>OY744614.1:50421111-50438611 GCA_963556255.1 Allolobophora icterica | reverse complement strand
AACGTCCATTTCAATCTGCATGAGCCGTTTCAAAAAGTCGCTTTCCCCTCCGTCGTAATCATCCTCTTTCACCTTCATCCGTCATCCTCCTCCTCCTCCTCCTCTCTTCCTTACTTCCTCCTCTCCTCCTCCCTCCTTCCTCCTACCCTCCCACTTCCTTCTTCCATCTTTCCTCCTACCGTCCTACTTCATTCTTCCTACCCCCTCCGCCTTCCATCCTCTCCTTCCTCTTTCTCTCCTCCCTTCCTCCTTCGTTATCATAATGATGATGATGATGACGATGAAGATTATGATGACGATGACGATCATGATGATGATGATGATAATGATGATGACGACAATGACGACGACGACGACGACGATGATGATGATGACGACGACTGCCAGACGAACGCAGCCAAGGAGATACAGATGAGAGGATGTTGTTGTTGTTGTTGTTGTTGTTGATGATGATGATGATGATGATGATGATGATGATGATGATGATGATGATGATGATGATGATGATGATGATGATGACGATGACGATGGGCTCGTTGTATGGCATGTGGATACGGGAGAGTGGGAAGTGGAAGAGAGCCATCAGGAAATAGGATGTCTAAGGAAATGAATGCCAGAGGAGAAGGACGAGGAGCAGCCTGCAACAACGGATGTTGATGATGGAAATGATGGAGGGAGAGGAGGAGGAGGAGGAGGAAAAAGAGGAGGAAGAAGGGAGGATTAAAGGATAATATTGCTGGCCATGTTGTCTGTTGCTTAGGCTCCAGTTTCCATGAAGTCATTCCTGTCGGCCATTTGGCTGTTAACAGTTGCCATTGGCAACGTATTCGACGTCATAGTCGCCGAATTCGGATCAAGTCTGAAGCAGGTGAGTCACTCAGTGACGACATCATCATTTCATATCATGCCATCTCCAGGGTTAGGGTTAGGGTCACCGCAGTTCAGTCACTCAGTGACGACATCATCATTTCATATCATGCCATCTCCAGGGTTAGGGTTAGGGTCACCGCAGTTCAGTCACTCAGTGACGACATCATCATTTCATATCATGCCATCTCCAGGGTTAGGGTTAGGGTCACCGCAGTTCAGTCACTCAGTGACGACATCATCATTTCATATCATGCCATCTCCAGGGTTAGGGTTAGGGTTACGGTAACCGCAGTTCAGTCACTCAGTGACGACATCATCATTTCATATCATGCCATCTCGAGGGTTAGGGTTAGGGTTACGGTAACCGCAGTTCAGTCACTCAGTGACGACATCATCATTTCATATCATGCCATCTCCAGGGTTAGGGTTAGGGTCACCGCAGTTCAGTCACTCAGTGACGACATCATCATTTCATATCATGCCATCTCCAGGGTTAGGGTTAGGGTCACCGCAGTTCAGTCACTCAGTGACGACATCATCATTTCATATCATGCCATCTCCAGGGTTAGGGTTAGGGTTAGGGTCACCGCAGTTCAGTCACTCAGTGACGACATCATCATTTCATATCATGCCATCTCCAGGGTTAGGCTTAGGGTTAGGGTCACCGCAGTTCAGTCACTCAGTGATGACATCATCATTTCATATCATGCCATCTCCAGGGTTAGGCTTAGGGTTAGGGTCACCGCAGTTCAGTCACTCAGTGATGACATCATCATTTCATATCATGCCATCTCCAGGGTTAGGGTTAGGGTCACCGCAGTTCAGTCACTCAGTGACGACATCATCATTTCATATCATGCCATCTCCAGGGTTAGGGTTAGGGTCACCGCAGTTCAGTCACTCAGTGACGACATCATCATTTCATATCATGCCATCTCCAGGGTTAGGGTTAGGGTCACCGCAGTTCAGTCACTCAGTGACGACATCATCATTTCATATCATGCCATCTCCAGGGTTAGGGTTAGGGTTACGGTAACCGCAGTTCAGTCACTCAGTGACGACATCATCATTTCATATCATGCCATCTCGAGGGTTAGGGTTAGGGTTACGGTAACCGCAGTTCAGTCACTCAGTGACGACATCATCATTTCATATCATGCCATCTCCAGGGTTAGGGTTAGGGTCACCGCAGTTCAGTCACTCAGTGACGACATCATCATTTCATATCATGCCATCTCCAGGGTTAGGGTTAGGGTCACCGCAGTTCAGTCACTCAGTGACGACATCATCATTTCATATCATGCCATCTCCAGGGTTAGGCTTAGGGTTAGGGTCACCGCAGTTCAGTCACTCAGTGACGACATCATCATTTCATATCATGCCATCTCCAGGGTTAGGGTTAGGGTTAGGGTCACCGCAGTTCAGTCACTCAGTGACGACATCATCATTTCATATCATGCCATCTCCTGTCTGTTATATACCTTCAACTAAGCTAATCCAATCTAGGTGAGTTTAATTTTATCAATTACAATTAAGTAATTAATATTACTTACTAACTTCTATGGCGCCGGTGTGTATTACGAGAGGTATCAACCGATGGCACACCTAAACCAAACCAGAATGCTATACCTAAAGTAAATTAAATATATGGACTTTGCCACTTACATTCCCTATTTTCTACACTTAGTTTCCTATAACTTTTATTTAACTCCATATCCTATATAACACAGTTTTAACTTTTAATTTTATTCTATTCTATTTTATGTTATGTTTCGTGCACCTCTTCCTGTATAATTAACCTGTTTGTTAGCCACAGTGCGTTTGCAGGTGGCTTATTAAAGAACATACTTACTTACTTACTTACTTTATAATCAGGTCAATATCTGGAGATTAGTCGACTAAGACCAACATAAATCAACTTGTTTAATCTCGTCCAGTCAGGTCGAGACTAAAAGTATTATTTTAATTAATAAAATCTGTTTGAATTGAAATCGATCTAAATAATAATTACTTATCCAATGATTCGTTGTTGATCCCATTGAGTTCTTCCATAGTGTATCTCTTCGTCACCGGTCCCTTCCGTACCCGGTCCCTTCCGCACCCGGTCCCAACCGCCACCGCCCATCCCACCCGGTGGGTGTGACTGTCACCATTCCCTCTCGCCAGCGGTCCCTTCCGTCACCGTCCCTTCCGTCACCGGTGCCTTCCGTTCCCGGTGCCTTCCGTCACCGTCCCTTCCGTCACCGATCCCTTCCGTCACCGGTCCCTACCGACACCGGTCCCTTCCGTCACCGGTTCCCTTCCGAGACGGGTTTCCTTCCATCACCGGTCCCTTCCGTCACCGGTCCCTTTTGCCACCGTCCCGCCCGCGCCGGATGCCTCCCGCCACCGTCCCTCCCGCGACGGTCCCTCCCGCCACCGTCCCTCCCGCGACGAGTCCCTCCCGTCACCGTCCCTCCCCCGACGGGTCCCTCCCGCCATTGTCCCTCCCGCCGCCGCCTTTGCCACCCGCTGGTTGTGACTGTTAGTCTTGATTGTCTTTCGTTGTAGGTCTATCAATTCGTTCTGTTCGCTGGTCTGATGTTCTTAACGACATTAATCTTCGCCGTTATGGCTCTCTTCTACCAATACGTCGACCTCCGGGTCACCGAAGAACAGCCGACGCAGTCTACCAACGAAGAGGAGGACGAAGCGGACAGAGAGGATGATGGGACGAAGAAGAAGAAGATAGGAAGCGAGGAGACCAAAGACCCTGGCCAAGCACCGTCCAAGGCTGCTGAAGCAGGCGAGATGGAACAACACGCAGGAAGCACATCAGACGTCACTCATCTGTGAAGACGCCGCCGTGGAAACGGTTCGTCTGTAGAGAGAACGCATGTTGCCATGACAACAGCAGCAGCAGCAACCCATATATAGCATCTATCTACCTAATGAAGAACTGATTGACTGATGATTAAACGATAGCTACAAAAGTTGCATATATTTCGCCTGATGATAAAATTTCGTCTGCATCCCAAAGGATACAGTTGATTGGTCAGATGAACGCTCCACACTGATTGGTCAGAGGAATGCTGAACACTGATTGGTCAGAGGAACGCTGGACACTGATTGGCCAGAGGAACGCAGCACTCGATTCCAATTATAATTTCACTAATAATGTTATTGCGCCGCGTAATGAGGTGTCGTCAATAGTTCAATTAAAACATGTCGAACACTTCTTCCTCATTGATGCGCTCTGAGTATCTGTCTGCCTGTCTATCTGCCTGCCTGCCTGTATGTCTGTCTGTCTGTCTGTCTGCAGCAAACGACCTTTCGCCGAGTGTTTGCGTTCTACGCCGATGTAATGTCAACTCTTCCAACCAAATCAATATCGAGCTGCTCTCATGTCCCTATAGTCAGTGGAAAAACCCTTGTAATGAAACCTGTCCCAAAAGTCGCCTCACCGAAGACATCCCCAGAATTTAGACCAATTTCAATTGCATCCATACTCTCCAGGATCATAGAAAAAGAAGTTGACCATTATTATACATCCTCCTTCTGCCGCCTTCAAACACCAGATAAAATTGTTGATGAATTTGCTTTTCGACCCACAGGTTTCACTACCGCCGTTCTAACAACCATACTTCATCATGCTCCTCAACTATTAATTACCGACAACTATGTTACCCTGATCTCTCTAGACTTCTCCAAAGCTTTTGATTCCCTACGTCATTCCACACTGGAGCACAAACTCTCCCAACTGGACTTATCAGGTCAGATCTTTAATGGATGATTGAGTGTTTACGTGACCGCAGATATGAGACGCGACATGCGATGAAGTAATCTTCCATCCTATCCATCGCAATCATCAACGCAACTGTTGTCCAAGGGTCAGGGTTTGGTCCTGCAGGTTTCGTAGTTGGGGCCTCGAATCTCCATTCCTTACACCCCTCCAGTAAGATAGGTAAGTATGAAGACGATACTTTTCTGATCTCAGGACAGAAAATGAGACATACGGTCTCGGACGAAATTCACCATAATATATCAGAATGGGCTAACAAGGAGCAATCTTTCTCTCGATGTCAACAAATCGAAGTCGGTCAGGCGAAGTAAATCCTATTCGGTTCTTTTTTGCAGATCATTCGATAGATTTAATCATTTAGAGATTTGGAATACTAACAAGAAATGAAGATTAGTGAACAAAGCCTCGATCGCTCTTTGGATCAGATGAACTTACCTCTTAAATGACGCGGATCATCCCATTGGAAGGATGCCTGTGACGTCGGCTGTTCTTCTCTTAACAAAGCCTCGATCGCTCTCTGGATCAGATGAACTTACCTCTGAAATGACGCGGATCATCCCATTGGAAGGATGCCTGTGACGTCGGCTGTTCCTCTCTTAACAAAGCCTCGATCGCTCTCTCGATCAGATGAACTTACCTCTGAAATGACGCGGATCATCCCATTGGAAGGATACCTGTGACGTCGGCTGTTCTTCTCTTAACAAAGCCTCGATCGCTCTGTGGATCAGATGAACTTACCTCTGAAATGACGCGGATCATCCCATTGGAAGGATGCCTGTGACGTCGGCTGTTCCTCTCTTAACAAAGCCTCGATCGCTCTCTCGATCAGATGAACTTACCTCTGAAATGACGCGGATCATCCCATTGGAAGGATGCCTGTGACGTCGGCTGTTCCTCTCTTAACAAAGCCTCGATCGCTCTCTCGATCAGATGAACTTACCTCTGAAATGACGCGGATCATCCCATTGGAAGGATGCCTGTGACGTCGGCTGTTCCTCTCTTAACAAAGCCTCGATCGCTCTCTGGATCAGATGAACTTACCTCTGAAATGACGCGGATCATCCCATTGGAAGGATGCCTGGGACGTCGGCTGTTCCTCTCTTAACAAAGCCTCGATCGCTCTGTGGATCAGATGAACTTACCTCTGAAATGACGCGGATCATCCCATTGGAAGGATGCCTGTGACGTCGGCTGTTCCTCTCTTAACAAAGCCTCGATCGCTCTCTGGATCAGATGAACTTACCTCTGAAATGACGCGGATCATCCCATTGGAAGGATGCCTGTGACGTCGGCTGTTCCTCTCTTAACAAAGCCTCGATCGCTCTCTGGATCAGATGAACTTACCTCTGAAATGACGCGGATCATCCCATTGGAAGGATGCCTGTGACGTCGGCTGTTCCTCTCTTAACAAAGCCTCGATCGCTCTCTGGATCAGATGAACTTACCTCTGAAATGACGCGGATCATCCCATTGGAAGGATGCCTGGGACGTCGGCTGTTCCTCTCTTAACAAAGCCTCGATCGCTCTGTGGATCAGATGAACTTACCTCTGAAATGACGCGGATCATCCCATTGGAAGGATGCCTGTGACGTCGGCTGTTCCTCTCTTAACAAAGCCTCGATCGCTCTGTGGATCAGATGAACTTACCTCTGATATGACGCGGATCATCCCATTGGAAGGATGCCTGTGACGTCGGCTGTTCCTCTCTTAACAAAGCCTCGATCGCTCTGTGGATCAGATGAACTTACCTCTGAAATGACGCGGATCATCCCATTGGAAGGATGCCTGTGACGTCGGCTGTTCTTCTCTTAACAAAGCCTCGATCGCTCTGTGGATCAGATGAACTTACCTCTGAAATGACGCGGATCATCCCATTGGAAGGATGCCTGTGACGTCGGCTGTTCCTCTCTTAACAAAGCCTCGATCGCTCTCTCGATCAGATGAACTTACCTCTGAAATGACGCGGATCATCCCATTGGAAGGATACCTGTGACGTCGGCTGTTCTTCTCTTAACAAAGCCTCGATCGCTCTCTGGATCAGATGAACTTACCTCTGAAATGACGCGGATCATCCCATTGGAAGGATGCCTGTGACGTCGGCTGTTCCTCTCTTAACAAAGCCTCGATCGCTCTCTGGATCAGATGAACTTACCTCTGAAATGACGCGGATCATCCCATTGGAAGGATGCCTGTGACGTCGGCTGTTCTTCTCTTAACAAAGCCTCGATCGCTCTCTGGATCAGATGAACTTACCTCTGAAATGACGCGGATCATCCCATTGGAAGGATGCCTGTGACGTCGGCTGTTCTTCTCTTAACAAAGCCTCGATCGCTCTCTGGATCAGATGAACTTACCTTTGAAATGACGCGGATCATCCCATTGGAAGGATGCCTGTGACGTCGGCTGTTCCTCTCTTAACAAAGCCTCGATCGCTCTCTGGATCAGATGAACTTACCTCTGAAATGACGCGGATCATCCCATTGGAAGGATGCCTGTGACGTCGGCTGTTCCTCTCTTAACAAAGCCTCGATCGCTCTCTGGATCAGATGAACTTACCTCTGAAATGACGCGGATCATCCCATTGGAAGGATGCCTGTGACGTCGGCTGTTCCTCTCTTAACAAAGCCTCGATCGCTCTCTCGATCAGATGAACTTACCTCTGAAATGACGCGGATCATCCCATTGGAAGGATACCTGTGACGTCGGCTGTTCTTCTCTTAACAAAGCCTCGATCGCTCTCTGGATCAGATGAACTTACCTCTGAAATGACGCGGATCATCCCATTGGAAGGATGCCTTCCAATTCAGTCAGCTGTTCCTCTCTTAACCCTAACCCTAACCCTAACCCTAACCCTGGATCGTCAAGAAGGACATGACATTGTATTGAACCCACGGATCCGTTGAATGAAGGGCTCCTATAATGCACATCAACGTTCTCAAGGCGTCTATCGCATCTCAGCTTTTGACATTCATCCGACTCAGACTCTTAGGCCCTATAATCGCTTCTCCTATTATCTGCTATTATTAACGTTTTAAACAACCAGAGAGAGGCCTACATAATAGGACTACATAACATTGGTGTCTATGATAAAGGAGGCATAATCTTCAGGCTTCGATTGTTAATATTTTAAGCAGTTGGAATGACGCTATAGACCGGAAAAATAGTCCAATAATTGTCACAGTGTTTACTGTGTAGGCGCCTACATGTTGTATGCATCTTAAACCAGTCAGAAACGTTGACCACAAGTTCCGTAGACCACTTGACAGTAAACGCACGAGCATCTTGTTACTAAATTAGGGTCAGCTCTAACAAAATCTAACGAAGATTTTTTACTCGATTAGGGTCAGGTTAGACTACCCTAACCCTGACCGAAGACTGAGTTACTGAATGAGGATTGATGACGAAATGGAAGCCACTGAAGGAACGAACGCGGGGATTCCTACCGGAAGGACAAGGCTGTCTCAGCTGAAGGTCACAGAGGGTCCTTCGATTGACTTCGGCTTCGAGGTAATCAGCAAAGAATCGAACTGCTTCAAGAGGTCGAGAGATGAGCACAGCTCTCAGCATCTTGTTCAACAAGGACGGAAACCCATCCGGCAGTTTTCGGTATTTCTCGACTTTCGCCATAGTATCCCAATCCCACTCCACAGATCTTCAAGGGTCAAGTAATCCACAAGAGTACAATCAGGCAAAACGAAATTCAGCCGGACATCGATCTTTACACTCAGCTGATGCGATTTGAAGAGTTAATTGACGAGATTTCAAGCGTGGAAATTGGTCGACGAGTTCATTACTTTTTAGTCAATTTACTTCACTCGTTCCAGAATCGTAGGGAATCGGTTTCAACTTCCAGTTCCCAGTTGTAGTTCTGGTTGTTTCAACGTCTTCCGTTTAAATGGACTCGAGGAATTCAACGTCACCCAAAAAATAAACCCACGTTTCGGTGACGTCACGCCATCTTGTATTTTGTTTCTAATAGCAATTCCAGGTCTTCTAAATGACTGTATAACTTTTAAACTATAACAGAGTCTACCATAGATCATATTCGCTAAATATAGGCCTCCTCCACGCTCCCTCTTGTCTTTTATTTCTTGGTCAATCAACTAATCCCTAGATGAGTCTACCGCCAAACTCATGTCGACTTTTAAGACGCGGACTGTAGACAACGAAGTAGGCTTACACAATGGCCATTCCATACACAATGGCCATTCCATACACACTAACCATTCCATATACATCCTGTTCATCCTTAAGTGCTCATGTGTATACATATAGAGGGAGACAGACACAGACACAGACAGAGATAAAGATACAGAGAGAGAGAGAGAGAGAGAGAGAGAGAGAGAGAGAGAGAGAGAGAGAGAGAGAGAGAGAGAGAGAGACTGGGAGAGAGACAGACAGACAGAAAGACAGACAGCCTAAGAGGCAAAGAATGAGCGTAAAGTATTGCATGCCATTTAACGTCTCTTCGAGTGTATGTTGTTTGAATCGCCCGAAGCACTCTTTGGTCTCGGAGGGAGGGACGGAGGCACAGACAGTGAGAGAAAGAGACAGAGAAACAGAGAGAAACATAGACACACACAGAGACACATACAGCCTTAGCATTTATTATTCAGTCACTCGGAGCCGTTACGTCCACTCACAACTGAACTGCACAAAAACGTCGAATGTGAGATGGAGCCACTGGAGCCCCCCACCCCACGCTCTGTACGCCGCCAGTTTTCGTACATGAGTTGAGTGGGTAGGGCTACATGTATCCGAATAGGCTTACCTGTGTTTCGTGGTTGATTGTTATCCGATAGGCCTATATAAGAAGGATATCATAAGTTATGTAGCGTTGATTGTTTTCGGTCTTCGTTCATTTCTGAAGTTCACCTGACGATTGTCGCAGCCGAGATTTTTGCAGTCCATCTAAACAACAACAACATCATCATCATCGCAGTCGTCGTCATTATCGGCGACGTTGCGATATAACTATAGACCTATTAGGTAGCTGATTAGGCAACCTTTCGTCGGCCTATTATATATGATAGACCTGCATTTGAATCGTTGACGTTTGCAAAGTTCTTCAGTTGGAGAAAACCTGTATAAGGCAGAAGCAGCAGAAGAAGAGAAAAAATGCTGGTAAGACATGCGCAGCAACACTGAACGACGAAGGAAGTGGAAAGATAATGAGGCTATTAAGTCACTCCAACTTGCGCACACTATAATCCATATATTTTCCAGGTTGGGCAGTCCAATACAGTATGATCGTGGGTTAATTCATGGTTTGTGGGATTGTTTGTGGTAGTCAATGGTGTCTTTGATAACCGGTTACGTCTCCATTGGCTAATGCCAGAGGTGACAGCTGTCTCTTTCCCGTCGCCACAAAATAGATCAGTGTAGCTTCAGCCTTTTAAATAGAGCCCTGAGGGGAAAATTAGGCGCTCAGAAATTCAGAGTTCCAGAGTGTTTAGACTGTCTGAGTATTACTGATTGTTCTGCTTCACGTCGTGACAGATGAAGGATATCATTATGTTTTTATGTAAGTTCTTCATTTCATTTTTTTGTCATGGAATTGCCATAAGTTCATTTTTCAGTTTTTATATGATTAAAGCAGTTTATATCTTCAATTCAGTCATTATGTTCTCTTCATTCATTTCAGCTTGGGTGAGCTAGTTCCTTTTCCTCAGTTAGATTATCTTGGTGTGACTAGGTGGAGTCCACCAACTATGGTGGGACGATTCTAGTGACTCAGAACAATCAGTAATACTCAGACAGTCTAAACACTCTGGAACTCTGAATTTCTGAGCACCTAATTTCCCCTCAGGGCTCTATTTAAAAAGCTGAAGCTACACTGATCTATTTTGTGGCGACGGGAAAGAGACAGCTGTCACCTCTGGCATTAGCCAATGGAGACGCAACCAGTTATCAAATACACCATTGACTACGGTACCACAAACAATCCCACAAACCATGAATTAACCCACGACCATACTGTATTGGACTGCCCAGCCTGGAAACATATGGATTATAGTGAGCGCAAGTTGGAGTGACTTAATTGTAGAAAAATTTGCATTTGTATTGTTTTGACACGATTATCAATGATGTTTTCAGTCAGGTTGTAGAGAGGACGCAACAGACATCGTTGTTGTCTTCATTACAAACAGATAATTTCTTACCATTCTTAAGAAGCAATCTCTTTTGATACAATTTATATAGCGCCTTTGTTGTGAGGATGGTTCTTCAAATGCGTTGTTTAACATACTTACATACTCATAAGGATCGACTTAAATTAAGAGGTGAATACAATACAATACAACTAGACATTTATAACGCGCTTTAACAAGACACGTCTTGCCCAAGAGCGCGTTGCACTACATTCCTAGTCATAGAACAATGTAAATAGATGAGTCTTTAACTTTGATTTAAATTGAGCAATAGATATGCATTGACGGACTGCAATTGGAACTGTTCCATTCTGTTGGTCCTGATACTGAGAAGGCACGACTACCAAACTTCCGGTAGGTGCGAAATATGGTGTAATCGCCTCGTGCAGCCGATCGGAGTCCTCTGGAATTTGTAGCAGAACACGGCTTGACCATGCATGTCATGTACGTGGGACAGGTTCCAGAGTGGATATGGTACATGAGGAGGCAGATTTTGAAGGCGGTACGGGCACGAATGGGAAGCCAGTGAAGTTGCTGTAGGGGTGTTGTGATGTGATCTCTAGGACCAAGACCTTTTATAAGACGAACGGCTGTGTGAAGAACAGATGATAGAGGTTGTAGTGTCGATGAGGGAAGACCGGACAGGACAGAGTTGCAGTAGTCGCCTCGCCTCGACAAATGATGAGGGCTTGAACAAGAATACGGAGGCATCCTTCATTTAGACAGCGTTTCACTTGTCGAATTCGGCGAAGGTGGAAGTAACATGCTCTGGCAATGGAAGAAATGTGATGAGTCATGTTGAGATTGCAGTCTAACATTACACCGAGGTCACGGACTACGTCAGAGGATGTAATAGAACAGTTTGAGTCGAGGTCAAGGGTTTTGATTAGTTTTCCGTCATCCGAACTGTTTTTACGGTCGAACCAGATCAGATCTGTTTTAGTGGCATTTAGCTTCAGACGCATAGACGCACACCAGGATTGAATATCACGGACACAAGCCGCGATTTTACTTTTGATGCTAATAATGTTCTTTCCAGAGAGCTTTATGTAGAGCTGGGTGTCGTCAGCATATTGGTGGATCATGAGATTGTGCTGAGATGCGATGTTAATAATATTGGACGTGTAAAGAATAAAGAGAAATGGACCGAGAATGGATCCTTGGGGGACGCAGAAGAGGACAGAAAAGATTTTCGATGAGCTCCCACCAAGTTTGACCCTGTGAGATCTCAAAGAAAGCAACGAGGCAATCCATTGAATAGCTAAGGCAGTAACACCAAACTCTACTTGCAGGATTTTAAGAAGGGTGGTATGTCCACACAGTCAAATGCAGCGGAGAAATCCAGTAGTAGCGCAGTGATAAATCCAGAGTCAAGGACGAGAACAATATTTATCGTTGTAGACTTTGATGACCGTGGTTTCAGTGGAATGATGGCGACGGAAACCAGATTGTGTGGGCGGAAGCAGATGATGCGATTCAACGTATTCGGATAATTGTTTCGAGATGAAGGACAGGTTCGAGATGGGACGATAGCTGGCCGGGTCTGTTGGGTCGAGTCCCGGTTTCTTGACACGGGGTCGAATGATGGCACGTCTATGTTTCGCGGGTAAGGATGCCTGGGTTATGGAAGCACTGATGAGGAAGGCGAGGATCGAAGCGAAAACAGTGGAGAGAGATTTAAGCAGCCAGACAGGTGCAGAGAAATGGAAAGACAGGCAAGAAAATAATCGATACACGAATATGTTGTCATCTATGCTGCAATTCAGCAGATTTGTAAGTATTGGTCAGCAATGGCGTCATTTATTATAGACGCCTCTGAGGCTTGTCTTTTTAAGACGGAAGGATTTTGTGTCAGTCAAAGTCCTCGGCTGATCCACTTCCCTCACTTTCGAAATCGTGAATTCCAAACTTCTAAAGCGCTAATCTAACGCTAAGCGAGGGGCATCAGCTTATTCACGAGGACTTTGCTCCAGTCATTTTAGCGGTTACGACTGTGTTCAGTCTGTTGCAAGATGATGCTATTTAATCCAATCGAACATTTTTAAATTTTATATAGAATTTATATTCTAGCGTCTCCCAAATGTGCCTAATAGATGATTACCTTACTGATCTGTACAAGAGCTAATTAAGGTCAACAGAAAGTTTGGACATCGGCCTCCGTCAATTTTTTAATCCAAAGTTTAACGTCGTCATATGACAACATAGGATGTTGACGACGCCTCTGTCAATCGTAAGGGAGAGTTTAATTAAATGGGGAGACGCAATAGTTTAGTTGCTGGCAAATAAGATCAATTAAAATTGACTTCCATTGCTACTCTCAGTGAAAGAGTTCGTTGGCGACACAGTCCGCCTGATAAATGCTGAAGAATACCGTAGACAAAATCAAATTCTATAACGTATACTGCATGGAATGAAGAGAAGATTGACAATGCAATCGACGACGCGTTCAGACACTGAATAGTTTTATGATGTCAACTTCGGATGGGAATCCGTTAGTTTAGCTGTGAGTGCGAGCGTGGGTCAGCCACATCACGTGACTCTGCTGGCTTTGGATGCACTGTTTTCTTCACTGATGATACTTGTTTTCTGTTCTTAGAAATATTTAGCATAATTCAGAGCAAGAAGCTCATCAGAATTCTCGAGTAGTGCTGTATAAACTACATTAATAAATACACAAATTATTTCTCATATAAAAATTGACCTTGTAAAGTCGGTTGTAAAACGATAAATACTGAGTTACTCAGCCGTTCTTGCGAGAGAGTAAGAACTGTTGAGATTTTTGTAGTATGCCCAACGAAGTTCTACGAGACTAGAATTCGTTGATCGAGAGGCGATCTTTACGATTTGAAGGAGTCGCTGGCAATCCACTCGGAACCCCTCAGAACCCCCCCCCCACACACACACACGCGCACACACACGCCGACCTGTGCAGTTGTGCAGTTGGTCTGTTGACATTTAACGTCCTTTCGATCGATCTGTCGAGAGAGCAATCGACCAGTTCAATGCGCCTCTGTCCAGTCGCTTGCGTTGGTCCTTCGCAGGTCTTCGGTCTTCTTCGGTCTTCTTCGGTCTTCTTCGGTCTTCTTCGATCTTCTTCGGTCTTCTTCGGTCTTCTTCGGTCTTCTTCGTCTGCAGATCTCTTCAACGTCCAGCACCAGCTGCAATCGACGATGAAACAATCGCTTCAAAATTTGTCTCTCACGATTGGCTTCAGTTGTTTGTAGACCGACATTAACCACTTACGCAGATGTAGATTAATGACCTCCACAATTAACGCCTTAAGTCTTTGCAAACAAAACAGCCTACAAAAATATAGGGCCTATAAAATATTGTACAATGCATACCACAGTGTACAATATATAGAACATTTTACAACATAATTATGCAACTACGCATAACATTGTATATGTTACAGGCAATTCGTAAAACCAGGGATTTTGTAAAATGCCTAAAATTTTTAGGCAATTTGTAAAATCCCTGATTCACTCTGCAGGCACTTTACAAAATCCCTGAAAAAACAAGGATTTTGTAAAATCCCTGAAATCAGACGATGGAAATTTTACAGATTGCCTGAAAGGAAAATGACGAACATAATCGAAGTTTATTATGAAAAAAAAACTATTTTCAAAGGATCAACATTTTTAGATGGTATTTTATTTAAAGTTCAGTTCTCAAGTTGTAAAACCAGGGATTTGGTAAAATTCCTGAAAGTTTATTATGCAAACAAGCCCTATTTTCAAAGGATGGTATTTTATTTTAAGTTCAGTTCTTGAAGGCTACATCAGTTTTTGTTTTCACACGACATAGGCTACTCGAATGGCATCAACTGTTGCACTTGACTTTGCCTTTGAAACAGTTGCACTTATTTGTCTTCCAGCGTCCATCCCCTGAACAGTTGCATTTCAGAAAGCCTTGCCCACCACATTTGGTTTCAAATTGAAAGGCACTTCGGAGTTCTATTTCCTGCTCTGTTGAAACGTCATTGTCATTGCTAAGCTTGTGTTTTAATTTATAGCAAGGGTACTCGTCTGACCACAGTTAATCTCAGCCACATCGATAGATATTTCGACTTCTGATTGCTGCGACGGTACATCAAAGGAAATAGACAATCAAAATTCACTGGGCGCTGCAAGACAAATAGGTGCAAATTTTTCAAAGGGAAAGTGAAGTTGTCGAGCGGTATTGTTAATTAATTTGTGAGGTATCAACAACTTCAATTACCCTGCAACTTCAAAGTTCACTGGGCGATGCAAGACAAATAGGTGCAAATTTCTCAAAGGGAAAGTGAAGTTGTCGAGCCGGATTGTTAATCCGGCTCGACAACTTCACTTTCCCTTTGAAAAATTACTCTGCAACTTCAAAGTTAAAATGTTTCAAAGGGAAAGTGTGTTAGTCTCAGGGAAATTCTAGTGCAGCAGTCGATGTAAAACTTCGATTATGTTCGTTATTTTCCTTTCAGGCAATCTGTCAAATTTTCATCGTCTGATTTCAGGGATTTTACAAAATCCCTGTTTTTTTCAGGGATTTTGTTAAGTGCCTGAGTGAATCAGGGATTTTACAAAACTGCCGAAAAATTCAGGCATTTACATAATCCATGATTTTACAAAATTGCCTGTAACATATAGGCCTAGGCCTACATAGATTAGTGTTTCTTTGTCGAAACATTGACATCAAGAGAAATGTGAATCTTGGCAACATTTCTATCATCTGCAATTAAACAGCAACTAATAATATGTCGACATCATCTTTTCAAGTAAAACTAACACGCTTCAGTGATTCCAGTTGTACCGTTCAGTGAATTTATTCATCATCTAGCAACAAAGCAGAACGAACGATTCGCTTCATTTACGCCGCCATTTAATCGATCTGTCATGGTGCTAAAGTGTGTAAGTAAGCAAGTAGGACCATAGCTAAGATCCAGTAGTATACTCCATTAAAATGCCACCCAAAAAGTTAAGAGACGTAGGACAGAAAAGAGGATGAGTTTGGAGATACGCTTCACTGACAAGATTGATCACAGCCATGACATTGTTACCAACCGCTTCGATAGCAAAGACTGGCGCGATGCTGATATAGCGCCTCGGGTTTCTCGTACTCGTCAATTTAATCTAGCCCCCTCGGAGATGCATAAGATAATGTAATTGATAACTTGCTGAGTGAGGAACTACACTGGGCGAGTTGCGAACCAAGTTACTCATCATCAGAAGACCACTTCCTTTTCAGTGACGTACTTCCTGATTCGTTTTAGTCCGCAGAGTTCACTAAACTACTACTAAGTCCTTACGTTTCCGTTCCTAGGAAATCAATGTCAAACAGCAAATGTATCAACCAATTATAATCCACCGTGCACCATTTAGGCTATAGCGCCGACATAATACTCTTTGTAATTAGTGGTAGGTAATCAGAAAGAGGCAGACAGGAAGAGTGAGTCGCAGCTAGAGCAGTCTCTCGGAGGCCTGCTAATTAACATCAGGCGACGATGGTAAAGTTTCACTATGTCTAATAATTAGAGACACTAATGTTATCCGCTTGGTCAGAGAAGAGTAGATCATGATTCTTTGATGCTGTAGTAATCAAGAATACAATGACAATAAAAGCTAAAGGAACATTCTTCGTCCAGTGATTGCCCTTCTAAGCTGACAGAGTAGGCTGTAGCACTGTCTTGGAAGGAACCACATGTGATAGATCTACCACGAGTCAGTAACAGCCAGTGCTATACTGGCTGTTACTGACTCGTGAACACTCACAATCAAACACTTGCAATATATTATTGTTCATCTAGCACTTTTAAGGTACCTGTAGAAAACAGCATTTGATATCGTGCTAATTTCTGACGAATTTCTTCGTGCGTTTATGTTCTGCTGTGATTTGTAGGGCGGATATTTCACCAACTACCCGAAGCATGTCATCTGCATTCTCGCGAATGAATTCTGCGAGCGATTCTCCTTCTACGGGATGAAAGGTAAGGACGGATCCACGGACAGAAGGATTGAAGGACGGATTGATAGAAGGACAGAGGGACGGAAGAACGAATGGAATGACATAAGGACGGATTGATAGAAGGACGGACGGAAGAACGAATGGAATGACATAAGGACGGATTGATAGAAGGACGGAGGTACTGAAGGACGATGACAGCCGTCGTCGTATTCGTTTCTATCGTTCTATGTGTTGATAATTCATAAGAGATTAGGGAGTGGAGTCTAAGACTTTTGTCGTAACCCTTCATAAGTTGACTTGTTACAATAGTACACAGGAAATTGAATGTAAAGAGAAATGTAATTCTTGTTTTCTGTTCTGCTTCAGTTTCTTGTTCGTATATCTTCGTCCTGATGACGTTGTTGCCAGTGCATGTGTGTGTGTTCCGACGTGGTGATGAGTCTGTCTGTCTGTGTGTGTTCCGACGTGGTGATGAGTCTGTCTGTCTGTGTGTGTTCCGACGTGGTGATGAGTCTGTCTGTCTGTGTGTGTTCCGACGTGGTGATGAGTCTGTCTGTCTGTGTGTGTTCCGACGTGGTGATGAGTCTGTCTGTCTGTGTGTGTTCCGACGTGGTGATGAGTCTGTCTGTCTGTGTGTGTTCCGACGTGGTGATGAGTCTGTCTGTCTGTCTGTGTGTGTTCCGACGTGGTGATGAGTCTGTCTGTTTGTTCAGCGATCCTTGTCATCTACCTGTGGAACGCTATTGGTCTTTCGCAGACG
>OY744614.1:50391111-50416111 GCA_963556255.1 Allolobophora icterica | reverse complement strand
ATCGGAAGTCTCCTCTCGACGATCATCACTCCGTCTATACGTGGTTCGTCGCTTTCACAGGGGTTAAAGGGCAGCTAACGTGCCAGAGGGACAGAGGTCTCCTCATTCTTTCGTTCGATATATAGGATGAGACGTTGAATGTCAACAGTCATTACACGTTCACTCAAACTGCATCTGCAGACATCTTTAGTCGGAGTTCGTTTCATGTCTATACTGACGACGCAGGAGCAAATGGTTGTCCGGCGCAATATATGTGATCTGAATGAATGAATGAATAAATTAGCAAACGAATGAATGAACGAACGAACGAACGAATGAGTAAATGAATAAATAAATGATCGAACGAACGAATGAATGAATGAAGGCGTCATAGAAGCAAAGGTTCGTTGAGAGGAGGATGTCTGGATATCTTTGGATGGTTCTGCAAATGATGGTGTTTCACAATGCCATCATTGTCCTTCCTAAGAGAGATATTAAACTATGTTACTGTTCGATGAGTTAAGTCCTTTCTTAAACGACCCTAGCAACAACTGCCCGAGGAATGAAGAGGAAGCCGCCTTTGCTTTGGCTTCTATAGCGCCCGACGGTCTCTTGAGTAGAAGAGACTGACCAGCTGCTGTATTTGTTGTTCTGTTGCTATGTTGTTGTTGTTGTTGTTGTCTGCAGGTGGCGTCTTCTGCTACAACACGAGCTGCTACACCATCGCATTCGCCATTCCAGCCATCCTTATGATCGTTGCCCTTGGTCAGTATCAACCCTCTAATTTACCTCTACAATATCATCATCATCGCAATCAACATCATCGTCATCATCCTGGTCGTCATCATCATCATAGTCGTTGTCGTATGTCGAATGGATCCGAGTGTTTGTTAGTGTGATTAGTGATGTGGCGGATGTTCGTGTTTCTTGTAGTCGTCTTCATCATTGGAACGCGATGGTACACAAATGTTCCCCCGACCGAGAGCGTCATCACTCGATTGGCCGGATGCATTGCGGTGAGTACGATGCCAGTGCTTCTGCTGCCGCCTATCTGTCTGTCTGTCTTCCCCCTCTACCTAGTCTTCCCCCTCTACCTAGTCTTCTCCCTCTACCTAGTCTTCCCCCTCTACCTAGTCTTCTCCCTCTACCTAGTCTTCTCCCTCTACCTAGTATTCCGCTCTACCTAGTCTTCCCCTTCTACCTAATCTTCCCTCTCTACCTAATATTCCCCTATACCAAGTCTTCCCCTATGCCTCGTCTTCCTTCTCTACCTAGTCTTCTCCGTCTGCTTAGCATTCCCCTCTACCTAGTCTTCCCCTATACCTAGTCTTCCTTCTCTACCTAGTCTTCCCCCTATGCCTAGTCTTCCCCCTCTGCCTAGTCTTCTTTCTCTACCTAGTCTTCCCCTATACCTAGTCTACCCCCTCTACCTAGTCTTCCTCTTCTGCCTAATCTTCACTCTCCACCCAGTATTCCTCTCTACCTAGTCTTCCCCCTCTACCTAGACTTCCCCCTCTACCTAGTCTTCTCCCTCTACCTATAGGACCTCAAACAAAAGCACTTCCTTTTGTAAAACCACGAAATTGGAAGAGTCGATTTCGGAGTAGACAAACGATGGAGTCGTTCAGTCTTTCTATATCACCAAAATGTAACTGGCTCTCGACATTGCATTTTCGTTGACTTTATTATCAGTACCTTACATTTCCTTTACTTATCTTATCTGTATCTTCGTCTGACCTATGTCCACCTCGTATTGCCTTTCCTCTTACCTCTCGTTGTCTTGCCTCTCCTTGTCTTGCCTTTCCTTGTCCTGCCTCTCCTTGTCTTGCCTTTCCTTGTCTGTCCTTGTCTTGCCTTTCCTTGTCTGTCCTTGTTTTGCCTTTCCTTTCCCATGCGTTGTCTGTCGTTGCCTTGTCAAGCGTCTCTTGTATGATTGTCGTTTTGTTTGGTGTCTGTAGAAAGCCATCTTTCGCCGCTGCAGTTGTAGTCAGAAGTCGACCGAAAAGAAAGAACATTGGCTCGACTACGCCGAACCAGATTACGACGTACGTATCTCATCCATGGGGTTCATTTTGGGTACGTAAGGTAATTATAGAGTCCAGATAAATGACTAGATACTGAGTCGCCAAAGAAGTTAGGGGATTTAAATTGGATGAGATTACCACTGACATTCTCCAGATCAAGATTTTTTACTTCATCCACCACCTTTCTTACTTCTAGACAGCGCCAGTTTTTAAAGACAATCCGCTTCGAGAGAAAGTTCTCTCAGGCAAAACATAATTCCAGGATTATTGTATTGTATTGTAATTGGACATTTTTAAGGCGCTTCTAGAGGGAGAACCATTCAGAAGCGCTCCCAGAGAAAAAGCAAGTTTCAAGAAAGGTAAAAGAGGAAGAGGCGTTACCTGAGAGAATTGAAGAACGAACGGACGGAGGAAGCTCATTCCAAAGGGCAGGGCCAATAAAGCGAAAGATCTAGCTTGCGCCGGTGAAGTCCTGACACGGGGAACAAGGAGGTCCAAACGGTCAGAGGAACGAAGAGGACGGAGAGAAGCAGGAGAGTGAGGGCGATGAATTAAGTCACATAAATAATTTCGAAGCGAAACCAAGTTGAGCCTTACAGAAAAGGATGAGGACTTGAATTGGATTCGGGCAGAAAGCGGGAGCCAGTAAAGTTCTTCTGACATAAAGGTGGTGATATGAGAGATTCGAGGAAGAATGGCTTGGAGCGTATTTTTTTATAGGCCAGGGCCAGTGAAAGCAAAAGACCAAGTTTGAACCAGTGAAGTCCTGACGCAGGGAACGAGGAGGTACAAAGCATTAGTCTAGCAGCGGCATTGGGGACGGACTGAAGAGGCACGAGACGGACCCTATAGGAAGACCGATGAAGAGGGAATTGCAGAAGTCATTGAAAACAGATGAACCCAGATGTTACGTTTCAGAATCCACTGGAAAGGTCACCCACCCTCGTTGGAAAGAGTTTTCTAGTTAATTCTAAATACTTAATTCTACTGAGGTCACACCTTCCAGTGGCCTAGGTAATAGGATCCAAAGTAAAGTCCTATAGAGTTTGAGAAACCAATCAAGACGTACCTTTACCTATGGCTGTGAATGAGAAGTCAGTAGGTGAGTGAGGAGCAGTCAGAGTGTCAGAATGATCCAGTGACCAGGAAGTTAACTTAGACTGGGCACTTTCTGCATGAGTAGAATCAGACTGACATGTCTAGTGCTAAGCAGACACTAGGCGTTCACCTTGAGAAGTCTAGATTACGAGTTCTTGTGGTTGTTGAAATATCGTAGACTCTCATCATAATTAGCGGAGCTTAACAATCGTTTGCAATTGAACTGTGAATTCGTTAGGAGACTCCCTTCACTGGCTTCCCATTCACCAACGCATCCAATTTAAGATCCTTTCCCTCATGCATAATTGTCTTGTTGGTTCAGCCCCGCTGTATCTCAGGGCTTACTGCACCCCAGTTTCCAGTTTGCCTGGTCGGATCTCTCTCCGGTCATCTGCCCGTGGCCACTTGGTTGTTCCTCCGATGCGCACTGCTACGGCCCAGTCTGGTAGTTTTGCGGTTGTGGGCGCATCCAACTGGAAATGCCTGCCTCAGGCCCTTAGACTTGACCTCTTCTCTCTCCTATCCAGTTCCGCAAGCGCCTGAAAACATTTCTTTTTGTCAGTGAAGACACTGTCCCGGGTCTGGAGTACCTTTGATCTTGAGTGGCGCTATATAAATTCTCGATTACAATTACAATCACAATTACAAATCACAATTCGCAAAGAAAGCTATAAAGAATTTCTACCGAAGTATATCTCTTCTCGTAATCGGAAGTGATCCAATGGTTACCTGCCTCCACAGTCCACACATTTAGAAAGCGGAGAGAACCAATGTGACATATAGACAGACAGACGATGACAAATACGACCTCTGTATGTGTGTGTGTATCTCTCTGTCTCTCTCTCTGTCTCTGTCTCTCTCTCTGTCTCTGTCTCTGTCTCTGTCTCTGTCTCTCTCTCTCTGTATCTCCATGTCTCTCTCTGTCTCCGTCTCTGTCTCTGTCTCTCTCTTTGTCTCTTTGTCTCTCTCTCTCTCTATCTCTCTCTGTCGCCGTCTCTGTCGCCGTCTCTCTCTCTCTCTCTCTCTCTCTGTCTCTCTCTGTGTCTCTCTCTTCATCACAGCTGATAGTCTTAGCAAAGATCTGCTGATTAAGACCTCCTGTCGTTAAAAAGCATTGGTTTGATCTGTTTCAACTGTTTTTTCTATATAGATCACATTTTTATTTCTGATCTCTGATTATAATTTTCTTTCTGCAGCGCCAGTTTATTTCGGACGTCAAAGACGTGACACGTGTCGTTTGGATCTTCCTACCGTTGCCCATGTTCTGGGCGCTCTTTGATCAACAGGTGCGTGCAGCTGGATAATTATATAGCGCCTGTTCGAACAGCTCAAAGCAGCTAAAATGTAGACAGGCGATGACGTGCTGCTGCTTCCCTTAAATCCACGACTCGTCTTCTCTTTAAGGATCCATTTCAATGGTTCCTCTTGTCATTTCTCACAATCATCTTCTTCCTCCGATCTACGTTTACTAGTGGACGATGGCATTGGGAATTTTCTTATTGGGTGCAGACAATGCTCTTAGCAGAGAAAGCAAGAGATTACACCTGATGTAGATTTTCGATAGATATGAAGCCAAATTGAAATTCTATTTCGCGCGCAGAGGGGAAACTCTTCCGTTTGCAATGAAACAGAGAAATGACTCAATCCTTGATCATTACGCGTCTCTTAATGGTCCTTGATCACTATGCGTCTCTTAACGGTCCTTGATCATTATGCGTCTCTTTATAGTCCTTGATCATTATTCGTCTCTTTATAGTCCTTGATCATTATTCGTCTCTTTATAGTCCTTGATCATTATGCGTCTCTTTATAGTCCTTGATCATTATGCGTCTCTTTATAGTCCTTGATCATTATGCGTCTCTTTATAGTCCTTGATCATTATTCGTCTCTTTATAGTCCTTGATCATTATTCGTCTCTTTTTAGTCCTTGATCATTATTCGTCTCTTAACGGTCCTTGATCATTATGCGTCTCTTTATAGTCCTTGATCATTATGCGTCTCTTTATAGTCCTTGATCATTATTCGTCTCTTTATAGTCCTTGATCATTATGCGTCTCTTTATAGTCCTTGATCATTATTCGTCTCTTTATAGTCCTTGATCATTATTCGTCTCTTTATAGTCCTTGATCATTATTCGTCTCTTTATAGTCCTTGATCATTATTCGTCTCTTTATAGTCCTTGATCATTATGCGTCTCTTAACGGTCCTTGATCCTCATGCGTCTCTTTATAGTCCTTGATCATTATGCGTCTCTTTATAGTCCTTGATTATTATGCGTCTCTTAATTATCCTTGATCATTATGCGTCTCTTTATAGTTTTTGATCATTATGCGTCTCTTAATTATCCTTGATCATTATGCGTCTCTTTATAGTCCTTGATCATTATTCGTCTCTTTATAGTCCTTGATCATTATGCGTCTCTTTTTAGTCCTTGATCATTATTCGTCTCTTTATAGTCCTTGATCATTATTCGTCTCTTTATAGTCCTTGATCATTATGCGTCTCTTAACGGTCCTTGATCCTTATGCGTCTCTTTATAGTCCTTGATCATTATGCGTCTCTTTTTAGTCCTTGATCATTATTCGTCTCTTTATAGTCCTTGATCATTATTCGTCTCTTAACGGTCCTTGATCATTATGCGTCTCTTAACGGTCCTTGATCCTTATGCGTCTCTTTATAGTCCTTGATCATTATGCGTCTCTTTTTAGTCCTTGATCATTATGCCTCTCTTTATAGTCCTTGATCATTATTCGTCTCCTAACGGTCCTTGATCATTATGCGTCTCTTTATAGTCCTTGATCATTATTCGTCTCTTTTTAGTCCTTGATCATTATTCGTCTCTTAACGGTCCTTGATCATTATGCGTCTCTTTATAGTCCTTGATCATTATGCGTCTCTTTATAGTCCTTGATCATTATTCGTCTCTTTATAGTCCTTGATCATTATGCGTCTCTTTATAGTCCTTGATCATTATTCGTCTCTTTATAGTCCTTGATCATTATTCGTCTCTTTATAGTCCTTGATCATTATTCGTCTCTTTATAGTCCTTGATCATTATTCGTCTCTTTATAGTCCTTGATCATTATGCGTCTCTTAACGGTCCTTGATCCTTATGCGTCTCTTTATAGTCCTTGATCATTATGCGTCTCTTTATAGTCCTTGATTATTATGCGTCTCTTAATTATCCTTGATCATTATGCGTCTCTTTATAGTTTTTGATCATTATGCGTCTCTTAATTATCCTTGATCATTATGCGTCTCTTTATAGTCCTTGATCATTATTCGTCTCTTTATAGTCCTTGATCATTATGCGTCTCTTTTTAGTCCTTGATCATTATTCGTCTCTTTATAGTCCTTGATCATTATGCGTCTCTTTATAGTCCTTGATCATTATGCGTCTCTTTATAGTCCTTGATCATTATGCGTCTCTTTATAGTCCTTGATCATTATTCGTCTCTTTATAGTCCTTGATCATTATTCGTCTCTTTTTAGTCCTTGATCATTATTCGTCTCTTAACGGTCCTTGATCATTATGCGTCTCTTTATAGTCCTTGATCATTATGCGTCTCTTTATAGTCCTTGATCATTATTCGTCTCTTTATAGTCCTTGATCATTATGCGTCTCTTTATAGTCCTTGATCATTATTCGTCTCTTTATAGTCCTTGATCATTATTCGTCTCTTTATAGTCCTTGATCATTATTCGTCTCTTTATAGTCCTTGATCATTATTCGTCTCTTTATAGTCCTTGATCATTATGCGTCTCTTAACGGTCCTTGATCCTTATGCGTCTCTTTATAGTCCTTGATCATTATGCGTCTCTTTATAGTCCTTGATTATTATGCGTCTCTTAATTATCCTTGATCATTATGCGTCTCTTTATAGTTTTTGATCATTATGCGTCTCTTAATTATCCTTGATCATTATGCGTCTCTTTATAGTCCTTGATCATTATTCGTCTCTTTATAGTCCTTGATCATTATGCGTCTCTTTTTAGTCCTTGATCATTATTCGTCTCTTTATAGTCCTTGATCATTATTCGTCTCTTTATAGTCCTTGATCATTATGCGTCTCTTAACGGTCCTTGATCCTTATGCGTCTCTTTATAGTCCTTGATCATTATGCGTCTCTTTTTAGTCCTTGATCATTATTCGTCTCTTTATAGTCCTTGATCATTATTCGTCTCTTAACGGTCCTTGATCATTATGCGTCTCTTAACGGTCCTTGATCCTTATGCGTCTCTTTATAGTCCTTGATCATTATGCGTCTCTTTTTAGTCCTTGATCATTATGCCTCTCTTTATAGTCCTTGATCATTATTCGTCTCCTAACGGTCCTTGATCATTATGCGTCTCTTTATAGTCCTTGATCATTATGCGTCTCTTTATAGTCCTTGATCATTATGCGTCTCTTTATAGTCCTTGATCATTATTCGTCTCTTTATAGTCCTTGATCATTATTCGTCTCTTTTTAGTCCTTGATCATTATTCGTCTCTTAACGGTCCTTGATCATTATGCGTCTCTTTATAGTCCTTGATCATTATTCGTCTCTTAACGGTCCTTGATCATTATTCGTCTCTTAACGGTCCTTGATCCTTCTGCGTCTCTTTATAGTCCTTGATCATTATGCGTCTCTTTTTAGTCCTTGATCATTATTCGTCTCTTAACGGTCCTTGATCATTATGCGTCTCTTTATAGTCCTTGATCATTATGCGTCTCTTTTTAGTCCTTGATCATTATGCGTCTCTTTATAGTCCTTGATCATTATGCGTCTCTTTATAGTCCTTGATCATTATGCGTCTCTTTATAGTCCTTGATGATTATGCGTCTCTTTATAGTCCTTGATCATTATGCGTCTCTTTTTAGTCCTTGATCATTATGCGTCTCTTTATAGTCCTTGATCATTATGCGTCTCTTTATAGTCCTTGATGATTATGCGTCTCTTTATAGTCCTTGATCATTATGCGTCTCTTTTTAGTCCTTGATCATTATTCGTCTCTTTATAGTCCTTGATCATTATTCGTCTCTTAACGGTCCTTGATCATTATGCGTCTCTTAACGGTCCTTGATCCTTATGCGTCTCTTTATAGTCCTTGATCATTATTCGTCTCTTTTTAGTCCTTGATCATTATGCGTCTCTTTATAGTCCTTGATCATTATTCGTCTCTTAACGGTCCTTGATCATTATGCGTCTCTTAACGGTCCTTGATCCTTATTCGTCTCTTTATAGTCCTTGATCATTATGCGTCTCTTTTTAGTCCTTGATCATTATTCGTCTCTTAACGGTCCTTGATCATTATGCGTCTCTTTATAGTCCTTGATCATTATGCGTCTCTTTTTAGTCCTTGATCATTATGCGTCTCTTTATAGTCCTTGATCCTTATGCTTCTCTTTATAGTCCTTGATCATTATTCGTCTCTTTATAGTCCTTGATCATTATTCGTCTCTTAACGGTCCTTGATCATTATGCGTCTCTTAACGGTCCTTGATCCTTATGCGTCTCTTTATAGTCCTTGATCATTATGCGTCTCTTTTTAGTCCTTGATCATTATGCGTCTCTTTATAGTCCTTGATCATTATGCGTCTCTTTATAGTCCTTGATCATTATGCGTCTCTTTATAGTCCTTGATGATTATGCGTCTCTTTATAATCCTTGATCATTATGCGTCTCTTTTTAGTCCTTGATCATTATGCGTCTCTTTATAGTCCTTGATGATTATGCGTCTCTTTATAGTCCTTGATCATTATGCGTCTCTTTTTAGTCCTTGATCATTATTCGTCTCTTTATAGTCCTTGATCATTATTCGTCTCTTAACGGTCCTTGATCATTATGCGTCTCTTAACGGTCCTTGATCCTTATGCGTCTCTTTATAGTCCTTGATCATTATGCGTCTCTTTATAGTCCTTGATCATTATGCGTCTCTTTTTAGTCCTTGATCATTATTCGTCTCTTTATAGTCCTTGATCATTATTCGTCTCTTAACGGTCCTTGATCATTATGCGTCTCTTAACGGTCCTTGATCCTTATGCGTCTCTTTATAGTCCTTGATCATTATGCGTCTCTTTTTAGTCCTTGATCATTATGCCTCTCTTTATAGTCCTTGATCATTATTCGTCTCCTAACGGTCCTTGATCATTATGCGTCTCTTTATAGTCCTTGATCATTATTCGTCTCTTTTTAGTCCTTGATCATTATTCGTCTCTTAACGGTCCTTGATCATTATGCGTCTCTTTATAGTCCTTGATCATTATGCGTCTCTTTATAGTCCTTGATCATTATTCGTCTCTTTATAGTCCTTGATCATTATGCGTCTCTTTATAGTCCTTGATCATTATTCGTCTCTTTATAGTCCTTGATCATTATTCGTCTCTTTATAGTCCTTGATCATTATTCGTCTCTTTATAGTCCTTGATCATTATTCGTCTCTTTATAGTCCTTGATCATTATGCGTCTCTTAACGGTCCTTGATCCTTATGCGTCTCTTTATAGTCCTTGATCATTATGCGTCTCTTTATAGTCCTTGATTATTATGCGTCTCTTAATTATCCTTGATCATTATGCGTCTCTTTATAGTTTTTGATCATTATGCGTCTCTTAATTATCCTTGATCATTATGCGTCTCTTTATAGTCCTTGATCATTATTCGTCTCTTTATAGTCCTTGATCATTATGCGTCTCTTTTTAGTCCTTGATCATTATTCGTCTCTTTATAGTCCTTGATCATTATGCGTCTCTTTATAGTCCTTGATCATTATGCGTCTCTTTATAGTCCTTGATCATTATGCGTCTCTTTATAGTCCTTGATCATTATTCGTCTCTTTATAGTCCTTGATCATTATTCGTCTCTTTTTAGTCCTTGATCATTATTCGTCTCTTAACGGTCCTTGATCATTATGCGTCTCTTTATAGTCCTTGATCATTATGCGTCTCTTTATAGTCCTTGATCATTATTCGTCTCTTTATAGTCCTTGATCATTATGCGTCTCTTTATAGTCCTTGATCATTATTCGTCTCTTTATAGTCCTTGATCATTATTCGTCTCTTTATAGTCCTTGATCATTATTCGTCTCTTTATAGTCCTTGATCATTATTCGTCTCTCTATAGTCCTTGATCATTATGCGTCTCTTAACGGTCCTTGATCCTTATGCGTCTCTTTATAGTCCTTGATCATTATGCGTCTCTTTATAGTCCTTGATTATTATGCGTCTCTTAATTATCCTTGATCATTATGCGTCTCTTTATAGTTTTTGATCATTATGCGTCTCTTAATTATCCTTGATCATTATGCGTCTCTTTATAGTCCTTGATCATTATTCGTCTCTTTATAGTCCTTGATCATTATGCGTCTCTTTTTAGTCCTTGATCATTATTCGTCTCTTTATAGTCCTTGATCATTATTCGTCTCTTTATAGTCCTTGATCATTATGCGTCTCTTAACGGTCCTTGATCCTTATGCGTCTCTTTATAGTCCTTGATCATTATGCGTCTCTTTTTAGTCCTTGATCATTATTCGTCTCTTTATAGTCCTTGATCATTATTCGTCTCTTAACGGTCCTTGATCATTATGCGTCTCTTAACGGTCCTTGATCCTTATGCGTCTCTTTATAGTCCTTGATCATTATGCGTCTCTTTTTAGTCCTTGATCATTATGCCTCTCTTTATAGTCCTTGATCATTATTCGTCTCCTAACGGTCCTTGATCATTATGCGTCTCTTTATAGTCCTTGATCATTATGCGTCTCTTTATAGTCCTTGATCATTATGCGTCTCTTTATAGTCCTTGATCATTATTCGTCTCTTTATAGTCCTTGATCATTATTCGTCTCTTTTTAGTCCTTGATCATTATTCGTCTCTTAACGGTCCTTGATCATTATGCGTCTCTTTATAGTCCTTGATCATTATTCGTCTCTTAACGGTCCTTGATCATTATTCGTCTCTTAACGGTCCTTGATCCTTCTGCGTCTCTTTATAGTCCTTGATCATTATGCGTCTCTTTTTAGTCCTTGATCATTATTCGTCTCTTAACGGTCCTTGATCATTATGCGTCTCTTTATAGTCCTTGATCATTATGCGTCTCTTTTTAGTCCTTGATCATTATGCGTCTCTTTATAGTCCTTGATCATTATGCGTCTCTTTATAGTCCTTGATCATTATGCGTCTCTTTATAGTCCTTGATGATTATGCGTCTCTTTATAGTCCTTGATCATTATGCGTCTCTTTTTAGTCCTTGATCATTATGCGTCTCTTTATAGTCCTTGATCATTATGCGTCTCTTTATAGTCCTTGATGATTATGCGTCTCTTTATAGTCCTTGATCATTATGCGTCTCTTTTTAGTCCTTGATCATTATTCGTCTCTTTATAGTCCTTGATCATTATTCGTCTCTTAACGGTCCTTGATCATTATGCGTCTCTTAACGGTCCTTGATCCTTATGCGTCTCTTTATAGTCCTTGATCATTATTCGTCTCTTTTTAGTCCTTGATCATTATGCGTCTCTTTATAGTCCTTGATCATTATTCGTCTCTTAACGGTCCTTGATCATTATGCGTCTCTTAACGGTCCTTGATCCTTATTCGTCTCTTTATAGTCCTTGATCATTATGCGTCTCTTTTTAGTCCTTGATCATTATTCGTCTCTTAACGGTCCTTGATCATTATGCGTCTCTTTATAGTCCTTGATCATTATGCGTCTCTTTTTAGTCCTTGATCATTATGCGTCTCTTTATAGTCCTTGATCCTTATGCTTCTCTTTATAGTCCTTGATCATTATTCGTCTCTTTATAGTCCTTGATCATTATTCGTCTCTTAACGGTCCTTGATCATTATGCGTCTCTTAACGGTCCTTGATCCTTATGCGTCTCTTTATAGTCCTTGATCATTATGCGTCTCTTTTTAGTCCTTGATCATTATGCGTCTCTTTATAGTCCTTGATCATTATGCGTCTCTTTATAGTCCTTGATCATTATGCGTCTCTTTATAGTCCTTGATGATTATGCGTCTCTTTATAGTCCTTGATCATTATGCGTCTCTTTTTAGTCCTTGATCATTATGCGTCTCTTTATAGTCCTTGATGATTATGCGTCTCTTTATAGTCCTTGATCATTATGCGTCTCTTTTTAGTCCTTGATCATTATTCGTCTCTTTATAGTCCTTGATCATTATTCGTCTCTTAACGGTCCTTGATCATTATGCGTCTCTTAACGGTCCTTGATCCTTATGCGTCTCTTTATAGTCCTTGATCATTATGCGTCTCTTTATAGTCCTTGATCATTATGCGTCTCTTTTTAGTCCTTGATCATTATTCGTCTCTTTATAGTCCTTGATCATTATTCGTCTCTTAACGGTCCTTGATCATTATGCGTCTCTTAACGGTCCTTGATCCTTATGCGTCTCTTTATAGTCCTTGATCATTATGCGTCTCTTTTTAGTCCTTGATCATTATGCCTCTCTTTATAGTCCTTGATCATTATTCGTCTCCTAACGGTCCTTGATCATTATGCGTCTCTTTATAGTCCTTGATCATTATGCGTCTCTTTTTAGTCCTTGATCATTATTCGTCTCTTAACGGTCCTTGATCATTATTCGTCTCTTTATAGTCCTTGATCATTATGCGTCTCTTTTTAGTCCTTGATCATTATGCGTCTCTTTTTAGTCCTTGATCATTATTCGTCTCTTTATAGTCCTTGATCATTATTCGTCTCTTAACGGTCCTTGATCATTATTCGTCTCTTAACGGTCCTTGATCCTTATGCGTCTCTTTATAGTCCTTGATCATTATGCGTATCTTTTTTGTCCTTGATCATTATTCGTCTCTTAACGGTCCTTGATCATTATGCGTCTCTTTATAGTCCTTGATCATTATGCGTCTCTTTTTAGTCCTTGATCATTATGCGTCTCTTTATAGTCCTTGATCATTATGCGTCTCTTTATAGTCCTTGATCATTATGCGTCTCTTTATAGTCCTTGATGATTATGGGTCTCTTTATAGTCCTTGATCATTATGCGTCTCTTTTTAGTCCTTGATCATTATGCGTCTCTTTATAGTCCTTGATCATTATGCGTCTCTTTATAGTCCTTGATCATTATTCGTCTCTTTATAGTCCTTGATCATTATGCGTCTCTTTATAGTCCTTGATCATTATTCGTCTCTTTATAGTCCTTGATCATTATTCGTCTCTTTATAGTCCTTGATCATTATTCGTCTCTTTATAGTCCTTGATCATTATTCGTCTCTTTATAGTCCTTGATCATTATGCGTCTCTTAACGTTCCTTGATCCTTATGCGTCTCTTTATAGTCCTTGATCATTATGCGTCTCTTTATAGTCCTTGATCATTATGCGTCTCTTAATTATCCTTGATCATTATGCGTCTCTTTATAGTTTTTGATCATTATGCGTCTCTTAATTATCCTTGATCATTATGCGTCTCTTTATAGTCCTTGATCATTATTCGTCTCTTTATAGTCCTTGATCATTATGCGTCTCTTTTTAGTCCTTGATCATTATTCGTCTCTTTATAGTCCTTGATCATTATTCGTCTCTTTATAGTCCTTGATCATTATGCGTCTCTTAACGGTCCTTGATCCTTATGCGTCTCTTTATAGTCCTTGATCATTATGCGTCTCTTTTTAGTCCTTGATCATTATTCGTCTCTTTATAGTCCTTGATCATTATTCGTCTCTTAACGGTCCTTGATCATTATGCGTCTCTTAACGGTCCTTGATCCTTATGCGTCTCTTTATAGTCCTTGATCATTATGCGTCTCTTTTTAGTCCTTGATCATTATGCCTCTCTTTATAGTCCTTGATCATTATTCGTCTCCTAACGGTCCTTGATCATTATGCGTCTCTTTATAGTCCTTGATCATTATTCGTCTCTTTATAGTCCTTGATCATTATGCGTCTCCTAATGGCCATTCAGTGGCCTTTGTTTTCATTGTACATGTACATGAGTAACAATTAGTGATGTTAGTTCTTACACGTATTTATGAAGATATTATTCTGTGCAACAGGGATCGCGATGGACTCTGCAAGCGACGCAGATGAATGGAGAATTCGTAAGATGACCAACTCTCTCTCTGTCTCTCTCTCTTTCTCTGTCTCTGTCTCTGTCTGTCTGTCTGTCTCTGTCTCTGAATTTGTCTGTCTGTCTGTCTGTCTCTGTCTCTGACTTTGTCTGTCTGTCTGTCTGTCTGTCTCTCTCTCTGTCTCTCTCTCTTTCTCTGTCTCTGTCTCTGTCTGTCTGTCTCTGTCTCTGTCTCTGTCTGTCTGTCTCTGTCTCTGACTTTGTCTGTCTGTCTGTCTGTCTGTCTGTCTGTCTGTCTGTCTCTCTCTCTCTCTCTCTCTCTCTGAAGAGAGAGGGGAGAGAGAAATGTGATGTCATAATATTATATAGTTGATGTTTGTTTTCGTTTCAGGGAAGTTTCGTCCTTGAGCCGGACCTCATTCAGGTAAGTTTTTCAATTCCAATCTATCGCAAACGAATGCAATGAAACACTGCAGTTCAGTTGGTGTAATAGGGGGTGATGTAAGAAGACAGCGATACATAAGCCGTGTTCGTTTGAAATAATCCAAAGTCGGTCGTTTAAGAGCAGATCATTCTTCAAAGAACATTTATTTATAAAAAAAACGATTAGGGTAGACAGTGAACATTGTTCAGAACGAGTGAACTGACGTCATTTCCTTAATCGACCAACAACTACGTCATAGCAACGTCTCAGTATCAGTTTCCACTGTTTTATGGCTGACGGGATTGTTGACGTCATACTCATCCTTTATCTCAAGATTGTACTGGCACCACGTACCTGGCACTATTGACATTACGGGTTGTGTCAGGGTTCGGAATGGCTCAACTCAGTCCATGCGTCTTCCAATTGTGATAACTTGAGCGCTAATGGTATTTACAGGTTCCAATGGTATTTACAGGTGCGAATGGTATTTACAAGTGGAATGGTATTTACAGGTGCTAAGAGCATTTACAGGTGCTAATGGTATTTACAGGTGCTAAGGGCATATACAGGTGTTAATGGTATTTACAGGTGTTAATGGTATTTACAGGTGCTAATGACATATGCAGGTGCTAATGGTATTTACAGGTTGTAATTATATATACAGGTGCTAATGACATATGCAGGTGCTAATGGTATTTACAGGTTGTAATTATATATACAGGTGCTAAGAGCATTTACAGGTGCTAATGGTATTTACAGGTGCTAAGGGCATATACAGGTGTTAATGATATTTACAGGTGCTAATGGTATATACATGTGCTAATGGTATTTGCAGGTGCTAATGGTATATACAGGTGCTAATGGTATTTACAGGTGCTAATGGTATTTACAGGTGCTAATGGTATATACAGGTGCTAATGGTATATACAGGTGCTAATGGTATTTACAGGTGCTAATGGTATTTACAGGTGCTAATGGTATATACAGGTGGTTGTAATCGTGCGTGTGTTTGTCTTTGTTGTAGGTGTTGAATCCACTGCTGATTGTCATCTTAGTTCCTATCCTCGAAAGTCTTTTCTTTCCATGTCTCAATAAACTTGGATTTCCATTCAGGTCAGATTTCAGGCGAAAGATTTCGTCCGTTTCCTCCTCCTTTCTCTGCTCTCCTCCTCCTCCTCCTCCTCCTCCTCCTCTTCAATCTTCTCATTGTTTCTTCTTCTCCCAATCTCCTCTTCTTCCATCTCCTTCTACACGTTCTCCTCTTCCTCCGCAACATTCTCTTCCTCCTCCGCCTCAATCTTCCCTTCCTCCTCCTCTTCCTCCTCAACATTCTCCTCCTCATCAACAACCTCCTGGTCCTCAATACTTCCTCATCCTCTTCCTTCTCTTTCTTTTCACTGCGATGGCCTATAAGTAAACCGGAAAACTCCCTTCACTCGCGTCTCTAATTTTAGAATTATGACATCACTAAGATTTCCTATTACTTCTCTCCTGTGCTTGCATGCGTGTGTGTATGCCTCTTGGTATGTGTATATTTATGCATATGTGTCTATAAATTTACACGTGTCTGGATGCATATATGTGTTGCATATGTTGTTGCACTCAATGTTTTGTGTTGTCTCCGTGTGTCTCTTTCTGTCTCTCTCTGTCTCTGTCTCCCTCTCTTTGTCTCTTTCTTTCTCTATTTCTTTCAGGGTCCGTTTTCATTCAGTTACCTAACCCCGTGTTCCCGTGTACTTATGCCTGCGTGTGTGTCTGTCTTTGGTTGTATATATGTTTATCTGTATCACTACGTGTTTGTGTGTTGTAGACCTCTGCAGAGAATGGGTTGGGGAATGATTCTGGCCGCTTTTTCTTTCGTCATCGCAGCTGGAATCCAGGCTGTCATCGATGTAAGACCATATTTCTCTCTGTCTCTTTCCGTCTGTCGGGTTGTCTGTCTCTCGCTGTGTGCGCCTACTGCTCTGCGTATCCTTGTCGGTCTGCCTAGATTTCTCTGTTTAAATGAACGCTTGAGAGATGAAATTTGATCTTAAGGCCCCATTAAAATTTCTACAAATGCAATCTGCGGACAACATAGATCTGTAAATGTTGTTGTTGTTGCACTCAATGTTTCGTTGTTGTTTCGTTGCTCTCTGGAGGTCCTTTGCATTGCAAGACCATGTTTCTGTCACTAGACAACCGTTGTTGTTGATGTTGCTGTTGTATCGGTTGTCGTTTGCAGAAAGACATTGCGGCACCGCTTGCCATTGGACAGACGAAGGTTCAGTTCATCAACACATCTCCCTGTTCCATTAACATCTCATCAACAGATGGCAACACTTTACTTTCTCCTCAACTCATCCACTCATTCACAGTAAGTAACCATCCATTTCAATCCATTTCCTAACTTCCATTTGACTCCATCTCGAAATGTCCATTTCAATCCATTTCATAAGGTTCATTTAAATCCATTTCCTAAAGTCCATTTCGATTCATTTCATAAGGTTAATTTAAATCCATTTCCTAAAGTCCATTTAGATTCATTTCATAAGGTTAATTTAAATCCATTCCTAAAGTCCATTAAGATTCATTTCATAAGGTTAATTTAAATCCATTCCTAAAGTCCATTTAGATTCATTTCATAAGGTTAATTTAAATCCATTGCCTAAAGTCCATTTAGATTCATTTCATAAGGTTAATTTAAATCCATTCCTAAAGTCCATTAAGATTCATTTCATAAGGTTAATTTAAATCCATTCCTAAAGTCCATTTAGATTCATTTCATAAGGTTAATTTAAATCCATTCCTAAAGTCCATTTAGATTCATTTCATAAGGTTAATTTAAATCCATTCCTAAAGTCCATTTAGATTCATTTCATAAGGCCCATTTAAATCCATTTCCTAACGTCCATTAAATATATTTCCTAACTTCCGTTTAAATCCATTCGCTCTCATTGGATCGCTCCAGGTGACTTTCTAGGAAGCTGATGTTTATAGATTTTTATAGCGCCTTTCTGAACGTATTATCAGCCAGACGCTGCGTGTGTTTGTATGCAGGGGCGTCTATCCCCCCTAAGTCATTGAAGCAACTGCCCTTTCCCCCTCTTCTTCCCCACTCCCCCTTCTTTCCCCCTAAAATGGTTGCGCACACACTGACAGATCTCCCCCCCCCCATTCCTTGGATGGAGCAGTTGCTCCAAGGTTTCTATGGTGTAGACGCCTCTGTTTGTATGTGCGTGGGAATGTGTGCATGTGGGAATGTGTGCATGTGGGAATGTGTGCATGTGGGAATGCGTGTGTGTGGGAATGTGGAGAGCGCGTCATAAAAAGGGATCAGAGTGTCGCCTGAGACGATAAAATGCGCCATAATCGACGATGCTGTTGATGGACGTTGGGACTTTGCTCTGCATCATCATCATCATCATCATCATCATCATCATCATCATCATCATCATCATCATCATCATCATCACCATCACCATCATCATCATCATCACCATCACCAACAGCAAAGAAACTCTCTGTCTCTGTCTCTGTCCCTGTCTCTGTCTCTGTCTGTCTGTCTCTGTCACTCTGTCTCCCTGTCTCTCTGTTTCTGTTTTTGTCTATCTGTCTCTGTCTGTCTGTCTGTCTGTCTCTGTCTGTCTGTCTGTCTCTCTGTCTGTCTCTGTCTGTCTGTCTGTCTGTCTGTCTGTATGTGTGTCTGTGTGTCTGTCTGTCTGTCTGTCTGTCTGTCTGTCTGTCTCTCTCTCTCTCTCTCTCTCTCTCTCTCTCTCTCTCTCTCTCTCTCTCTCTCTCTCTCTCTCTCTCTCTCTCTCTCTCTCTCTCTCTCTCTCTCTCTCTCTCTCTCTCTCTCTCTCTCTCTGTCTTTCTCTCTAATTAAATGCAAGAGCCGATTCAGAGGATGAACCGACATGTCCCCATTTGCCTTCGGGGCCATCAGTTTCTTTCTACACGAACCGCGATGACGATTGAAACCCACAAAAGAAACAAAAAAAAAAACAGTTGAAATGCATTCACACAGATAAAATCAATGCAAATGGAAAAACAAGATTGTAAAAGTGGGTAAAAGTGGATCAGACAGAGGGGTCGTTGAACTGTTAGGATAATGACCCCGAAGAGGCGTGTGACCCTAAAGGTCGTGGGAGATTTTCGCAGCTTTAAAGTATTAAATAAATGCTCAAACTGACGACTACTAAAAGTTACGGTAGAACGTACGAAGTCTGGACCTAGGAATTGACGCCACTCCATCTGATCTCTCAGCTGCTGGATAAGGGATGCAATGCTTCCACTCTGTAATTGTAATTGTAATCGAGCATTAATTAAAGCGCCACACAACGATTAAGAGGCGTAAGGACTCAAGGAACCTCACATGAAGACTACTACTGCGCTATATAATTAGCATGCATAACTAATGTTGTTGTGGATGATTGATTCTTTCGGATTCACGCTAGAGTGATTCTCTGAAATCATCTGAAACCAACATCTGCTGCATCAACTGCAGACGACTTTCCGTTGACTGATTTGCTGCCAAATGATTCACCCCCCCCCCGTACTTTCAGACTCTTTGACTGATCATAACACTTCCAACAAAACCTCTACTAAGACTGAACTTCTATTGAGACTGAACCTCTACTAAGACCGAACCTCTACTAAGACTGAACCTCTACTTAGACTGAACCTCTACTAAGACTGAACCTCTACTTAGACTGAACCTCTACTTAGACTGAACCTCTACTTAGACTGAACTTCTACTTAGACTGAACCTCTAATAAGACTGAACCTCTACTAAGACTGAACCTGTAATAAGACTGAACTTGATGTGATTCTTGTTGAATCGATGTGTTTGACAGAATACTGAATTCACCGAACTGAAGGCAGGCAACCTGACACTGGCTGTCGATTGGACGCAGTGTGGGGACATCAGTGGCACACCACCTGTTCAGAGCATTCAGCTTCAGTTCCAGCAGCAGAAAGCCTATCAAGTCTTCCTCGGCAACGATCGCAAAGCACATCAGGTTCCTCCTTTCGTACCGCTATGTCCTTCTATCATTGTTCTTCTGTCATTGTTCTTCTGTCATTGTCCTTGTGTCATTGTCCTTCTGTCGTTGTCCTTCTGTCACTGTCCTTCTGTCATTGTCCTTCTGTTATTGTCCTTCTGTCATTGTCCTTCTGTCATTGTTCTTCTGTCTGCCTATGTCTGCCTCCATCTCTTAGTTGTTCTGATAGAGTCGACAGATTTGATGCAAAATAAATGAAAAAGAGAAACACGTTGAACGTTAAGAAGGAAATTGGGCGGAGGTAAGAATAGAAGGATGAGAAAGAGGGAAAGGAAGGGGTGGAGAAGGAGCAGAAGAAGCAGAAGGAAGCGGAGAAAGACAGAAGGATGAGTGGAAGATATCTGAATGGGAGTACGGATGAAAGGTGGATGAGGAAAAGTGTAGCGAAGTCCTTATTCTATTCGCTCGTTTTATTAGAGCATCTTACCAGGGTTATGTTGATTTAGTGTGTTGGAAGTTAGACAGAGTGTGTATGTAGTTATGTGGTAGGTTAAGTTGTAATTATTTAATTACCAGCATATAAGAAACGAACATCATAGGGCATAAAAAATACGCAGATATGATTTGGAAAGACTGTTGCCATGTTGGATTAGTAAATGTAAAACAGTTAACCACACTGTGAACATTCAAGAAACGGTTGGCTAGAGATCAGATGTTGAAGATTTGCTGAGCTTTGGTGTAACGCTGCAGTAATAGTTCCGTTGTACGTAAGTTGACTGTCGAAATAGGACAGTGCAGCTGCAAGTAGTCCAGTCCTGGTCGTATCGTAATAACTCAATAACATTATCGGACGATATCGGATCAGTTTGGCTGAAGATCGGAACGAAACGAGAGTAGTTCGATCGTGTTAATTCGAAGAAACAAACGGAATAATGAAAGATGGAGTTTCAACGTCTGAAGCAGTTGTTCTTCTTCGTCCTTCGTCGATGGTTGAACGTTTCTTTGTGCTTGAAGAAGAGAAAGAGTCATGAGTGAAAGGGATGAAGTTGGTTCGACACTGGGTGACAACGAACGTCGAACTCTTTAGAAAAGGAAGTTGGTCTGACCTGTTGATATGTTAATTTGTTGGAGAAAATCGTCGTGAGAAGAGGCCTTGTATTGATCATTGCTACGCTCTGTCAAGACGAAAGAAGCCTAAAACTATCTGAAGCGGGGAGGTTAGTTAGGCTGTGAAATCAATAATCTAACCTGATAGGTGCTGGAATAAGTACGGTTTAATCTTATAAACGAGTAAGTAGTAGCTAAAGAATTTGATATAAGGGATGCCTAAATGTTAATATCATCTGGCTTTTTATAATTAAATATCTTACATTTGCAGAACTGAGCGACATTTGCCTTTCGATCTATTTAGCCAATGACAATGTTTAGAATTGTGGCAAAACTAAAGTAAAAGAATTATAGGATCCAATGCCGGATCGTTAGAAAGAGGAAGGAGGGTGAATTTGAACTGACTGCTGTATTGAAGTTCGTGAGGTTGTTTAGGTAGAAAGAGAGGTCGTTGATCGGGTCAGGGTCATTGATATGGTCAGGGTCTGTCAATCATTGGAGTTGAAAACGAGAAGAATAATTTCTTCATCGGTTCTTCTTCTTCTTCTTCTTTTGTAGTTCGAAGAAACGCAGATGACACCAACAGAAGGCCTTCAATCAACTATCAGGTCAGATATCACATTTCTCTCCCCCCTCTCTCTGTCTGTCTGTCTGCCTGTCTGCCTGTCTGCTGTCTATCTGTCTGTCTGTCTGTGTCTGTGTCTGTGTCTGTGTCTGTGTCTGTGTCTGTGTCTGTGTCTGTGTCTGTGTCTGTGTCTGTGTCTGTGTCTCTCTCTGTCTCTGTCTCTGTCTCTGTCTCTGTCTCTGTCTCTGTCTCTGTCTCTGTCTCTGTCTCTGTCTCTGTCTCTGTCTCTGTCTCTCTGTCTCTGTCTCTGTCTCTCTCTCTCTCTCTCTCTCTCTCTCTCTCTCTCTCTCTCTCTCTCTCTCTCTCTCTCTCTCTCTCTCTCTCTCTCTCTCTCTCTCCCCCCACCTACATGTTTATCTTTGTCTAAATGTGGCTCTCTCTGTATGCCTCTGTCTGTCTCATTTTATCTCCTGCTATCCGTTTCTCTTTCTTTCTCTGTTGCAGTTGGTTTTCCTTTGCGCTTCATTTTTGTTCCCTTTCCCCTTTCCCCTTTTCCCTTGACCTTCCTCTTGTCCTTCGCCTCCAAATCCCTCATCGTTCGAGTCAATTCTGGTCTCTTTGACAGCCGCTAAGATCACAGCAGCAGCAGCAGCAGCAGCAGCAGCAGCAGCAGCAGCAGCAGCAGCAGCATCATCATCATCATCATCATCATCATCATCATCATCATCATCATCATCATCATCATCATCATCATCATCAGAATCATCTTCTGTCGGTGAACGAGGTGATTGAACGTCTTGACGGTCAATAACAGGTGTCTCATTCCGAAGATGATGTATCTGTAGCCGAGGAGGATGCGGATCACATGTACGCACACAGGAGGAGGATCAGGATGGGAGGAGGAGAGGAGGAGTATTGAGGGAGAGGAGGAGGATGGGAGGAGGAGGAATAATAGGAGGAGGAGGATGGGAAGAGGAGAAGACGATGGGAGGAGGATGAGAGGAGGAGGAGGAGGATGGGAGAAGAGGAGGAGGATATGAAGGAGGAGAGCATGAGAAAGAGGAGATGGAAGTGGGCGCTGAATGGAAGAGTGTGTCTATCGAAGCAAAGCTTTGATTCGTCTGAGGTGCAACGAAGAATGAGAATTAAAACGAGTGGAACGACTGAGAGAAGGAGCGATTCTTTACATGCTGTGATGTCACCCGTACTGATGTAAAAGAAATCGTCTGGAGAAAAGTCTCTGTCTCTGTCTACAAACAAGGTAGAAGAAGAAACAAGAAAAAAACAAGTTGAAGAAGAGGAGAAGAAGAAAAAGAAGAAAGAAGAAGAAGGGGGAGGAGGAAGAAGAGGAAGAGGAAGATAGAGAAGGAGGAAGAGGAGAAGGTATTCGTCGTATTCAATCAGTCCTAATCTTTTGTTCCTCCTCTGCGTCAGTCAACGCACAGTTGGCATCGAATAATTGACAGACGCAACAAGTAATTGAGCCAGTGCAAATGCCGAAGGCTCTGTCTGTCTGTCTGCATGTGTGTTTGTCTGTCTGCATGTGTATATGTCTGTCTGTCTGCATGGGTGTTTGTCTGTCAGTCTGTATGTGTGTTTGTCTGTCTGTCTGCGTGTGTGTCTGTTTGTCTGTATTTGTGTTTGTCTGCATATGTGTCTGTCTGTCTGTCTTTCTGTAACGGACATTGAAATCCGGCGAAAAACAACGAAGAATAGGAGAACGAAGCGATGCATTTCAGAATGAAGAAGAGCCTGAGGAGGACGAGGAGAAGGAGGACGATGAGAAGGAGGAGGAAGAGGAGGAGAAGAAGGAGGAGGAGGAAGAGGAGGAGTAGGAGGAGGAAGAGGAGGAGGAGGTAAAAAAGGAGGTAGAGGAGGAGGTGGACGACGACGATGAGGCGAATAAAGACGACAGCGAACGTGATCTGATTCTCTCTCGCTTTTTGTTTCTTTAGTTTTCCGCTCTTGTTCTTCATCTCTTTCCCACTCTGTCTGACTGTCTGTCTGTCTGTCTCTGTCTCCTATCTTCCATTCCTCAAGGTCTTCTTTTTTTCCTACTATGCATTTTCCCTCCTTCCCTTTACTCCCTATTTCACTTTGTCTTTCTTCCCGCCTCTCCCTATTTCCTAATCAACTTGTCCCATATTCTTCATGTTCTCTGTTTCCCTTCTATTCACCTATGGTTGCCTCTTGTTCTTCTATTCCCCTATTTTTGCAATTTGCCTATTCTTACTATTCCTCCCGTTTCTGTTTTCTCCTATTCCCTCTATTTACCTATTTATTTATTATGACTCTACTCAGCTATTCTTTCTATTCCTCCGATTCCTGCTAATTGCTTGGCCTAAGTTATATCTTTTCCGGATCTCCTCCCTTTGCAATTCCGTTTCCTGACGGATAGAATCGGGGGGCCCGATAGCACATTGGATAACATCTGTCGTAGAGTGCGACAGGTACAGAGATCGAGTCCCATAGGCGGACATGCTTTGTAGGCTGCAATTTGCGCCGTGTATTGCAGGCTGTCTGTTCTGTTAGTAGTTAAGGTTTATCGCATAACATGTACATGTACAGCGCAGTGCGTTTGCAGGCGCTTAATTAAAGAATAAATATTATTATTATTATTATTATTATTATTATTATTATTATTATTATTATTATTATTATTATTATTAAATAATTTTGTGAACTACGACCTTTCCATCAGTTGACCTTGTCTATCATTTGACCTTTTCCATCATTTGACACGTTTTGTTTTTCGTACTCTTAAGTTCTCGCTGTTTTGTTGACTCAAATAAATAAATAAATAAATAAATACATTTCGATATACTAGTCTCCAATAGACGATGCATTCTTCCTCCAGAGATAGCAAGAGAACGACCAGCGAAGCGTCGAGCCTTCGGATGCCGGGGTTAGTGGGGGTGCTGTTGCTAATGCCAATCCACGATGCACATCTCACTCGGGGGGGGGGGGGGGAGGTTCATACAAATAACTTGCCTCTTAGCAAACGATTCCACGGTCAGTGCAAACTTCGCAATCGGCTGATCACTGAAGTCGTGAGGTGTTGAGGTTCCTATGACCTGAAATAGCATCGCCCTCTTTCGCTTCATTACTCATGCAAATGACTTATCCTCTCTCGTTTGAATACATCATACATATATATATATATATATATATATATATATATATATATATGCGTGTGTGTGTGTATGTGCGTGTGTGTGTGTGTGGTCGTAGGTTCTACAATTCATTGGACGTATCGTTTGCATCGATTAATCTGACGACAACGAAAGGTCAAGAGAACACGCCAAGGTCACTCGGTCCAACTCAGATGCGATCTGTCTCCGAAAGCGATACGATCATTCTCGTCAAGTGAGATGATATTTGCTTCTCATCATCATCGTCAACATCATCATCATCATCATCATCATCATCATCATCATCATCATCATCATCATCATCATCATCATCATCATCATCATCATCATCATCATCATCATCATCATCATCGTCATCGTCATCTTCATCATCATAATCATCATCAACATTATCATCAACATCATCATCATCATCATCATCACCTTCGTCTTCATCATCATCATCATCATCATCTTCATCATCATCATCATCATCATCATCATCACCATCATCATCATCATCATCATCGTCGTCGTCGTCGTCATCACCACGACGAATATCACCTTAGTTAGACCGAGTTATAAGAGATGAAGTCAGTGGTTGAAATGATGAGTTGGATGATAGATACTATAGATGTTGCATCAGATCATACGAGTTTCAAAAT
>OY744614.1:50276111-50386111 GCA_963556255.1 Allolobophora icterica | reverse complement strand
TGAATTCCATTTGCAGAAAGAAGCAGCAGAGAAATGACACGATGATCATTATGATGAGGCTATGTTCTTGCTGCCAATTATGATGATGATAACGACGACGACGATGATGATGATGGTGATGGTGATGATGATTATGATTATGATGATGATGATGATGATGATGATGATAATGATGATGATGATGATGATGATAATAATGTTGATGACGACAGCGACGACGCTGATGATGATGATAATAATGATGATAATGATGACGATGATAACGATGATGACGACGACGATGACGATGATGATGACGACGACGACTACCAGACGAACGCAGCCAAGGAAAGACAGATGAGAGGATGCTGCTGCTGCCGATGATGATGATGGGTTCTTTGTATGGCATGTTGAGACGGGATAGTGGGAAGTGGAAGACAGAGCATTCAGGAAATAGGATGTCGAAGGAAATGAATGCCAGAGGAGAAGGAGGAGGAGGGGCGGATGTTGATGATGGAAATGATGGAGGGAGAGGACGAGGACGAGGACGAGGTGGAGGAGGAGGTAAGAGAGGAGGAAGAAGGGAGGATTAAAGGATAATATTGCTGTTGCTTAGGCTCCCGTTTCCATGAAGTCATTCCTGTCGGCCATTTGGCTGGTAACAGTTGCCCTTGGCAACGTCATCGTCATCATAGTCGCCGAATCCGGATCAAGTATGAAGCAGGTGAGTCACTCAACGATGACATCATCATTTCATATCATGCCATCTCCAGGGTTAGGGTTAGGGTCACCACAGTTCAGTCACTCAGTGACGATATCATCATTTCATATCATGCCATCTCCAGGGTTAGGGTTAGGGTCACCGCAGTTCAGTCACTCAGTGACGACCAGGGCTGTAGTCGAGGGTATACGCGGGTATACAGCGTATACTCACCTCTAGAGACCGTATACTCACCTCGCAAAATATTTGTTCTCATCTCTATGTAGTTTCGGAAAATAAACCTTTAGCGTATACTCACCTCTAATTAGTTTAGGTAAATTAACCGGTAGCGTGTACTCACCTCTAATTTTACCACTACAGCCCTGGTGACGACATCATCATTTCATATCATGCCATCTCCAGGGTTAGGGTTAGGGTCACCGCAGTTCAGTCACTCAGTGACGACATCATCATTTCATATCATGCCATCTCCAGGGTTAGGGTTAGGGTTAGGGTCACCGCAGTTCAGTCACTCAACGATGACATCCCATCTCCAGTCTGTTATCTACTTTCAACTAATCTACTCCAATCTTGACGGTGTGTATTATTAGATGGCACACCTAAACCAAACCATAGTCAGGTCAATTTCTGGAGATCAGTCGACTAAGACCAATATATTATATCAACTTCTTTAATCTCGTCCAGTCAGGTCGAGACTAAAAGTATTATTTTAATTAATCAAATCATCTTGGAATTGAAAATCTTTCTAAATTATAATTACTTATCCAATCGATTCGTTGTTGATCCCATTGAGATCTTCCATAGTGTATCTCTTCGCCACAGGTCCCTTCCGTCACTGGTCCCTTCCGTCAATGGTCCCTTTCGTCACTGGTCCCTTCCGTCACCGGTCCCTTCCGTCACTGGTCCCTTCCGTCACTGGTCCCTTCCGTCACTGGTCCCTTCCGTCACTGGTCCCTTCCGTCACCGGTCCCTTCCGTCACTGATTCCTTCTGTACACGCTCCCTTCTGTCAGCGGTCCCTCTCGCCAGCGGTCCCTTCCTTCACCAGTCCCTTTTACCACCGCCCCTCCCGTGACGGGTCCCTCCCGCTACCGTCCCTACCGCCGTCGCCTTTGCCACCCGGTGGGTGTGACTGTTAGTCTTGATTGTCTTTCGTTGTAGGTCTATGAATTCGTTCTGTTCGCTGGTCTGATGTTCTTAACGACATTAATCTTCGCCGTTATGGCTCTCTTCTACCAATACGTCGACCTCCGGGTCACCGAAGAACAGCCGACGCTGTCTACCAACGAAGAGGAGGACGAAGCGGACAGAGAGGATGATGGGACGAAGAAGAAGAAGAAGATAGGAAGCAAGGAGACCAAATACCCTGGCCAGGCATCGTCCAAGGCTGCTGAAGCAGGCGAGATGGAGCAACACGCAGGAAGCAAATCAGACGTCACTCATCTGTGAAGACGCCGCCGTGGAAACGGTTCGTCTGTAGAGAGAGAGAGAGATGTTGCCATGACAACAGCAGCAGCAGCAACCTATATATAGCATCTATCTACCTAATGAAGAACTGATTGACTGATGATTAAACGATAGCTACAAAAGTTGCATATATTTCGCCTGATGAAAAAATTGTGTCTGCTTCCCAAAGGATACAGTTGATTGGTCAGATGAACGCTGGACACTGATTGGTCAGAGGAACGCTGGACACTGATTGGTCAGAGGAATGCTGGGCACTGATTGGTCAGAGGCACGCTGGACACTGATTGGTCAGAGGAATGCTGGGCACTGATTGGTCAGAGGAACGCTGGACACTGATTGGACAGAGGAACGCAGCATTCGATTCCAATTATAATTTGACTAATAACGTTGTTACGCGGCTTAATGAGGTGTCGTCAATAGTTCAGTTAAGCACGTCGCACGCACTTCTTCCCATTGATGCGCTCTGAGTATCTGTCTGCCTGTCTATCTGTCTGTCTGTTTGCCTGCCTGCCTGCCTGTTTGTCTGTCTGTCTGCCTGCCTGTTTGTCTGCCTGTCTGTCTGCAGCAAACGACCTTTCGCCGACTGTTGGCGTTCTACGCTGATGTACTGTCAACTCTTCCAACCAAATAATATCGAGCTGCTCTCATGTCCCTATAGTCAGTGGAAAAACCCTTGTAATGGAACCTGTCCCAAAAGTCGCCTCACCGAAGACATCCGCAGAATTTAGACCAATTTCAATTGCATCCATACTCTCCAGGATCATAGCCTTCATAGAAAAAGAAGTTTACCATTATTATACATCCCCCTTCTGCCGCCCTCATACACCAGATAAAATTGTTGATGAATTTGCTTTTCGACCCACAGGTTTCACTACCGCCGTTCTAACAACCATACTTCATCATGCTTCTCAACTATTAATTACCGACAACTACTGTATGTTACTCTGATCGCTCTGACTTCTCCAAAGCTTTTGATTCCCTACGTCATTCCACATTGGCGCACAAACTCTCCCAACTGGACTTAGCAATCAGATCTTTAATGGATGATTGAGTTTTTACGTGACCGCAGACACGAGACGAGACATGCGATGAAGTAATCTTCCATCCTATCCATCGCAATCATCAACGCAAGTGTTGCCAAGGGTTTGGTCCTTCCGCTTTCGTAGTTGGGGCTCGGACCCTTGCACCCCTCCAGTATGATAGCTAAGTATGCAGAGGATACTTGTCTCATCTCAGGACAGAAAATGAGACAGAATCGGCTAAAAGGAGCAATCTTTAATCTCGACGTCAACATATCTCGTGAAATGATCATCTTCGTCGACGATCTCGTGACAGGAGCCATCCACGACAACTTGGAATCAATAATGAGTACTAAAAAATTATAGTGATCCTTGGTGTCACCATCACAGACGACCACAGAGCCACAGCGCCCGTTATTAAGTTAATGCCCACCTGCTCCAGCTATCTGGGTGCAGTAAGAATCTTACTAATGCAATTCACGAGGTGTTCCGTGCTATAATAATCGGGAAACGACTCTATACCTCACCACTGCAGCATGACGAGGTCTTGCCTTGTTGAGTGATTGCAACAGATTACAACAGTTCCTATGTAGAATGCAGAAAAAGAAACTGTCTCGATTCAACAACCCGACTTGGACCAAATGATGCTTGAGGCCGACGGCAGACTCTTACAGGAGGTAATACGGAACCCCTGCCACGTCCTTCGCTGTCTATTCCCAATAATTATACTTAGGACTCATGGCATACGCCCAAGACCTCATGATTTTGAACTTCCATGCAAGGACAATCACTACTTTATTCCAAGAGTTCTGTTCCGACATATTCCAGGAACTAAATAGTTTTCTACATTCCGTTTTCGTTCTCTAATCTAGACTAATGCATTTTTTAGTATTCTCTTTCTGTAAGAAGTTGTGGTTTGTCAAATTTGATTCATAATAAACGATATAATATAATTTTCAAGAGAGGCGTGTGTTAATATTGTTATTGAATTGGAGAGAACTTGGACGTCAGAGGATTGACAAAGGGTTTGGAATGGAGGGAAGGAAGAATGTAGGAAGGGAGGGAAAGGAGGGAAGGAGGAACGGAGGAACGGAAGGAAGGAGGGATGGAGGAAAGGACAGAGGACGGAATGGAGGGAGGAATTGAGGGCAGAAATAAGGGGTAGGGAGGGAGGGAGGGTTGGTCCTGAGTGGAGGGGGAGGGGCTGAAGTCGGTCAGGCAAAGTAAATTTAATTCGTTTTTTTGCAGATCATTCGATAGATTTAATCGTTTAGAGATTTCGAATACTAACAAGAAATGAAGATAAGATAAACAAACTTTAGGTCGATTAAGTCGATGATTTCTCCTCGTTCTGTTTCTGATCGTTTCAGTCAGTGTCATCAGGGTTAGGGTTAGGGTTAGAGTTATGGTTAGGGTTATGGTAAGGGTTAGGGTTAGGTTTAAAGTCTCTCTAATACGTCCAGCTGACGAGATGAGGCGGAGTCTCCTTAAAGTCCTTTCTTCAAATCCTATCTTTAAATCCTGTTTTAAATCCTTTCTTCAAATCCTTTCTTTAAATTCTTTTCAAAAATCCTTTCTTTAAATTCTTTCTTTAAGTTCTTTCTTTAAATCCTTTCTTTAAATCCATTCTTTCGATCCTTTCTTTAAAAGCTATCTCGTAAAGACGCGAATCGCATTTGTCAGTATTAATGTTAATCTTCGAAACTTTCTCTCAGCGACACACTAAGTCGCGACAAGCTTTTTACACACTGGAGCTACATCAACTTAAGTTTTCACGAACCAGGTTGATTGGTCGGTTGCAGTGTCAGGTCCGAATTTGCGAAGAGGAACAGTGATGACAGTTGTGGTGACCGTTGTGGTGACCCTTGTGGTGAACCCTGTGGTGACCTTGTAAAGACCGTTGTTGGGTATAACCTCGTGATGACACAGAGACATAGAAGCAGAAAAGGAGAACTGACCATTGTTCAGAGTTCCGTCACTTCTGTTCGGTTCTTGGCCGACGACGACTTGTTACGAATGGAAGCCAGTGCGCTGGCAGCGGACGAGACGACCGGAAGTTCGGACATGACGGTCGTCAGGACCGGAAGTGAGGGTCGTCTTCTTCGTCTTCGACGGAGGAACAGTTCAAGGAAGATGCGACGAAACTTTCTTCCGATCAGACAATAGATGAGGAAATTGATGGAAGAGTTCAAGGTCAGCAGAACATGAGAAAGGACTTTGACGTAGGAGATGAGAGGCGCACTGAGGTGGATACGGTCGGAGGATGTTGCTGCTGCTGCTGCTGCTGACGATGGAGACAGGTGTTCGACTGATAGGATGATTCTCAGAGCGACATCTGGCAGCTGGCAGAAGATGAAGATGCTGACAACCGTTACTATCATCATCGTCAGATTGTCACGGTCCACTGGTTTACGCAGCAGATGTCTTCGGTTGAGACGCCGCAGGGCGCAGATCAGTCGACCGTTGAGGACTGTGATGGCGATCAGTGGACCGAAACTGCGGAAGATAACGTGGCAGATGGTCTTGTAGATGATGAAGTAGAGGGCGCTCTGGCGCATCCGGGTCTTCACCGTCTGTATGTGTCGCCACCTGTGGTTCGTACAGGCATCGGTCATTGCAACAACAACTGATTGTTGTTCGAGGAAGACCGGAAGACTGTAGCCAATCGACAGCACGACGATTGCTGCGAAAGCCAGTCGAGCGCGACGGATGCTGCGCAGCTGACGACTCGTTGGTCGACAGACAGCGATGAATCGATCGACCGTGACGAGCAGGACCGTGTAGATGGTCAGCATGTGTCCAATTGATGCCACACCTGGCAAGTAAGGTTCGACGAGTGTGTAGCCATGCGTGACCATGGAAGGCCATTCGTTGTGAATAGTCTTGATGGAGTAGATAAGGAGACAGGAGATGAGGAAGAAGATGTCAACGGCTGCCAGCGTCTGCAGCAACCAGTTTGTCGTCATTGTTGTATTCTTATCAGACGACGTTTCTTTGTCACGTCTCAAGACAATGACCGAAGCAAGGTTGCCGATGAATCCGACGAAGCAGAGAATTCCAACGATGTAGACATTCATGAGGAACCGATATCTTCTTATGAACTCCATCATCATCATCACATCGTCTCTGGCGCCGCCTGGCGTCAGGTTGCCGTGACGACCATCTGCTGCTGCACCATCAGCACCAGACACATCATCGTCATCATAGTCAGAGTCGTCGTTGTCATAGTCGTTGTCGTATTGAGTGAAGTTGATGCAGAGAACATCGAATTGGTTGGAATTGGAGTTGAGGAACTCGGAGAGGAACGGTGCAGACATTCTGAGGTTGAAGCGATGACAGAGAAGAGAAGAAGAAGAGGAAAGTGACGGACGAGATGTGATGGAATGTGCTTATACATCAGCAGCAACTGATGCTGCTCGTCCAACTGATGATTTCTCCATCTCCAATTCCATTTGCTGTGACATGCATCAACGACATCTGATCCTTAACGTCATCTCCGTTCTTCGTGACTCGCATCATCTGATACATCTCCAATCAGTCGCTGCATCAACAGCCATTGCACGTCTGCGACGGTCAACAGAGACCGACAGATGCTTTTTATAGCGCCATTGAGAGGATCGATGGATGCGCAGGTGTGGCTGCTGCTGCTGCTGCTGCTGCTGCTGCTGCTGCTGAGTGGAGCGCTGGAGCCAAGCAGCGGATGAATTGTCGCTTAAAACAGCATCTGGAAATGACAATTTCCCAAAAGAACGACTTGAAATGGAAGACTTGGATAAGAAAGCAGGAAACGGAAAGAAGAAGTGCTTTCAAGTAACAAACAGAAATGGAACTGGAAAAAAGGACTGAAAGTTATAAACAGAGAATGGAAAATGTAAGAGTAATGGTAAAAGACAGAGAATGGGAAATGTAAGAGTAATGGTAACAGACAGAGAATGGGAAATGTAATGGTAACAGACAGAGAATGGGAATTGTAAGAGCAATGGTAACAGACAGAGAATGGGAATTGTAAGAGCAATGGTAACAGACAGAGAATGGGAATTGTAAGAGTAATGGTAACAGACAGAGAATGGGAAATGTAAGAGTAATGGTAACAGACAGAGAATGGGAAATGTAATGGTAACAGACAGAGAATGGGAAATGCAATGGTAAAAGACAGAGAATGGAAAATGTAATGGTACCAGACAGAGAATGGGAAATACAAGAGTAATGGTAACAGACAGAGAATGGGAAATGTAATGGTAACAGACAGAGAATGGGAAATGTAAGAGTAATGGTAACAGACAGAGAATGGGAAATGGAAGGATTAGTGAAATTACTGGAGACAAGGAAAGAGTGTTTCATCTTCCAGTGATGACTGTGCTTAGATGTCCGACTCTGTTCCTGTCTTTCCTGATAGGTTTCACTCTCTGTCTGTCTCTGTCTCTTTCTTTGTCTGTGTCTGTGTCTGTCTGTCTTTGTCTCTGTCTGTCTCTTTCTTTGTCTCTGTCAATCTATGTCTCTATCTGTCTGGCTGCCTCTCTGTGCGATTCTCTTTGGCTACTACAAGTTTTGTTGATTTAATATTACTAGTATAAGATATCACCAACCTCCTTGTTTCTCTTAACTCGTGAGGCAGAGGCACAGACAGACAAGAGCAGACAGACAGACAGACAGACAGACAGATAGATAGACAGACAGACAGACAGTCAAGATCAGACAGACAGACAGACAGAGACCTGCAATGGAATAGGACCGTCTCCTGACCCTGCTGTTGTGGAAATATCTGGATAGACTTAGATGTCACATTTTCAATTAAGAATCGCTTTTGATTCGGTGGCTGAACATCTATCAGGCAATCTCTCTCTGGTCGAGGTTCTCCGTCTTTATGACCGGAAGTAAATCAGTCGTTGATCATTCGATCCAGTCAGACGACAATCATCATCATCCTTCCACTCACGCAACCATTCCACGTCACGCTCCTCCTCCTCCTACTCCTCCTCGTCTTCATCTTCCTCGTCCTCCTCGTCCTCGTCTTCCTCCTCCTCGTCCTCGTCTTCCTCCTCATCTTCCTCCTCCTCCTTTACTCGTCCTCCTCGTCCTACTCCTCCTCCTCCTCCCCGTCTCACCCTCGATCGATGTCAGTCGACTTCAGCATTTACTAAGAGACTGGCAGACAGACAGACAGACAGCCAAAGAGACAGCCAGGCAGACAGACAAACAAACAAACAGGCAGGCAGATAGAGAGAGAGAGCCAGCCAGACAAATGGCAAAAGGTGAAAATGAATATTGCATCACCCATGTTTCTTGTTCGTCGTCGTCTAAGTTTACCTGTCGAATTTTTCTGTTCGTTATTTCCTGTTACGACGGAAAGGAGTCGACCCCTCTTAATTAGACCCCTCGACGCCACCGTCTCTGTTTCTCTGTGTGTTTGTGCCACTGTCTGTCTGTGTCTCTGAGTGTCTGTGTTTAGCTGTGTTTCTGTGTCTCTGTCTGTGTGTCTATGTGTCTGTGTCTGTGACTGTGTATATTTGTCTGTCTGATGCGAGTCTAACTTCTCCATCGAGGCAGAAATGAAAACGGCTCCGATGGCAAAAAAACCAATGAACATTCATCATCCTACTCCTCCCATCCTCCCCTCTTCCCCTCCTTCCGTTCGTCTTCCCCTTCCTCCTCCTCGTCCTCCTATTTCTCTTCTTCTTCCTCCTCATTGTCACCCCTTCCTCCTCCTCCTCGTCCTCCCCCTCGTCATACCCTTCGTCTTCATTGTCACACCTTCCTCCTCCTCATTGTCACCCCTTCCTCCTCCTCCCCTTCCCCTCCTCTTCCTCCTCCTCCTCCCCCTCGTCATACCCTTCGTCCTCATTGTCACCCCTTCCTCCTCGTCCTCCCGTTCCTCCTTCTCCTCTTCTTCCTCCTTTTGCTCCCCTTATTCATCCTCGTCCTCCTCTTCCTCATCCTCCTTCTTCCTCATCCTCCTTCTTCCTCATCCTCCTTCTTGGTCTTCTTCTTCCTCTTCCTCGTCCCCCTTCCTTCTCCTAGTCCTCCCCATCTTGCTCCTCGTCCTCCCATTCCTCCTCGTCGTCTTCCCCTTCGTCGTCCTCGTTGTCCTCTCCTTCCTTTTCCTCGTCCTCTCCTTCCTTCTCCTCGTCCTCTCCTCGTCCTCTCCTTCCTTTTCCTCGTCCTCTCCTTCCTTCTCCTCGTCCTCTCCTCGTCCTCTCCTTCCTTTTCCTCGTCCTCTCCTTCCTTTTCATCGTCCTCTTTCTTCCTTTTCCTCGTCCTCTCCTTCCTTCTCCTAGTCCTTGCCTCCTTCTCCTCGTCCTCTCCTTCCTTCTCTCTTATAATCTCCCTCCTCCTCGTCCTCCTTGTCCTCCCCTTCATCCTCCTGATCCTCCTCTTCGTCCTCCTCTCCTCCTTCCTGTAGCAATTCGTATAAAATTGATCATCGCCTTCAAACACTATCACACCATCAGCTTCGTCATCATCTACGTCATCATCTACGTCATCATCTACGTCATCATCTACGTCATCATCTACGTCATCCCGCGGATACAGAAGATGCGCTACCTGCGACCATCCGTCATTGCTTTCCATTTCCATTTCCATTCGATCCATTTCCTTTCTGGCGCCGAATCATCCGCAATTATGTCAATAACTGCGGATATATCGAATGCTGTTATTCCGCTAATGACTTTAATATCGACTCCGGTCGAGTGTCATTTCTATGAACTGCTTCCGTTGCCTTAAATAGAAGCAACACTTCAACTGACCTACTTACTCACCGAATCCCATGACAAAGGGTTAGACAGGGTTAGGATCAGCTGATCAAAGGGTCAAAGGGTCAAAGGGTCAAAGGGTCAAGGTGAAGGTGACATCTATCGCTGTAATAGACAATGCTTATGTGACTTGCGATTCCATCATTCCACTGTCCTTTGTACTTATAGATCATAATTAAATCTATTACTTAAATGAATTCCCTCCCAATGCAAGCTTCACTGCCACCTTAAAAGACGTTCACAGCATCGCTCGTGCTTTCTAATTCCAAGCACCATCCACCAGACCCGTCTCATTGTCTACCTGACCCTGACCCTGACCCTGACCCTGAGATCTTGACCTCGAACCAACCATGACCTTGATCTGCCTACCGACTTCTTCTTACCTTTTTCATTTTGCTCTGATACTGGATAACGGAAGGAAAGCCGCCGTCGATTGAACGAACGATAATTACGAATAGGCGACGTAGCATTTCACGGAGAAGGGGGAAGATGAGCAGGAGGAGAAGAAGAGGAGGAGGAAGAAGAAGAGGAGGAGGAGGAGGAGGGGGAGGAGGAGGCGGAAGAAGAAGAAGAAGAGGAAGAGGAAGAAGAATTAGAGGAAGAGGAGGAAAAGGAAGAGGAAGTGGAGGAGCAGGAGGAAAAGGAGGAGTAGGTGGGGGAGGCGATGAAGCGGAGGAAGACGAGGAGGAGGAGGAGGAGACAAAGAAGGAGGAGGTGAGAATGCGAGGGTTGCTTTTGTGCATTCGGCGGTTAAACCGATAATGGGCCGCTTGACGGATTCCATTGTTTTCCTCTCGGCATTTCACTTGAGCCCAAGAGACGACCATGCAAGTGGCGCTGCCACCGACAACAAAGCAAGGCTTTTGAACCGCCAGAAACGAATTAAGAGACGCCTCACGGATCGACTGTTTTGAAAATGCCAGAGACAAAGTTAATAGTCAGAAGCACGTTCAGATGGTGACATCAACTTCTTATTGGATACACCTTTTATAAAAAAGGTGAAATTCTCCATTCCAAGACTGTGAAATAAAGGTGTAAAGTGTTGGCCGGACTAAAATCTTTCCAAATCTCCAGTAGACAATTATAGTTTAACGTCATAAATCAACAAAACTCATATATATATATATATATATATATATATATATATATATATATATATATATATATATATATATATATATATATATATTAGAATTTAAAAATGCTATGACCAATCTGTTAAAGATTTAAAATAATTCAGCTGTGGACAAGATCCTCAGACTCATGACGGAGAAGAATATTAAACTGATGGAATACTAACTTACCATGAGGCACAAATATTTTTATAAATCTCTTTCAACTAGTAAAACCATTTGTGATAACGGATGTGGGACAAAACTGCCTCCCCGTTACAGGCGACCGCCTTAAGGCCGAACAGGAGACCCCCTCCTTCTCTCCTGTGGTGTCCCTCAAGGATCCGTCCTGGGTCCACTTCTCTTCATCCTGTATACCACATCTTTAGGCCATCTCATGAAATCCTCCTCTGTTGACCATCACCAAAGTTCTACACATCCTTTTCCCCGAGCTCTTTCTTTCCACCTCCATCATACAGTAACTCAACAGTGGTTTACCTAATCTCACAGAGGATGTCATCCAATCTCTTCTGCCTTAACGCTCCCAAAACAGAATTCATCATCGTTGGCCGTCCGGATCAATTCAAGAAAATTCCTGACCCTTCCATACACCTATCGACAAACTCTTCGTCTCTTATCTTCACGTCGGACTCCCCGTCATCAATATTCGTATTACTTTGATCCACACCGCTCCTTCTCTAACAACTCCTGTCTCTCGCGCTCCTAATTCAAGCACATTTGTGACCTCTGACGCATCCGGCCCATGCTCGACCTTAACACTGCCTGAACCACTGCTACCTCCAGTTTTAATTCAGAGCTTGATAACTGCAATTCCCTATAGCAACTTTTGTTGTAGCTGTAACAACTATTGCTGTAGCTTGTCATATCAACAGTCGAGTGTTGCCAAGTGTTTACGGAATCAGCTTTAATCGTATTTTACGTGTTTAATGTAATAGTCGGGTCAATATACGATTTGACCCCAAAAAAATTGCAAGAAAACGTTTTATGCTGATTTTCGGGTGCATTTGGTCTGGAAATGAACATACTAAAAGTTTACCAAAATCGGACCACGGGAATAGGTCAAATTTTGGCGCCAAAAAAAGATGGCCGCCAATGGGGAATGAATGACTCAAATGTACACAACTTGCTTAAATTGACAGAAGCAAATCATATAACAATTTGCTAACAGGTGTTTCTAGACTAATTTGACCCTGCTGAAAACGAAAATCGCGGTTAGCAAGCTGGAATTTTAGCGGTTTCTTGGAAAAACAAGATGGCGGACAAAATGGTGGTAAATATCTTCGAATGGCTGTAAGTAAGGTCATGTATACGATGGAAGCATGATTTTAGAGTCTAAACTAACATTTTCGGGGTCAAGGAATGCAATGGAACTAAAGATACATATGTAGCACTGCCAAAAAACAAAATGGCGGACAAAATGGCGGCCAAGTATCTTCGAATGGCTGTACGTAAAGTCATGTATGTGATGGAAACATGATTTTAAAGTATAAATTAACATTTTCAGGGTCAAGGAATGCAATGGAACTAAAGACACAAAAAACAAAATGGCGGACAAAATGGCGGCCAAATATCTTCGGATGGCTATACATAAATCATGTATATAAAGTGGTGTATATGATGGAAACATGATTTCAGAGTCTAAATTAACATTTTTGGGGTCAAGGAATGCGATGGAACTAAAGACACATATAGCACTGCCAAAGAACGTCTTTGGTCCTCAATCTCCGGCCCATTGGGACAGGGTACGCGCTCAGTGGGTCCTCCTGCCTTTTCTGCTGAGGATTTTCTCCAGATGATGACTTGGAACTTGGAAGATTGCTGATCTTCGAGCGAAGACTCTTGATGCCCCTCCTCCGCAACTCTCCCACACGGGTGACACCTTTGAAGGATTCCTTCAATCCTTGAAACGGAACTTTGTCAAATAATTGGATCATCAAAGAAAATCATGCAAAATGGACCCTCTTCAGGGGCGGATCCAGGATTTCTGGTTAGGGGGGGCGTAAATACTACCAATCCAATCCCGTAAATATATATATATATATATATATATATGAAATTAGATCACGCAAAACTATAATGATCCTTTTTATAGAAAATGTTATGGAACTTTAAAAAAGTATATAGTTTCTCATATAAAACAACTGGTCTCCACTGAAGGTTAACAGGTTTAGGGGGGCGTACGCCGGCTCCGCCCCCCTCTAAATCCGCGCCTGCTCTTCCCCCATTTTTGGTGAACATTTTAGACGATATACCTTCATTTCTAGTTTATATATTTAACAGGTCACTTTCTGAGGGTTACCTACCTGCTTCCTAAAAACGGGCTATTGTTTTCCCGACCTGGGAAAAGCAAAACCTTGACCTAAATGCCTGTCAAAATTACTGGCCCATCTCCCATCTTTCTTCCCCCTCAAAGACCCTTGAAAGACTAGTTTCACTCCAGCTACTCTCCTACTTTGACCAAGCTGGGCTTTTGCCGACCGCCCAATCTGGCCCCAGGGGCCACCATTCCACTTAAACTGCTTTCTTATCCCTTCTGTCAGATCTTTATATAGCTATTGATCACTCTCATCTCTCTCTCCTGACGCTTTTTGATGTCTCATCTGACTTTGACATGGTTGACCATGAGATCCTCCTTCAGCGACTGGAGCTGTCCTGTGGCCTATCTGGTATTTCTCTTCTTAGGTTTAAATCATACCTCTCTGAACGCTCACAGCTGGTTGTCCTTGGTGAAACCAGGACTCAGTGGACAGAGGTGGAAGTTGGTGTTTCCCAGGGCTTGGTGCTCGGTCCAATTCTATACATCCTCTTCACTGCTGAATATCCCGTCTCTATTTACTAAACATGGGGCAAATGGCCATATTTATGCAGATGATGCTCAGGCTTTTGTACATGGTCCGTCAACTGATCAACTCTCCCTTGTTCGCTCCATTGACCATCTTGTCTCTGACCTTCACTACTGGATGTTAACTAACCGTCTCTGCCTCAACACTGCTAAGACTCAATTGATCTGGTTTGGGACTAAGCAGCAGCTTGCTACACTCAACTTTCCATTGCTGACTGAGAAATCCCCTGTTTATACCTATAGTCACCTACTATTTCATCGTCCGCGATTTGGGCGTCACATTTGACTCCTCCTTCACATTCACAGAGAATATCTCCATCATGACTCGCTCCTGCTTCTTTCAACTGAGACGTCTCAGAGCCATCGGACACTCGGTCTCACCTTCTGTCTTTACCTCCGTGGTTCACGCATTTGTCTGCTCACGCTTGGACTACTGCAATTCGCTCCTCATGGGTCTCCCCAAGCAGCGTCTCTCCCCTTCAATCTGTTCTAAATGCTTCTGCTTAGTTCAACCCTCGACTCTCCCGCTTCGCTCATATCTCTACTTACATGATTTATGTCCTGCACTGGATCCCTATTAACGCGCGCATCCGTTATAAAATCCTCCTCCTTGTCTTTAAATTTTTCCTAATCGGTCTCGCGTTCTCTAAAGGCATTTCTGTTTCCCCAAGGCTTCTGTGCTTAGAGTGCCTCTGGATAGTTATCTATGCTGTGACAAACGCTTCAAAAATTTCTAGACACAATACAATACAATACTTCCTTGGTATTCTTTGACCAACAAAACACTACTCTAGACTGGCCTCCATTTTGTGTCATTTTGCTTTTTTGCAGTGCAACAAATGTGTCTATAGTTCCATCGCATTCCTTGACCCCGAAAATGTTAATTTAAAGTCTAAAATCATGTTTCCATCATATGCAAGACTTTACTAAAAGCCATTTGAAGATTTTGGCCGCCATCTTGTCCGCCATTTTGTTCTTTGGCAGTGCTATATGTGTCTTTAGTTCCATCGCATTCCTTGACCCCGAAAATGTTAATTTAGATTCTGAAATCATGTTTCCATCATATACACCACTTTATATACATGATTTATGTATAGCCATTCGAAGATATTTGGCCGCCATTTTGTCCGCCATTTTGTTTCTTGGCAGTGCTACATATGTGTCTTTAGTTCCATTGCATTCCTTGACCCTGAAAATGTTAATTTATACTTTAAAATCATGTTTCTATCACATAAATGACTTTACTTACAGCCATTCGAAGATACTTGGCCGCCATTTTGTCCGCCATTTTGTTTTTTGGCAGTGCTACATATGTATCTTTAGTTCCATTGCATTCCTTGACCCCGAAAATGTTAGTTTAGACTCTAAAATCATGCTTCCATCGTATACATGACCTTACTTACAGCCATTCGAAGATATTTACCACCATTTTGTCCGCCATCTTGTTTTTCCAAGAAACCGCTAAAATTCCAGCTTGCTAACCGCGATTTTCGTTTTCAGCAGGGTCAAATTAGTCTAGAAACACCTGTTAGCAAATTGTTATATGATTTGCTTCTGTCAATTTTAGCAAGTTGTGTACATTTGAGTCATTCATTCCCCATTGGCGGCCATCTTTTTTTGGCGCCAAAATTTGACCTTTTCCCGTGGTCCGATTTTGGTAAACTTTTAGTATGTTCATTTCCAGACCAAATGCACCCGAAAATCAGCATAAAACGTTTTCTTGCAATTTTTTTGGGGTTCACCACATTTTTTTCATAGTTTGACCCTACTATAACGCTGTTCACGATGTTTGGACGTTTGTTTACGATGTTTATCAGCTCAGTTCACACTTTGATTGCAATCTGTTAGTTGCTTTTGACAAGCGAGATGAAACGCTGGAGAAAGATGGCTACCTATGAGCAGATAATTATGTATGAGTCGGATGGAAAAGAAGAAGTGGGAGGAGAGCAGGAGCAACACGTCAGTCTGTCATTACATCATATATATTGGGAGGGCGCTATATAAACGCTCTCAATGACTGAATGAACGAACCTGAGAAGAATAAGAAAGGAGGAGACGAAGAACTAAATTAAAACAAGAGGATTAAAGTATGTAACACGAACATTAAAATCTTATCTCGTTTAATCTCACAAAATTTATATAAAGCTATGTGAAACTATTCGCACTTTTACTCGACACGTTGGTAACAACTGGAGGACGCGTTGTGTACGTGTTAATTACTGACCGGGTTTAGATTAGATGCCGCCAAACGGAAGAGAGCGTTGAATACACGTGAGGCGAATATGAAGCCCTGTGTGTACAGAGTTCCATTGTACACGTCGTATCTATACGTTCAACTAATCTCCTAAAAGCACTTATACGAAGTACGCAGAAGAGACGGAACGATGCTTTTCAGCGGAGGTATCTCTCAAATGCAGAAGGATGTTCGTGACTTTGATCCGTTGAGTGAACCTTGTGAAGATGTTTTTGCTGGCGTTGGATGAAACTCGTTTCTCCTCTTCTTAGTCTTCGGTTCCAGGATCTCAGGCAGCAACGGCGAAGAACCCTGACCTTTCAAGGTCACTGGCGGACCTTAGTCGGCGAATGGGTCGTCCACGTCATCGCCACCCATCAGCTGCGCTGCACTTTCCTTCGCAGGCACCAGTGGTTCCGCTGGAACATCGGCCACAGCAGAACGGGCCAGAGCGTCGGTCTCAGGATCAAAGGGTTCCGCCGGAACATCAGCAGGAGTGGAACCGGCTGGATCATCCGTCTCTCCAAGAAGGAGAGGCATTGCTGGTGCGTCAGCGACAGTCGAGGCTGCAGGGAAGTCGAGGTCAACCAAGTGGACGACTTCCTCTGCCAACTCCTCAGCTGCCGGTGATGGTTCCGGTTGAATGGCTGGAGCGTCTCCGTCATCCTCCATCGCCATCCAATTGATGTCTGAATGAGGCCAAGGCTGAGTTGGTCGAAGGAAGAGCGTCCAGTCAATGGTCAGTGGAACTGGCATCGATGACGGTGGACAGGTCACCTCTGTGTCCAACTCAGCTGCAGCAGAATCAGGCGCCGGGTAAACGGACGTCCTATCTTCAGTTGACGTATCGTCCAGATCAACCTGGATTGCTTTGTCGAACGTCTCGACTGGAATCTCTCCATCGACGGTCATTGATGGAGTAGGTGATGGAGGAGGAGAGTGCCTCGGAAGTCTCGAAGGCACCAGCTCCACCTGGACCGCTTTACTCGCCTTTCCAGGCGGAAGCTTATCCTCCACCTCAGACGGACGCCCCCATTTACCTGAAACAGGACTTCCGAGTTCGCGGAGGATGATCTTGGCCAGTCCCTCGTCGTTCCTTGCTTTCCTCCTCCGCTTCGGTTCCAGATATGGATCGATCGCACTGCAACTCCCCTCGGCGTCCCCCTCTGCCCCCTCATCCCCTCCAGATGACGTCATTTCCGCCGCCGTCAAGGACAACGAACGCGGTCGGCGTCGAGAATGCTCCGTCTTCCGGTTCAACTGGTCGGCCTTGACGGAACATTCGCGAAGGATCTGGCGCCAGTAGTTCGCGATTGGTCGTCGACCTTGACATTGGTCGGCTGGCACTCCTGTTCCCGATTCATCCTTCACATATCGTCTGATCGCTCGACTTGTGATCGATATCGTCTTGACGATCGGTCCGTATCGATCGAAGCGCAGCCGACATCGAGGGGTTGCCTTGACGACCGGTGGCCATGGAAACGGTTTGTGACTCATGCGACGGCGAGCGCTCGACGTCTGGCATTTGCTACTCTGAACTGAAATCAAACGAAACCAGAGCCAGTCCAAATAAAGGGGGCACTTAGATCCACTACTGCCGTTGACTGATGCCAACTGTGAGTTAGATTCAATTAGATAAGATAAGAAACGGATGGATTAGATTAGACGCAAGATTAAAATAGATTAAGGTGTTCAAGTTGGTTATCTTCATAAAACCGATCGATTTACTGTAGTCGGGTAAGTTGGCTGAACATGATTGGAGTGCCTTATTATGGTGAGGGCGCTACAAAAATGTGCCTTCCATAGAATTATGGACCATGTAGGCTTTGTGTGCAATTGATTTCGTCTACTTTTGATGTCTCTATTTCGCAAGCAGTTGAAGGCCATTCTCTTCGATGGTGATCCTGTGTATTGAGGTCGATAACACCTTTGATGGGAGTTTTCTTGAAGAGGTGTTATAGGCTACATGTATAAATAAGGACTTACAATTGCAAAGGTACAAAGGATTCGTATTGAGATGAATTTACCTCTGAAATGACGCGGATCATCCCATTGGAAGGATCCCTGGGACGTCGGCTGTTCCTCTCTTAACAAAGCCTCGATCGCTTTTTGGATCGTCACGAAGGACATGTATTGAACCCACGGATCCGTTGGATGAAGGGATCCTATAATGCACACCAACGTTTTCAAGGCGTCTATCGCATCTCAGCTTTTGACATTCATCCGACTCAGACTCTTAGGCCATGATTATTATCAAAGGCGGCGCTACACCAGGGCGAGCCAGGGCAAATGCCCTGGTAAATAGCCTTTGCCCTGGTCGTTGCCCTGCCAGAATTGTTGCCCTGCCCAGAATTTGTTCGGGCATAAATCGCCCTCTGCACTGGCTACTTGTACGACTGCCCTGGCTATGCCCCGGTTACAGAAATTGTGTGGCGCCGCCACTGCTTATAATAGCTTCTCCTATTAACGTTTTAAATAGCCAGAGGCCTACATAATAAGACTATACAACACTCGTGTCTATGATAAAGGAGGCATAACCTTCAGTCCTCAATTGTTAACACTTACGCAATTGAAATGACGCTATAGTCCAATAATTATAAGTGTGTAGGCGCCAACATGTCGTATGCATCTTAAACCAGTCAGAAACGTTGACCGCAAGCTCCGCAGACTAATTGACAGTAAACGCACGAACATCTTGTTACTAAATTAGGGTCAGCCCTAACAAAGATTTTATTACTCGATTTGTAATTGTAACTGTAATTATCCGAAATTTGTGAGCGTCACACGAAAGCCACGTCAGGGAGACCAGCTTAAACACCGGCGCTATATCAAATGAAATCCGCGATATCCATGTCCGCCTTGTCCGTTCCGGTGCCAGGTCAGAGTTCGGGGAGGTCAGGCCGAGGAGACAGCAGGGTGCTGCTGTGGTAATCGGTGGCGCAGGAATAGAATAAGGATGGATAGCTTGAAGAGTTTGGTTTTCAGTCGTGAGTGCAAAGCAGTGGAGGACAGTGCAAGCGGAGGAGAGGTGAAATTAACAGGCGAGATAGGAGGATGAGCAAACTGGCGGAGATCTTTTGGGAGATCATTCCAAAGAGCCGGTGCAGCATAGACTAAGGAACGATTGCAGAGTTAGGGTCAGGTTAGACTACCCTAACGCTACCGAAGACTGAGTTACTGGATGAGGGTTGATGACGAAATGGAAGCGACTGAAGGAACGAACGCGGGGATTCCTACCGGAAGGACAAGGCTGTCTCAGCTGAAGGTCACAGAGGGTCCTTCGATTGACTTCGGCTTCGAGGTAATCAGCAAAGAATCGAACTGCTTCAAGAGGTCGAGAGACGAGCACAGCTCTCAGCATCTTGTTCAACAAGGTCGGAAACCCATCCGGCAGTTTTCGGTATTTCTCGACTTTCGCCATAGTACTCCAATCCCACTCCACAGGTCAAGAGTCAAGTAATCCACAAGAGTACAATCAGGCAAAACGAAATTCAGCCGGATTTCGATCTTTACTCTCAGCTGATGCGATCTGAAGAGTTAACTGACGAGATTTCAAGCGTGGAAATTGGTCGACGAGTTCAATATATTTTAGTCAATTTACTTCACTCGTTCCAGAATTGTAGGGAATCGGTTTCAAGTTCCAGTTCCCAGTTGTAGTTCTGGTTGTTTCAACGTCTTCCGTGGACTCGAGGAATTCTACGTCACCCGAAAAACATAGACCCACGTTTCGATGACGTCACGCCATCTTGTATTTCGTTTCTAATAGCAACGCTTCTAAATGACTGCATAACTTTTGAACTATCACAGCCTAGAGTCGACCATAGATCCTAATATTATTACTCGCTAACCAACCAATGCCTAAATGATATACCCAGTCGATCAAGTTGGTCGAAAATCGGCCAAGTCGAGTTGGTCGAAAATCTTCGACTTGATGATAAATGTTTTGATAAGTCGAGTTGATCGTTGTTTCCTCGACTTGACTATGAAATATTTTGCTTACTATTTTTTGCGGCTACGTCACACAATGACTTACATGTTGCAATGACGTAATTCTGTGTAAACACATAACTACCGTATTATCCTAGTTTTAAGTTTGGTGCATTATGATTCTCTTGGTACTTTCGAATAGAAAAAGCTGTAGAGATACTTTGTCTGTTTTACGGTGAAAACGGATAGAGTAAGATGCGTCAAACCGCAGTTTACTATAGTAACTAATTTCAGTAATCTTTAGCAGTCTGGTTTCTGGAGGCAACTGTAAACTAGACACTGCATACCCTCTATAGTAACTGCCGTCTTATTTGCTAGGCTGGTACTAATTTCTGTACCGTACTGTAGGAGATACCTTGTAGCATATAGCTGATCGAGTCGACAGCGTGGCCTACATGAATAAAACTGGGCCTAAACTCGCGTGTCTTCTGATATGAGGTATACAGTTGACATTGTCCATTGTGCAGCTGACTTGTCTGGATTGTGCAATGTTTAGCATGAATTTTTGAGAGATTAACTCAAGTCAACCACACACGACATCATTATAACACCTGAAATTTTACTTGCCAGTTTAGTCACAGTTTTACAGTTTGAGGAAGAGTGTGCAATTGAAATTCACGAGTAATTTATTAGTCGGGCCATTAAATAGTTGAGGTTCAACAAAATTTGAAGAAAAGGTTTCTTGATGGGTTTCACCTCTTTGATACGTCTACATTGCAATAAAAAGGTTTACCAAAATATGACAAGGGGAACTACGTGAAAAAAATGGGTCAAATCCAAGATGGCCGCCGTCAAAATTAACCAAAGTGGAAAAATTTCTTATATGGAACCAATCAAGCTAAAAACATCCATGATGAGTCTATTCATATCAGCATACACTTATACATACTATGAAATGTAATTTTCAAGTTAAATATTTAAAAGAAACTGAAAATGGCGACCAAGATTTGATGAAAAAGCAAAATTATCCTATCTTCACAACCAATGGCATTAGAAGGTAGCTAGAAATCTCTATCAAATAGCAGATATAATATTCAAATCCCTGACACTATATGTTCACTTTTGATGACCAAATTATAATGTCAATGGAACTGTAACACATGTTAATACATATTTACTTTAATTGTTAGATATAGAGTGGTAGGCATTGAAATATTGAACATATATATATATACAGGTAAGGTAACTACTACCATGCTTCTCTGCACCTATAATAGTGCATCACTATTAGTCACTGGATTTTTTGTGTGCATGTTACTCCTTTACAATGACCATACACCAACTTACATGCGAGTCCATTTTTCCTGCAGGAGCACGTATTTTTGGCACACATTCCAGTACTGTTACATTTAACGATATGGAGTAGAGATGCAGATGCAGCAAGTTGATCCATTCTGTGTGGCTTCAAGATAGACTCATGCTGGGTCTTACAGACCACCCAGCCCCAATCTGTCACCTCCATGTTGCTTACCCAGGCCTGCACTTTGAGGTAGGCTGTGGAATCTGGCAGCATCTGATGTGGGTGGAAGACCTTCAGAGGGCAGATATCTGGAGCTTGAAGCAACCTTCTCAATGAGCGTACAACCATAGATGTTGCAATGGCCTGATATGTATGTGTTGAAAGTACACAGAGAAATTCCCAACTGCCTCAATTCATCTTTTACTCTCAGTTTTCTTATGACATTATGATCAGCTCAGAGTTCCAAGAAATTTATAACTTTACAAGTGTAAATGCATTATTCCAATGTGCGTAATCAAGTTCCGTAGTTTCCCATGGCAAGATTTCTCATATGTATGGTCAGGTGTATCATCAGAAGCGGTCAGTTCTTGGTCAGTTGCAGTAGAGTAGTTACCATAGGAACGATTCAATCAAAGATCTCGTAGAAGGGACTTTCACTCTGGAATTCTTGCATTATAACAACTTCACTCGTTGCGTCTTGACATAAGAATTAAGGAGACAAACAGATATTCACATACACACACACATACACACACATAAACACAGGAGCGTCTATCCATAGAAACCTTGGAGCAAATGCTCCATCCAAAATATAGGGGAAGATTTGTCAGTGTATGTGCCAATGCGGGGAAGGAAGGGGAAGGAGGGAAGAGGAGGGAAAGGGAGGGGAAGTTGCTCCAATGACTTTGGGGGATAGATGTCCATGCACACACATGCATACAAAGGCATACAAACACAAGCACAAGAAATAATTAAAGATATAATTTGCAAAAAATTAATCAGTTAACCATTAAAATTAAAAATGTAATTAAACAGCAAATAAGAAAAGAAATTAAAAACTAAATATTATTATAAGTAAATACGTAAGCAGTCATTCATTAGCAAGAGAAAAAGGCTCATACTTTACAACAACAATACATACACTGGCGAAAAGTAGCAAAACAGCACAATATCACAGTGATAAAATTAAAAACACACCTAAACGTCACATGAATGAACCGAAAAAGTTAAAAAGGATACGGTGACAGTTTGTTGATATGATTAGCACTCAGCAGATGGATCCAAACTGTAACTGAAAATGTATGTCCACAACCTTCTTCCGAATCATATCTTTAGCTCACCGTCAATTCACAACCAGGAAGGACTGTTGCATTCAGGACAACAAATATGCAGCACATCCTGTCAATCAACCCCAGTCAGTCCTGTCAATCAGCAATACAGCTGAGCCTGTCAATCAAACTGACCATACCATGTTTTATGGTTTTCAAGAGAATTGATGGAATGCATCCAATATTATTATACATGTGATAATGTTGAGCAGCAATCATCCAACGTCACTGTTCCTGTGTCCATGACCTTGGGAATCATCCAGTGTCACTGGTCCTGTGTCCAGTACCTTGGCATTCATCCAGTATTGGTTCTAGGGACAGAGAGAGAGAGTGATGACCGCATCTAAAACATTCCACAAGAGAAGTGAGTTTTACTTTCTTATTATCACAAATGTAACTTTCAAAGACTTCACATTAAAATTAGCACATATACTCTGAATATGTTGACTAACCAAAAAAATTAAATGATGCACAGCATGAAACACACCCAACTGACTTTTGGGATGAAGATTATTCTTAGAAAGAACTCTTTTCACATCATCATTGATGCTCACCTTCACTCCATGCACAGCCAAAATGTCGAGCTAAAGATAAGAAATGTTGAGGATAGAGAGGATTCATAAGACATTAAGAAACTATCAGATGCTTTAATGCAAATCAAATATTGGGCCACAGTAACAAAAGATCTTTCAATGCACCACAGAAACTACATGTAGTAGATGACCAATACGGGCTTTGGCGCACCCCGTTATTCCGTCAAAATACCGGGGGTTGGTCTCCACCCCCACAATTTTTTTGTCCCCACCACTCCGTTATCTCACCGAATTAAGAGGATGTCGGTCTATACCACCTAGGTCTCCAGAGAGTCCGTAGATCCCACGGGCCCTGATAGCGGATCGATTTTTAGTGTACGAATTGCGCCACCAAAAGCCTGCCAGCCAAAACAAAAAAAGGATCGTGAATTGCATTAACACATCAAACCGTAAAAGTGTCGTTTGCTGCCGGCCGAGAACCTCCCACGAGGCCGGCCCAAACCGGGTCATTTTTTCAATTTAAATAAAAGAATCTGTTGTGGTATACATAAAAACATAATGTTAGGGCAAAACTTTTGCAAATGGCTTATGATAGGCAAACAAAATCTCTGCCCTCGTCGATGCATTGGGGAGTATTGTTTCAAACATTTAGCACAGCTGCGAAATGGCTACGAGACAAGACCATGCGCCAAATGTGGAAGGGGAATCAAAAACCACTTAGGTGAGTGTATAAGTTGTGATTATTACGTCATAAAATCAAGAGTTCGACGCTGCGGCCTAACCCGTGAATTCGAGAAAGAATGGAAAAGACTAGCGAACATAGTAGTAGAGTAAAAAATTCTCTATTAAAGAAAGGATTCCGTTATTGTATTGAGATAATACAGATGAGCAAGCGACAATCGAATATCTAGTAAACAAAATTTCATTTTAAACAAACGATTCTGTTATTGTATTAAGAAAAAGTTTGCCACAGTAGTATAAAATAATTTATAACTATGGCATTGTCTACGAATGAAAAAATTGAACAATTGCTGAATGAGTTTACCGGGCCACCAGCTCTTCGGGCTGTTCTACAGAATATCTTAGACGAACCTATCCCAGATGCAGTCAAACGGCGCTTGTTGAAGCCACTGCTACCAAGACCAATTCCTCCAGCACGCAAACACAGAGGGGCAAAACGTAAAGCCCTTCTGGCAGAATTCGACCCTCTCCTAAATAAGAAGGATAGAGGTGGACCACCACCCTTTCTAGTACACAGAGAGCTAGCCAATCAGCATCTGAGAGACTTCCGTGCAGAAGTACCTCTTAACCACAGGTTGGAGGGAGATGCGTTGGCTTTCTTGAGTGCAATGGAGCACAACATTGAGTCGCAGCTAAACGAAGAGCTCTTGAAAAATGGCGGTTTGAAATACTCGCAAGTGTTGACTGTTGATTTGGAAAAGTTGGCACCGACCGTCGACATGTTGTACGATGGAAACGCGACCCCGGGTACTATTACCACTACGACCTACTTTCGAAGCAAAGCAGAACCAATTACCAATGCGGGTAAAATCCAAGGGGCTGTTCGGAAGGCCAAGGCCGAAGTACTAAAACTCCTCGAGGAGTATACCAATGAGGGATCGGGGTGGAGGGTGAGACGGGTCGTGGCGCTAGACCTCAGTCTTGCAAGATATAAGCCTTTCCGAGGTAAGAGCTACTTTCCCACATCAAAGTACATACCCCCTCGTACGGTTATTAATGTCAAGAATGAAGACAACCGTTGCTTCGAGTGGGCCATACTAAGCGCAATGTATCCAGCAGAAAAGGACCCTCAACGCCCTACTAAGTATCGTACACACCTCCTCGAGCTAAACTTCGACGGTATGGAATTTCCAGTGAAGGTCACTGATATTGGTAAGTTCGAACGTCAGAACCCAAATATAAGCGTCTCAGTCTTCGGGTGGGATAAAGCTTTGTATCCAATTTATGTCTCAAAGCAGAACAATAGAGACTATAATATCGATCTTCTACTGTTAGTCAGTGGTGAGAATTACCACTACGTCTGGATTAAAGACCTTGGTCGAATTCTTAATCAAAACAGCAAAGACAAAAACAAAAAACACCCATGTCGTCGCTGCCTTCACATATTCTGTAGACAAGACTTACTGGATGCCCATATCGAAGATTGTCAGGGCATTAGTCAGAAGCCTCAACGAATTGAGATGCCGAAAGAGGATGAAAATATCCTCAAATTCCAGAACCATCGCAAACAGATGCGAGTCCCGTATATCATTTACGCCGACTTCGAGGCTCTAAACATACCAGTCGAAGGTGCAATCATGAACCCCAGCGAGAGCAACACCAGACAGATAGCTGAGCAGAAACCGTGTAGCTTCTGTTATATAGTGGTTCGATACGATGGCCGCACCAAGAAGCCGGTGCTATATCGTGGAGAGAACGCCGTGCAAGAGTTCCTGCAACGACTACATGGCGAGCTGGCCTCTATCAAACAAAGACTGGCCACCCCAGCTAAAATGGTTATGTCAGCGGCCGATCGCCAATCATTCCGCGAAGCCATCGAATGTCACATCTGCGGAAATGCTCTCGAAGCGGATAGAGTTCGTGACCACTGCCACATTACCGGTAAGTACAGAGGTGCTGCTCACAACGCCTGCAACCTCAAACTTCGAATATATCCAGATAAGTGTAAGGTACCAGTGGTCTTCCACAATCTAAGAGGTTATGACAGTCATCTCATCATGCAAGCGATAGGTAGCTGTGAGGCCGCACAGGATGAGGCAACTGAAATTAACTGTATCCCAAACAATATGGAGAAATACATGACATTCAACATAGGACAACTACAGTTCATTGATAGTCTCCAGTTTCTAAACAGCTCGTTGGATAAATTATCAGGAAATCTTTCGCTTGAGGATCTGAAAGTCACAACGGCATATATTAAGGAAAATTTCGTTTACAATGATAGGACAAAACTTGATCTGTTGAGACGAAAGGGCGTATATTGTTACGAATACATCCATGATTACCACCGCTTCGAAGAAGACCGACTTCCACCCAAGGAAGCGTTCTACAGCAAGCTCACACGAGAGAGCATTTCTGACGAGGATTATCAACACGCACAACGAGTGTGGGACGAGTTTGACTGTAAAACTCTAGGTGACTATCACGACTTGTATCTCCGCACGGATGTACTCCTGCTAGCCGATGTATTCGAGACCTTCAGATCGACATCGGTGAAGCACTACAGTCTCGACCCGGCTAACTACTTCAGCCTGCCAGGAATGGCCTGGGACGCTTTGTTGAAAAAGACGAAGATCGAGCTCGAACTTTTAACCGATATAGATATGCATTTGTTCGTAGAGAAAGGTCTCCGAGGTGGAATCTCGATGGTATCTAAGCGCTTCGCAAAAGCCAACAACCCACAATGCCCCGACTACGATACCACGAAGCCAGACAACTGGATCATGTACCTCGATGCTAATAACCTCTATGGCTGGGCGATGCAACAGTCATTACCAGTTGGAGGATTTAGCTGGGAAAGTCCAACTCTCGATGAAGTGTTGGAAACTCCAGACGACGCGCCTGAAGGCTTCCTGCTCGAAGTCGATCTTGAGTACCCGGAGCACCTCCACGAATCACATAGCGACTATCCCCTAGCACCGGAGACCCTGACAGTCCAAGAGGGGTGGTTGAGTGACTATCAGAATGTGCTTATGAACGAGTTGGGAGGCAAGTTCACAAAGCATGTGAAGTTAGTACCAAGCCTACGACCTAAGGAGCGGTATGTGGTCCATTATAGAAATCTCAAACTCTACCATTCGTTGGGCCTACGAGTTTCTAAAATTCATCGTGTCATTAAGTTTAGACAGGAGGCATGGATGGCTCCATATATCGAGATGAATACGAAATTGAGAGCGAAGGCAACGTCGGAGTTTGAGAAGGATTTCTTCAAGCTGGCTAATAATGCGGTCTTTGGAAAAACCATGGAAAATCTTAGAAAAAGAATCAGAGTTAACCTGGTACCGACCTCAAAAGTTGACAAACTTCGCAAACTAATTGCCGACCCGGCCTACATATCACACAAAATCTTCAACGACCAACTCGCCGCGATTCATAGTTTGAAGAACAAGCTCAAGTTAAACAGACCTGTATATGTCGGCCAGGCTGTCCTCGACCTCAGCAAGCATCTGATGTACAACTTCTGGTACAACGATGTGAAAAACGAGTACGGAGAAAAAGCCCAGTTGCTATATACAGACACAGATAGCCTCTTATTTCAGGTGGAGACTCCGAACGCCTATGCCGATATGTGGAATAAAAAACACCTATACGACCTCTCCGAGTTTCCTATAGACAGCCCATACTACGACGTCGAGAACAAGAAAGTCGTGGGCAAGTTCAAGGATGAATGTAACGGAGTGGCCATAGCCCAATTCGTAGGATTGCGTCCGAAGATGTACTCGATCTTAAAATCGGGTGGTTCAGAGATCAGGAAAGCAAAAGGCGTTCAGAGAGCAGTTGTGAAGAAGGATCTGCACCACGAGCTATACAAGGAATGCCTGTTCGAACGAGAAGAGATGCGGCACACACAAGTCGTGATTCGAAGCCACGACCACCAGATCGGAGTGTACGAGCAGAATAAGATCAGCCTCTCTCCATTAGACACAAAAAAGTGGATATCTCCGGACGGGATAACAACGCTGGCATATGGGCACTTCAAAATCAACGACGGTTGAGTATTCTATCTGGGGGTAGCTCAGTGCCCATAGGAACCAGAAGCAGCTCCTCACGGACAAAACCGCGGCCAGGCCCATCAACTAGATGGTATAAAGCCGGTTGGCCAGCCCGCCGAACAACATCCAAAATAGCGTGGATGGTGAGCGACCAGTTAGGGTCGGTGGCTCGTTTGCTACCACCCTCGAGCTCGCCGGGAGCGTACAAATATCGAACGAGAACGTCGTGTCCAAGAATAGGCTCATCCATTCCCCACAAACGAGTTTTCATTTGTGAATGAGAGGGCTTCTGTGTCACTTTAGCAGCTTTCATCGCTTCAACCGGCTTCATGTCGAGCAAACGCGTCGGCTCATTGTTTAGTGCAGCTACAACTTCGGGCATTCGGCGAACCCATTCCACTGACCGTTCGGATGACCCCCTTGCAGCCAGGAGCAATTCCTGAGCGTACTGGGCACCGAAAAGTCGCTCAGCTAGAGTACGGTTAAAGCGTTCAACGATGCCCTGTTGGCGATGATTTCCAGCCTCCCCGCGTCTTACAAGAACGTCGTGCTTCGTCAGCAACGGTGTAAAATCACCCATAAATTCGCGTCCAGGATCGACCTGAAAGAGTCGAGGCCAAGTTAATGGGCCCCTCTTATAGATCCGGCTTAAAGCGGCGGCGACTTCGGTCGCACTTTTGTTGATCAACGGTTCAGCTTCTTTGTATCGTGAGGCAACATCAACAACAGTGAGAGCGTATTTATAAGTCTTTCGACCTACTTTATCGTGAGGTAAAAACAAGAGATCGGCTTGGTGTACGGCGTTTGGGCGATTTTCCTCAAACTTTGGACGCGGTATGCGGCGTGGAACAGGAAGATAAATCTGCCACACAGCCTGTTTCTTCAGCCAATCGCGAGCCTCTGCCTCGGAAACTTTGGCGGCTGAGGCTAGTTTCTTCACCGCAGCCTTACCCCGCCAGTAACCTCTAGGGCTGTAATAGACGGCTGAAAGGTGCTTAGACATTTCAGTAATACTATATATTACAAACAGGTAAACACATACACAAATGATTTTCATTTGCGTTTTCGCTGGCTCGTTCTGACACCCATCCCCAGCCTCGACTTCGCTGACATAATGGCCGATACCAGCCGCGCATCCTTCTTCTCATAATCCGGAGTTTCATCGGTGAGTGCGATCTTCGACGCGGCTGCGGCGAGGATGTCATCTGCGTGATTACGCCCCGGGGTATCTTTATGAACTGCGTAAGCTACATCGTGGTGGAGGCACGCACGGTCGAGCTGATTAACACCGTGATATCGCTGTGACAGCCGTTTGTCGAGTTTTGTGAATGGTCCACAGTAAGAGTACTTTCCTGTATTCTGAAAAGAACCTCCCGGATTATCTTCCGAAGACATACCGGATGGAAGGCTCATATGCATTTCTGGTAGAGGTAGAGCGTTGAGGGCCCTATTCAGTAGAGAACCTCCAGTCTTTCGCACTTTAGAAGGCAAAATTTGGCTCTTCTTTGCACCGCAGAAGGCACAGGTTCCCTTCTTGGCTGGCCGACCGTTTCGTAACTCGACAATTGTTTCATTTGAAGTCTCAGTATGTTTCTTACATCGTAGGCAATACATTGTTTTCGTTGAATACAATCATAACTCGTTGTCTCTATATGGAAATAACAAATTTCGATCTCGAAGCCGACGATGGGAAAAAACACCACCATTGGTTGTTGCCATCCAGCATACGGTGTATAATCTGCGGGCCTAGCGGATGTGGGAAAACAAACCTACTGCTTAACCTTCTGTTGAAGAAGGGGTACCTGCGTTTTGATCGGCTGTATCTATACTCGAAGTCTCTGGGACAGGAAAAATATCAGTTCCTCCGGGACTGGGTTACAGAGTTGGAAAAAGTTGCCGGGAAGGAAGTGGCTTCCTTTCACTCTTGCTCAGATGAAATAGTTCCAGTTGAATCATTAAATAAGAATGCCAGAAGCCTTCTAGTGTTCGATGACGTCATGCTTGAAAAACAGTCGCCCATCGAAAGGTATTTCACTATGGGCCGACACGGTGGCGCGGACTGCTTCTACTTAACGCATAATTATTTTCGAATTCCGAAGCAAGCGATCCGTGACAATGCTAATCTTATCGTCCTCTTCAACCAAGACAGCAAAAATTTGCGAGCCATTCACGATACGTTTGTGGGCGGCGACATGTCTTTCGATGAGTTCCGTATGTTCTTCAGCGAGTGTGCTGCCCAGCCATATGGATTCGCAGTCATAGATTTGACGTCCAAGGTGTACGACGGAAAATATCGTTGCGGGTTCGATCGCTTCTATAAGCCCAAGGCAAGTATTTAAAGACATGATATAGGCAAGATATAGTCGACATACAAAGACGATGTGGACAAAAGTTTCGTCTAAACAGGAGCGAGACGCGTTGACTCAGGATTATTTAGCTCGGAGAAATCGATTGAGACAGCGTTTCGTGGACGAGAAACTCGGAGAGGCAAACCTTCAGTACGATGCGGCAAAGCTTTTCAAACCAATAGCTACAGCCACGGCTGAATCCCAGGTGGCTACGTCTAAGGAGTTGCAGAAAGTTACCAGCGCTTTACAGGATTTGCCGGCGCAGATTTCAGAGTCTGCTAATTTTAACCCGATAGCGGCGTTGTTCGGTGATTCAGCAGGAACATTAGCTGCTCCAGCCCTTCCAGCGCTTCCAGCCACCCGTATCCCCCACGCATTGTTAGTCGATCCAAACAAATATCTCAACGTCGAGGCAATCATAAGGCACGGTTTCAGACCTCCGAGCGAGCTCGATTTAGCCGACAAGGCAGGTGCTGAAAAGATAATCGGTGAGGTCAATCACTATAATCGCCACACCCTGGGCAAAGAGAAAAAGCTGGCTAAAAAGCAAAAAGACGAAGAAAAGGTAGATGCGGTGACTGCAGATATCGAAGCCCTAAGGGAATATAAAAAGCGAATCGATACACTGATAGAGGGCCACACCCTCATCAAAAAGGGAAAGGGTTTCAGTGTTCCAACCGTTCCTCTGAAATTACAAGGTAACGCCTTGGGTGAGCTCTCCGTTGACCCCGTCGCCCTGTCTGCTGGTAGACTGAGAGTGTTTAAAGGTGGCAACCTCGTTCTCGAATCTCCGGCCGATGAGTCGTTGTTCAACCTACTAACAAAACGCTTCGTTAAGACTAAGCAATACTCGCCTCAGGCAATTGAAACTTTTAAAAAGCTCGTACAGATGTCTGGTCTGCCCATTCATGGCCGGAAAAGTAAAAAGTTCCAGCTGATTCGAGGCGGGGCGGTGCAATTTTATAATGACCCAAACGCCCTGGTAGAGAGGTTGCAGCTTCTGGTGGCCTCTAGGGCCGCAGGAAACACTGGTCTCGGCAACGAAATCTTCGCCATTCTTGATGAGTTACTGCGTTCCGGTGCGATCTCCAAAGAGCTGGCACTCGAATTGAATAGAAACATGCTCATAAAATAGAAATAGAAAACAAAATTCATGGCTCAGATGGAACGCTCGGAGAAACTGCTCGAAGAAATTAGAGAACTTTTACAGCCTAAGGAAAATTTTAGTATAGTTGTTTCCTCAGATACTACAGGGTGGACCACGGCTTTCTCACCACCGCTGTACCTGGATCCAAAAAGACGCTTTGAGCTTGCTTTGGTCAATCTTGAAACTTATAATTCGATTCCCAACATCGATAGTACAAATAACAAGTTCGTCTACAGCACCGACAATGGTGTGACGTGGAAGACGATCATTTTGCCCGACGGAAGCTACGAGATCGCACAGATTAATGATGAAATCGGTAGGCAGTTAGAAAAGCAAAATTCTCCGACGGGTGTGGCACCACTCGGCTTTAATTCTCCTATTACCATAGGAGCTAACGCATCTACCCTACGCGCCTTCATAAAAATTACGAATGCCCTATATAAGGTAAATATGGCTCAATCTACCATCAGGCAAATGCTCGGTTTTAACCCTCAGAGGCTTGGTAGTGGTTATAAAGAGGGAGAAAATCCAGTCGATATTCTCCGCGTGGACACAATCCTGGTAAATTGTGACATTATCTCTGGATCGTATCGAAATGGTAGCCAGCTGCCAGTAATCTATAGTTTTTTCCCGGATGTGTCGCCCGGCTACAAGGTAATCGAGTCTCCGAAAAATCTGGTGTACCTACCAGTTGCACCGGCTGGTAACGTACAGGGCATTCGTGTGTGGCTGACCGACCAGAATGGTGAACAATTAAACCTCCGCGGTGAGACAGTAACTATAAGGTTTCACATCCGCAGTGCGTAAATGTTCACACTTAAATATTCTAATGTTGGTTCTTGGAATTAAAAAGCGGCGTCGTGTCGTGGGTGGTGGACTTTTCGACTGGATACCCAAAATCGCGGGTTTCCTTGGCCGTGCAGGCTCCTTCATTTCGGCGAATAGAGGCACAATCACAAACGTTGCCAAGGCGGTTGGTAATGTCGCGAAAGCCGGCGCCACAACAGCATCTGCCGTCAGGCAAATTGTTGATGCCGTGAAAGCGAGACGCGCTGCGGCCGTAAATGAAGCTCATTTACGAAATGAAAATTCATCTGCCGCGCCCGTTGTTCCCGCACCTTTGGAGAAGGCGCTCAGCGACAAGAGCATCGAATACTTAAAACAACTGGCTGTGAGTCCACCACCCGTTGTTCCGACAATGGCTGACATAAACAGCCGCATTGCTGGATCCGGTTTCAAGACTATAAAGCCGAGTCGTTGTGGTAGGGGTCTGTTTCTTGCAAAATGAAAAAAATTCCGACTAATTCACAAAACGCAAAAAAGTTTAACCTACCACATATGAAATTCATTTGTAACATGATTAATAATTGAAGCTTGAACTTTTTTAACTATAATAATGGCGGCATTTGACGTGCCGAGTGAAATGTTGGACATCGCTTCGGCGGTGCCCGATGACAATAGCATTGAATCGTTTGAATACCGCGAGTATGAATCGCAAAACCCTGCGGCTATTAATAACGGCCAGGCCATACAGATAGACATCCAGAACCAAGACATTTTCACGCAACCTTCCAAGAGCTACCTTCTTGTGGAGGGCAGGATTACATCAACTGGCGCGGCTTACATCGCAGACTCGTTGGTGTCATTCATCAACAATGCTATCCCGTACATGTTTTCTCAAATTCGATACCTGGCTAACAATACCGAGATAGAGAATGTCATGTCACCTGGGCAAGCCACGACGATGAAAGGCATGCTGGTATACGGCGATGATTTTTCCAAAGGCGAAGGTTTAAACATGTGTTGGCAGAAGGACACGAGTGCGGCGGCGGCGGCCGCGAATATCGGCTTCGAGGCCCGTCGACTGATGATCATTGGAAAACCCGTCCCCATCGGCACATTTTCATTCATCGTTCCCTTAAGACATCTATTCGGTTTTTGCGATGATTATCATAAGGTGGTATACGGGATTAAACACTCCTTACTGCTGAGCCGGCAGGGGGACGCAGACGCGATCTTCAAGGAAGCCGCTGCGGCCAATGGCCAGATCATGCTGACTAAACTCTCCTGGTTCATGCCGCATATAATACCCGCTTTGGAGTATAAAAGCATGCTTATGAAGCAGATTGAAGCCAAGGTTAAGGTACCTGTGGCATTCCGCGCCATGCAATGCGACAACATTGCGGTGCCACGAGCGACGACTTTTTCCTGGCGTTTGAGCGTTAAGTCGGGCACGGAAAAGCCACGCTGGATTCTTGTTGCTTTTCAAACTGGAAAGAATGCACATCAAGGCCAGAATCCGGCACTGTTTGACCATGTGCAGGTTCGCAACATTTTCGCTATGCTCAACAGCGATCGCTACCCGGTTGTTGACATGAATCTCGACTTCACCAAGAGGACAACCTCTCGCGCATACAAGGCCCTACGTGACTTCAAGGAAGAATATTGCGGTATAGACGCGCGTGAATCGTCATGCCAACCGACACCAATCGAATTTGTAGATTTGTTTCCGATCTTCGTCCTGGACGTGCGCAGGCAATCCGAACGACTTAAAACCTCTGTACAGGACATACAAATCAAGGTGGACTTTAACGAAGGGGTACCAAATAATACGACGGCATATGCCGTCCTGATCAGCGACCGACTCCTGAATTTTGAATCGGATGGCAGCAAATTCAACGTCGTTTACTAGAAATCGTTTTTCACATTTAGATACAAGGCCCTCTTTTGATATATTTTTTGCAAAAATGAAAACTGAATACGTTGCGTTCGGCCTTTCACTGACCGAAGGGCAAAAGCAAACATTGGCTAAAGCTGCGCGCGATGGCACTGGTGCCACGATTCGACTCACTCATGACCAGCTTCGTGGAGACGATAAGCTCGCGCTTACGAAGGTTCAAGCCGCACGAATCGCAAAGAAGATTACCTCAGGCGTTGGCATGGAGCTGAGATTCACCAAAACGCAATTGAAAAAGATGACAAAATCTGGCGGATTTCTTCCACTACTGGCTCTCCTCCCGCTGATTTTTGGCGGGTTAACCGCGGTGGGTGCCGCGGCTGGAGGGGCCGCCGAGGTGGCAAAGGCCGTGCACAACAAACAGGCCAGCGATGCAGAGGCTCTGCGCAAGAAACAGGCCAGCGATGCGGCCCAAGCCGAGAAAAAACGGATCGACGACGCGGCTTTAGCAGAGGCCGCGCGTCATAATCGCGAACTCGAAGCTCAGGTCCGTGGAACCGGTTTATATCTCGGGCGCCAGACTTATGGTGGTTGCTGTTCAATGTGTAAAGGATCCGGCCTGTACATCGGACAAAAAAACTAAAACCGCTGAGCAACTTCGATATAGAGAAAGTTGCCAGGGCGCTGCCGCATTTCCGCGGTGTTTTCATGCGAGATGGTCTGCCCGCCGTGGCTCGTGAGAAGGAGTGTGGAGTTGTTAATCTGGATTCCGGTTCTGGTGATGGTACTCACTGGGTCGCCTATTGGATAGATGGACCAAAAGCCGTCTATTTTGACAGTTATGGGCTGGATCCGCCTCTCGAAATTTCTAGATATTTAAAAAATCCTATAAGAACACAAACATTTCAGCTACAGGGGCCAGATGATGTGGTATGTGGTCATCTCTGCCTAGCCGTGCTAATAGAGCTCGCTGCTGGAAAGAATTTTGAAGATATCGTGCTTGACTTATGTTAGACTTCCGTCACCTTTTTGTATATAAAAAATGCCGGTTGATAAATTTGGAAGAGACGGTGGAGGTGGGGTGGGAGGGGGGCAGATAAGCGCCGCTGGGCTCGTCCACAAAGCGGGTGATACCATGATGGGAATTCTGTCGGCTGGAGGTTTTCGACTGACAAACGTGGGAACGCCCACGATGGAAACAGACGCCGCGACAAAGGCTTATGCAGACATCATAGATCAGGACAACTTACAACTCACCGGTGGGACGATGTCTGGCATTCTAAAAATGGGCGGTCATAAATTGACTGGTTTGCCCACGGACACTCCGGGATCTGACAGTGAAGACGAGGGATGGGACGAATTGGTGGGGGAGTCCGACGCTGCGAGTTGGAAACAAATAACAGAGTACGCGAAAGAGCGGGCGCAACAAGCTGAGTTGTATGCAGACGGCTTAAGCTCCGAGGTTACTGGTCTCGTTAAACGCTACGCAGACGAAAAGGACACTGTGCTGGACACTGCCGTCAGGCTGTACGCGGACCAGAAGGCGGCCGCGGCCGAGAACCATGCAGACCAGAAGCTTATCGATGCTAAACAGTACACGGACGAGAAGAACGAGGTGCTGAGAGATTCCGTTAGGCAGTATGCGGACGAAAAGGATGTTATTGTTAAAACTTACGTCAACGAGCAAGATGTTATCGTCAAGAACGTGTGTGTGCTAAAATCTGGCAGTGTAATGACTGGAAGTTTAGTCATGGGTGGCCACCGAGTAACTGGACTTCCAACAGAGATTCCAGGATCTGATAGCGACGCAGCGAGTTGGAAACAGGTGTCAACAGCGGTCGCCGGCGCTCTATTGAGCCTCGATAGAGTTCCCACGGAGTCGTTGCACGTGGTTAACAAACAATATGTTGATGTTCAACATATTGCTGCTAGGCAGTACGCGGTCGATCAGGACACCGCGATTAATTCGGCCGTGAGGTTGTATACAGATCAAAAGACCGCCGCCGCAAGGGGGTACGCAGACCAGAAAGCCGAAGCTGCAAAAACTTACGCCGAAGAACAAGACGCTATGGTCAGGAGCGCTTGCGTGCTTAAAGTTGGCGACGCAATGACTGGAAATTTAGCTATGGGCGGTAAGAGGGTGACTGGGCTTTACACGGGGGCCTCAACAACTAATACCGACGCGGCGAGTATCGGGCAGGTGACGAGAATCGTAACCGGCAAAATGACAAAATTAAATAAAATACCGACGGAGCCTTTGAACGTGGCCAATAAACAATATGTCGACAATCAGGCTGTTGTGGTTAAAAGGTATACAGATAGTAAAGAGGCCGCTGTAAGACAGTACGTGAATAACCTCAAATTTTTAAACTACAGCGGCCACATTCCACCACTTTCCAGTGACCTCTCCGAAACGGGTTTTAAGGCCATAGCCAACACATTTCTCGACACTAACCCACCGCATATGGCATTCAACTCAGGTGTAAGAGGTGAGTGGAGGGCCACGCCCCCTGCGAATAGAATTGTTGGGGCTTGTTTACATATTGAATGCCCGGTCCCTGTGCGGGTATGGAAAGTCAGCCTGGCTGGGAGAATTGATATTCTTGATGTCCCGCGTATATCGTCCTGGAAGATCAGTGGGGCCGTTCGGAATGGTGATTCGTTTACATATACAGACCTACTCACCTCCAACACCGTTTTGCCTAACTTTGCGCAGGAGTTTACCATCGACTCTGACACCGCATACAAAATCTACAGGCTGACGGTCCTTGGTACAGAACCAAATCTAACTACTCTTGGAATATCCCACTTCCAGATTTACACATATTTTAAAGTTGGAGATACGTAAGACTTAATAATGGCCGACTCACACTACAAGATTCGTGGTTATCTCCGACAAAAAGGAGAAACCAATATGCACAAGTACAACCTCGATGATTTGGTTGGACTAACCAACTGGGGATATACTATCCCTAAGCCCACCGCAGATATGTTAGCCGCGGTTCCCCAAATCCACATCGATTTCGTGTCGGATGATTACCACAGCCGCGATATTTACACGGCGACCAAAACTGTGACTCTTAGTTCGTGGCAAACGCTTCCACTGACCGCGGCACGCTATCCCTGTATTACGTTGCAAGCTAATAATGAGACGGTGTCTTTAGACCGCGGATTCTGGAGGCTTACAATGTTTGGTGTTAGTACCGGTGATGCGTCAGTTCGCGTTATAACAGTCGCGGGTAGCATTGATCGTACAATCGACGTTCTAAGTGGGCAATTTGATGCAGCTAGGGCAATATTCATTCCAGGACAAACGAGTTTCAGAATTGAAGGAAAAAAGAGAGGTGTTGAAAGTACTTCAACTATTGAGTTAAACGTAACGTTACTGATAGAGCAACTATAAAAAAAACTATGTCTTTGTACCCACCGCTTATGGAGTCAACAATTTCGTCAGACACGACGTCGCAAACATTTCGTCTGCAGAAGATCGGCGAAATAGAAGCATTCCTGAGGTCCGAGGCGATAAGTCGGGGACAACTATGCAAGAAGTATAAGAGGGTTGTAGATGTGGCTAATGGGGCCTCGGCCGGCCTTGCTATAGTTAGTCTTGGAACTGGGGTGGGTGGGGCAGCTATGTTAGCCACTGGTATTGGTTTTATTCCTGGTATTGTTCTGGAGAGTTTGGCCATAGCGACGAGTTTTCTGGATATTATTGGAAATGTTGTCAGTAGAAGTTTTGTTGCTAAAGCTTCAAAACACGACGAAATTTGTATTTTGGCGGAAAGTAAGCTAAACACAGTACACGACCATATTTCTCGGGCGTTGGAGGATACGGCTATTAGCGATGAAGAATATAAGCTTATTCTGGGAGAGGAGGAGAAATATAGGACGATGAAACGTGATATACAAAGCAAGAATGGAAAAAAAGAGTTGCCGAGTCAAAGCAAAGACGACATGGTGGCGGAACTAATAAAGAAACTAACCAGCACTGGGACTTGTCCGCGAACCTCAAAATAAAAGTTTTCATCGTAGGTGGTTGGAGTAGTGAGTCTGTAATTCCTAGCGCACCACCGCCGTACGATTAGTGGGCTATAATTTTTACTGGCACACACAAACGAGTTTGGGGGCCGGCAGCAAACGACACTTTTGTGGCTTGATGTGTTAAGGCACATTTTTTTTGTTTTTGGACTGAATTCAAAGCGGCTCGGCTTGAAGGTTTTTGGTGGTGCAATTCGTACACCCGTGGGATCTACGGACTCTCTGGAGGTCTAGATGGTGTAGACCGGCATCCTCTTAATTCGGTGAGATAACGGAGTGGTGGGGACAAAAAAATTGAGGGGGTGGAGACCAACCCCCGGTATTTTGACGGAATAACGGGGTGCGCCAAAGCCCGTATTGGTCATCTACTCATGTACAATCAAAAATCCTTCATTTTGCTTACTGTACAAATATAAAAATTGTGATAATGCTAGTTTTAATGACTGCTCCTAATCCTAACCTGTTCATTTTAATTTCAGTAGTAGACCTATGTATGAAGCCCATGTAAAGTTTTATAACAATAATAATAATAATAATAATAATAATAATAATAATAATAATAATAATAATAATAATAATAATAATAATAATAATAATAATAAGGAATAGAGGAATAGAGGCCGTTCCAGATGATTTACTTATTTTAATTAATATTTAAGTCCCCAAGGGATCATATGTACCTTGGGGCATAAAAAAAAAAAAAAAATAATAATAATAATATGGTCACTCCAGAGATTAATTTTCACACACTTAGTATCTGACTCCTGAAGGATTATATGTACCTCGGGGAAAAAAAAATAATAATAATAATAATTATAATAATATTGTTCTTTAATTAAGCGCCTGCAAACGCACTGCGCTGTACAGTGAACATACATACAATGTATAGTAGAAACGGCAGCCACACAGGGCGCCTTACATTTATGTATACAGCAGAAGCACATGATTGTGGGGCGTGATGGCTCAGTGGTAAGTTCGGCGCCTTGTGACCGGAGGGTTGCAGGTTCGAATCCCACTCTAGCCGTTGCGTACGGACCTTGTTGGGCAAGTCCTTCACTCGCAATTGCTCGTGGCGCTTCGGCGTGAAAATTCCGGCACAGTATCAAATGCTGTAGTCGGGAGCGCCTCTGAGTAGTAGTGACTTCGAGAGGCGCTATAGAAATATCCAGAATAAAGAATACAACAGTTTTACAGGAGTCGAATATAACTGTTAAAGCGGCAGCCAACATACGGCGCCAATCAAGGCCTACTATTCATTTAACCACTGCCACCTAGCGAGTACAGGATTCGATCTTGGTACCTTCAGCTCTTCACGCCAGTGTGTTAACCATTACTCTACGGACCCCTCTGTTACTTCCAGTGATATTTTACTTCTAAAAATAATTCCTAATTCAGTTCTTATTCAGTTCTGAGCTCTTGAATTTTACTTCTAATTCTAATTTTACTTCACAAATAAATTTACTTCTCATTCCTATTTTAGTTCTCAAATAATTTTACTTCTTATTTTAGTTTTCCAAATAATTATTCATTTCCGTGCTGTAAAAGTATACCGATATGCAACGCTTGCAGAGAGAAGCACACCAAACTTGTCTTGAGAAAGAAAAACCTGTTTGAAGTAAAACAAGGGGTGAAACGTTTGTCTAACAATGCTGGTAATTTGAATTTTAAGTTGTGTGTATATTATTTTGCGAAACGAAGGATTATCTAGTATCAACGTAACCGGGTAGGCTCTAGCCCTACTGTGTGGACAACCATATCCAAAACGCTGTGCAGTCGCTGGTGGAATTCATTCGAGTCAGTCGGCCATGACATTGTGACGATTAGATGTTGAAAACAATCCCCTATTTTCTGGATCTTCAGTGAGAGCGACGCTGGCATATCTGCATTGGTAGACTTAAGTTTCACCGTGGTCCCTTGTTTTACTTCAGTTTTTTCCTTCTCGAGATAAGTCTGGTGTGCTCTATATATGCAGGCGTTGCATATTATGTACCATATTTTTTTATTCGTGTTTACTGACAAGCTCACTGACAAACTGCAGTGTTACATTGAAACATGACGGTACAATTATCAAGATCTTAGTTAACACACGTCTTGGCAGCCTGTTAGGCACCCGCTCATTTTAGTGCTGCCCTAGGGAGTTTAATGCTGAGTCGACCTACGGGGGTGTTGAACCGCGAATTTTCAAGATCTGATGCTGTAAGGCTGCGCCAGCGTGTTATCGTTCATCTATACCCTCCCAAGACTTATATTGTTTGTATTTCTCCAGCTAGTGCTGTTCCACAATTCCATCATTTTCCCCGTTTAGTACTTGGCATGTAGATCTGCCTGTAGCTTCGTCAAACCAGGCTATCTCGCTTCCTTCCGGCCAACATTCTCGATTAACTCATAATTTTACAATTTAATGATCAAACCCGAAATAAAATGCCGTATGGTCGTTGGTACGCAATTAAATGGGGACAATTTTTAGACAACGAAGACCAAAGATAGTAGGCCTAGATTAGGGCCTACATGTACATCGAGAATGGTATCCGCAGTGCCTTCATCTCAGCCGAAGTTTTCCAATGAATTATGTGTTTGAATCGCATGCAATTTTACTCGCCTTCATCTCAACTTAAGTGCCACTAGAAGTAAAATGATTTTAGTTCTGAAAATAATTCCTAATTTCGTTCTTAATTTTAGTTCGGCAAATAATTCCTAATTCAATTCTTAATTTCGTTTTTTCTGCTGAAATAATTCCTACTTTTACTTCTAGTTTTCGTTAACTAAATCATTTATTTTTACTTCTAATTTTAGTTTTCGTTAACGTAAATATCACTGGTTACTTCAGAGCAATTACAGTATCTTGTGTTAGACTTTACAAACAAATCATAATTCTGAGTCAGCTTTTTCTAATAACATTGTGTTTTTTCAATATTGTATGCATTGATGTTGTAAAGTGTGGGTATTTTGTCTGGTGCTAATAAAAATTACCTACCTGGTTACTTACTTAGATCACCTACAACTAACCTTTGTACATAAAGATGTACGTAGGTGAAACAACTCTCAACAAAACATTGATCATTATGATTCTATCAACATTGTCGAGGCTGCACATTGTTCCTCTATCACCATTCACCAGTCATTGCTTCCACAAGTGCATCTGTTCATTTAAATTGCACCTGTTGTCATTTGCACATTCAGCAGCTAAACACTGATCACCAACTTCCAAGCGACTGGCCGACCATTGTTGATGTTCGTACACAACATGAAAAGCAAAAGCGGTTAAACCATGAACTGCATTATGAGTCCCATCTCAGATTCACAGAGACTGAACCAAATCCTTTGCTAAATGACAGAAGCCGTGCCAGGCATAGTGCGACCGTACGTTACCTCGCGGAATAACGTACGTGTATCGTATGTACGTTATCGAAAAAAATAACATACGTACCGTACGTACGGTCGCACCTTGGTGCCAGGGTTAAACACTCCAGAACTACACGCAACAAAAACCAAATCACAGAGAAGAAGAATTCACAATCTAGATAAAAACAGATGGATCAAGGACAGCGACTGGAATGAAATTAGGAACAAAATTAAACACAAACCCATTTTCATCCACATCAACTCCACCTTGGAAAGTGACAGCATTGAATCCTCAATGCTTTCAGCTGACTCAGAGGAGAAATCTTCTCACGAGCAGTATGAGCCAGGTCAACGAGTACATTCTGCACAAGACATAAAAAAACACAAGAGTTAGGGTATGGGTGTTTATTGTCGACGTGGGTAATACCGATACTCAGCTTTGAAATGCCATTTTACAGACATAGTTATGCGTTTACATGTATCGCTTGTATGCCCTGTCAGCTCACTCCCTATATTGACTGAAACGGAGTTAAAGCTCCGATTTGAAGCACAGAGGGATCAAAAGTGAAAACAGTTTTCATCTACATCTAAAAATTACTCCGATTACTTCGATTAAATTATCCCACCATTACTGCAGGCATTTTGTCAGGAGTTCGCGAAAAATTAGCTTTATAAGACAAATAATATTTTATCGCACACAGCCATAACGGCAACCTTGACCGACAGAGTCTTCAATACATGGCTACGTTTCTGAACCTCTTCTGAATCCATAAATCTAGGTTTTTAACAGGATTCTATGGCTAGCAGAATAGAGCCAACTAATAAAAACTTTAGTTCGGGCGCATGAACCGCCCGTATTATTATAATCGCATCATCATTTTGTCGTTTAATTACAGCTAATTACAGAATTTTTTAAAGTTTACTTTTACGGCAATTTTTTTTAGCTTTATCAATTTTTCTAAATTTAAGCTTAGCCCTAATATGAAAAGTAAGCAATATGTCCTGTTCTATTTCTATTTTAAAAGAACCAACATCGCTAACTTTTAGAAGAGAACGGCGCCGATAAAAAAAATGACGAGACAATTTTAAAAGAATCGATCGTCTTCTGAAATCGCTAGACAAAAAGGCGGAGGTAAATGGTTCACTCACAGCCTCAGCTGTAGGCCTAGGTCTATAGGGCCCAGGCCTATATAGTCAGGTCCTTGGCCTACAATAGGATAGGTGGGTATATAGGTAGAGCCCATTTGGTGTCTTATTTTAGTCAAACTGAAATCATTTCACATTCGTTGAAATAAACTTATTGCTCAAGTTCAATACCTGATGCCTTAATTTCCAGTGCCAAAAAATTGGCATGGGGCCCTATATCTCAACACCAGCCACATTTCAGAGCTGAATTTATAAAATGCGCCACATCAGTGCCAGTTCAGCCACTCATCCAGCAGGGCCCATATAGAGTGACTTTTCAGATAAGTTGCTGCTCTTTAAATCAGAAATCGTTTTAGATTGAAAGATTTTTCTATTTTTATCAGTTTTACGAATCCGTACAGTTTCTTGGAGTTTGCTGACATCTGTCGACTGCTTTAGTATCAACAACGAGAAACGAAAAACGTTCGAAAATCACAGCAAGACAATGTTATTCTAGCTGAGATTTCTGGCTAGTCCTAGATTAGCTGAGCAACTTGTCTTGAACTGATGAGCTAGTAGCACGACTAGCAAATAATAAATGGTAGACTAAATGAATAATTTAATAGTTAAACAATAATTATTAGTTAAAGTGCAGTCATATAATTATTTTTGTTAGGAATTCACGCTTTAGATATAAATTGAAGCTTTTGCTGAAAAATTTTTGATAGTTTTTCAATTTAAAGGAGTTTTTAAACTATTGAAAAACGAACATTCTGTTCGCACGTGATTTTTTGTCCCTCTTCATGTGTGGCACGATGGCCAGCTTGGTTAGAACGCTCGGCCAGTAACAGTTGTATAACTTGTATTCTATCTTCGTAATCGAAATCTCTAGATTTCTAAAGCGCCACTCGATTGCCAAGCGATGCCTACATTACAAGTTTAAACCTGTCTGTGGACTGGGAATTGGAGAACAAGAACGTGATGCCAAGAATGAATGAAGAGTCTTAAGGCCACTCTCAATGTAAAACTACATTTAGTCAAGGACAGAATTTATTATCAGCTATGTCTACTTATTCTCCAGTTTAAAGAGGCTCAAAGTATTTGCATTTATTTGCCTTTACAAGTTTACCATCATCGTATCAGCTGTTGATGCCTATGGCATTATAATCGACATACCAGATTCTTGGATCTTATAAACTATCCAAGGAATCTCCTGAGATACGCATGGAGCATTTTAAAATTGCGGAATGGTAACAGGTGGGCGATATGGCAGACAAAGGGACAGGGTTGATGATCTGATTGGAGAGGTATGTATGCGGCTGTGTGTGTGTGTGTGTGTGTGTGTGTGTGTGTGTGTGTGTGTGTGTGTGTGTGTGTGTGTGTGTGTGTGTGTGTGTGTGTGTGTGTGTGTGTGTGTGTGTGTGTGTGTGTGTGTGTGTGTGTGTGTGTGTGTGTGTGTGTGTGTGTGTGTGTGTGTGTGTGTGTGTGTGTGTGTGTGTGTGTGTGTGTGTGTGTGTGTGTGTGTGTGTGTGTGTGTGTGTGTGTGTGTGTGTGTGTGTGTGTGTGTGTTTAGCCAAATGGACTTCGCGGTTTTTACAATGACCCGGTCATCAACAGAATATCTGAACTATGCAAGTATTTATGGATATCAAACCAAGTCCAAAGATATTCAGAAGTGTGCTGGCGACCAACCAGAAGTGAAAGTCATTCCATCATCCCAAGGGTTAGGCATCTATAGCTGTTGCTAAGAGGCGGATACACAACCCTTCTAGCTACGAATATATATATGAAACGTGGAAGTCAATGTATCACTGTAATCGTAATCGTAAACGTAATCTCGACACTTGTATTAAATAATAGATATTCGGCTATATTAGGCCGTATAGACTATACGAGATTACGATTACAATTAAACTTTCACTGACCGGTTGTAACTAGTAAATGGATCGCTTTACACATTTGACTCGATTTTACTGGGACAGTAAAACTGACCCCGTCTGAATTCCTTATACCTGAGGGATTGTCGGTCCATCCAGACATGGATTCCAAGAAGGACATCGCAGATCCATGGTCTCTGATCTGCTGATAATTGCTTTGCTCTGGTATATGGTGACGGTTTCAATTCCTATAACGAAGCAGACACAGCGCGTTAGAACTGTCGTCGTCATTGGGACATTATCATTTCGACTGCAATTGAAAATGATTGACGATTGATTGACGATGATGATGTTGATGTAAAATTTAATCGGTGTCTACTTCAGCCGATTGCTCTTTCTCTGCCAATAACCGTCACATTCGTCGGAGTTCTCTCGTCCCTGTCGTTCATTCTCTAAACGTCATCGCCGGCGCTTTGTGTGGGTTGGACAGCCCTGCGTTTGTTCCTCTCCCCTCACCGACAATTTCATCTGCTCCACATTTTAAAGCTCTGATTCGGTTCCGAGCCACTTAACCGCTCTCGGTTATTATCGTGGCCGGCAGCGAAGTGAGTAGGTGACCAACGGTCGAGTGCCTGTTTGTTCCCCTCTTCCTACCCCCTTCGGCCATTCAGCGCTTATGGATACATTGATGGATGATACGAAATAATCAGTCTCTTCCGGACATCACGAGCACAATGGTCGCTGCCGATGAAAGCATAACTGCCATTTCAGTGTGGAGTCTACCAGGCCCGGTTGACCACCGTAGCAGTTCTACCACGCAGGCACACACAGACACACACAGACACACACACAGACACACACACACAGTGACAGAGAGAGGAGGTAGAGAGAGAGGGAGAGAGGGAGAGGGAGGAAGAGAGAAGGAGGGAGGGAGAGACAGAGTGAGAGAGAGGGAGAAGGAGAGGAAGAAAGGAGTAGAGCGAGAGTGAGACGATTGGTTAATAGCGGCATCCAAGTCCCGAGTAGGCGCCGACGGGGAAGAGGAAGAGGCGGTGGGAGGAGGGGAGGGAAGGACAGAGGGAGTGAGGAAGACGGAAGATAGTTCGACTATAAAAGAGGCAGCGACCGTTCTCCATTCGTTGTTTCAGTTTTCAAGTTGAACGAAGGTATTAACGGAAACCCTGCTCTACCCTAAGAAGGATCGAAGGACAGCAGAAGCGGAAGACGACGTCATCTTGGTTCCTCGTCCTCTTTGAACCTTCTTATTCTGTCTGCAATATTGACGAAGGCGACGAAAAGAAGAAGAAGCGAGATGTTCGTCATGAAGTCTTTAACATTTCTTCTCTTCGCAAATTTCCTCTACGGTAATTTTATTTACTTTGTAAACTCATGACACCTTTTTTCACATGCATCATGTGATGCGACGCAAAATCTTAAGAGTATCTCAGACGGTCAGCACTCAGTTGGCACATCACTTGGCTAGGCTTACGTTATGTTATGAGGTTAAAGTGGAATCTCTGCAGGTACTGCTTCTATGTGACACATTCTGCATTGCATATATACGACATGTGTCATTGCATAGGTTTGCTCCTTCGATTGCACTTACCGAATCGTTCAATGCAAATGGTGTTGGGATATTATTTGAGCAAATCGTCTAAGATCAGTGAGTAATCTAGACGTCTTTGGGGGGGGAATTCCCCCCAGGATTGATGTTTCCCCCCAGAGGCCAGCAATATTATAATGTAGAGACCTTTTAGGGGAGGTAAATTCCCCTCCCAGGATACATGGTTTTCCCCTCCCAGAGAGACGAAATCCTAAAAAAAGGTCATCAACGTTTTTGAGAGAGCAATTCCTATAAGAAAAGTGTACAAAGTTGGACGGATGACTAAAAAAAGGTCATCAACTTTTTTTGAAGATGAAAGTTGAAAAAATTCTGAAACTCTTCCAAGTATGGTTGGTCCCCCCAGAAACCTTGTTTCCCCTCCCAGAAGAGGGGGACTAGATTAAACACTGGTCTAAGATAGTTATGCATCGACTTAACAATTTCAATATTACTGCGTGTGTTTCATTTAAATAGCGACATATACAAAATCGGATTTTAATTTAATTTATTGCGCATGGTAACATTCTGCCAGAACCTATAACCTAGACCCTTCCCATAACATTCTGCCAGACCCTATAACCTATACCTTCCCATAACATTCTGCCAGACCCTATAATCTATACCTTCCCATAACATTCTGCCAGACCCTATAACCTATACCTTCCCATAACATTCTGCCAGACCCTATGACCTAGACCCTTCCCATAACATTCTGCCAGACCCTATAACCTAGACCCTTCCCATAACATTCTGCCAGACCCTATAACCTAGACCCTTCCATAACATTCTGCCAGACCCTATAACCTAGACCCTTCCATAACATTCTGCCAGACCCTATAACCTATACCTTCCCATAACATTCTGCCAGACCCTATAACCTATACCTTCCCGTAACATTCTGCCAGACCCTATAACCTAGACCCTTCCCATAACATTCTGCCAGACCCTATAACCTAGACCCTTCCATAACATTCTGCCAGACCCTATAACCTATACCTTCCCATAACATTCTGCCAGACCCTATAACCTAGACCTTTCCCATAACATTCTGCCAGACCCTATAACCTAGACCCTCCCCATAACATTCTGCCAGACCCTATAACCTAGACCCTTCCATAACATTCTACCAGACCCTATAACCTATACCTTCCCATAACATTCTGCCAGACCCTATAACCTATACCTTCCCATAACATTCTGCCAGACCCTATAACCTAGACCCCTCCATAACATTCTGCCAGACCCTATAATCTATACCTTCCCATAACATTCTGCCAGACCCTATAACCTAGACCCTTCCATAACATTCTGCCAGACCCTATAACCTATACCTTCCCATAACATTCTGCCAGACCCTATAACCTAGACCTTTCCCATAACATTCTGCCAGACCCTATAACCTAGACCCTCCCCATAACATTCTGCCAGACCCTATAACCTAGACCCTTCCATAACATTCTACCAGACCCTATAACCTATACCTTCCCATAACATTCTGCCAGACCCTATAACCTATACCTTCCCATAACATTCTGCCAGACCCTATAACCTAGACCCTTCCATAACATTCTACCAGACCCTATAATCTATACCTTCCCATAACATTCTGCCAGACCCTATAATCTATACCTTCCCATAACATTCTGCCAGACCCTATAACCTAGACCCCTCCATAACATTCTGCCAGACCCTATAATCTATACCTTCCCATAACATTCTGCCAGACCCTATAACCTATACCTTCCCATAACATTCTGCCAGACCCTATAACCTAGACCCTTCCATAACATTCTGCCAGACCCTATAACATAGACCGTCCCATAGGTCGAGGTCATTGACCAGACTCGTCAGCTGAGAATCATTCAACCGTAACTTCTTTGTTGGATGGCATGACTGCATCCGGTATTCAAGAAACTGTCGTATACGACTTCACAAACTTGCAAGGAATGTCTAAACTGCACGGTCTATCGGTGAGAAATGCGAAGGTGTGTACATTTCATAGGCGGTCATCTTCCTTTTCTTGGCTCCTCGCTGCAGTCGTCCAGCGAAGCGTAAAGAGAACGATAGATTAAACAGTATCCACGTGACAGCTGAAGGACTTTAAGGAACTTTGTCTTCGGTTTTCAATTATACTTGACCATTTCTATATAACGACCACATAACTTCGATCCTGCTTATTCTGCAATCAGGTGAGAACCTTCACCGCCGTTTACCATTTCCGTTTACCTGGAGACCAAGGTCTGCATTTGGCGTTTCGGTCTTAAACCCCTTAGAGGGGACAATTTCACTCCGAACAATCACTTCATTTTATGTGCATCTACCACTAGAACTTTTCCAACTTCCACTGCGCAACATACAGTCAAATTTGCCGACAAGACAACGGAAATCGAGAAAACTACATCAGACAACTTCGTTTTCTGTTTTCTATGGATCGCAATCGAAGTTAAATCGACAATTAGCTTAAGACGGCTTTAACTGCTTCATTTGACTTCGTTAGAATCATCGTGTATACTACAGGCAACAAGTTACAGCGGCTGCCTATCAGCTGTGCATGTATGTATGTATGTATGTATGTATGTATGTATGTATGTATGTATGTATGTATGTATGTATGTATGTATGTATGTATGTATGTATGTATGTATGTATGTATGTATGTATGTATGTATGTATGTATGTATGTATGTATGTATGTATGTATGTATGTATGTATGTATGTATGTATGTATGTATGTATGTATGTATGTATGTATGTATGTATGTATGTATGTATGTATGTATGTATGTATGTATGTATGTATGTATGTATGTATGTATGTATGTATGTATGTATGCATGCATGCATGCATGCATGTATGTATGTATGCATGTATGTATGTATGTATGTACGTATGCATGCATGTTTGTATATAGGCCTATGTATGTAGGTCCTATGCATGTGTGTATGTATGTATTGTACATAGGCGTAGACTCTGGAGGGAGCCGGGGCACGTACCCCCTCCCATAATTAAGATAGACTGTACACCAAATGCAACAAGTGTATAATGAATAACCAAATTCCCCAATATTTTGAGCAAGTTTACGTCAGCGTGTATGTATGTATGCATGTTATATATTTATGTATGTATGTCTGTATAATATATGTGGACAGTTGCTATAGTGCCTTTCAGTACAGGTCTCAGGAAAGGCGCTGCATGCCTACGCCAGAATAAATGATGTTAAAGGTTGACGTTAAAGTATATAAATTATGTATAGGCTGATCAAGTAGAGACCGGTAATTGTTGTAAGACGACTTACAAAAAAACGAAGTCACTTTAGTTCATCTTCCACTGGAGTTAATATCTTTTTAACTCCACCCAGTCCGTCTGAATTGCGCACGGAATAGAAGGGAAGTCGATATTCATTGCAAGGGAAACTTGAGCCAGATATCTAATCTGCAGAGAGATCTCTGCTTACTATAAACCAACAAAAGATTACGGCAGATTTCTGACGCTAGTATTCTGATTGCAATCTCGTCTCTGCTTTATCCTATAGAGCAGCGGTTTCAAACGGTGGTATATAGGAGTACCACTAGTGGTACGCCAGGTGTCGCTAAGTGGTAAATGAAAAATAAAAAAATCTAAACATTGTATGAGTTTATGTCCATCTTTCTTTGAATAGCTATTGACGACTGAAGTTACTATTCTACGTCCACGATGCGCTTCTTTTTCTTAAAAGTTTAAATTTTCTATGGGTTTATGCCCATCTAAATTTGTCTGCCTACAGTCCTACGCTAATTGCAATTTGCGCACATGTCAGCTTGAATAGAATAAACGAAATTGATTGATTGACTTCGCGCTCGCCCATTGTTTTTGATCTGGCCTTTGCTGGTGGTACGCCAACATTCGATTTTTTTTACCTCTGGTACAATAAAAGTAAAGTTAGAAAATCGCTGCTATAAGGCCTGGTCATTTTCTCCACGAACTATTTATCTTAAATGTAAGTTGATCACCGATCTGACAAACACACACCCTACACACCCTTACACACATACCCCTACACACATACACACAGACACACGTACAAACACACACACACACACTGCTTCGATGTCAGATGAATGTTATCCCAAATGCCTTCCGACGAATTGGTCGCTGCGACCGTTCTTGAATAACTGGGTCGAGTGATCGTTCTTTTGTTGTGGCTACCTTCTGCATCAGCTACTGTTTCCACGAGACACCTGTTGACTAGGTCGTCTAAGTCGATAACCTACCACAGAGTGACAGACAGAGCGTGGAAGCAGTCAGCCATGCGGAACGAAAGAGCTGCCTTCAATGCGGCCCTGATGATGGCAAAGCGATGGATGTGATGCTCAGAAGGTGATAATGACAGAGCGATGGAGTAACCGTATTTCCTCCTTTATTCTCCTATCGTCTCATCTCGACCGGAATTAATGAACCGTGACCGCAATAATTCGCCACAAGTGGAACGTACATTGCGTTTTCTGTCCCAACGGATCATTTCAATTCAGTTCATCCAAAAAGGGTTGATCTAATTATCAATACACGCCACAATCTATTTATCACCAAACACGCGTATATGTATTTGTATTATATATTAACTATTCATACGAAATGATATATATATATATATATATATATATATATATATAGTATTTGTTTCTTTTCTGGCCTTCTCTCTTGTCCATCATTTCGTCATAAATCCGATTCGCTTCGTTCAATTTCCTTCCGCAGGTCATTTGACATCGAATTCTCCTTCATGTCCCCCACGGATATCTCTGTCTTCCTCTCGCTGCTTTCGTCTCTGTCCCTCTCTGTCTGCCTGTGCGTGTGTGGGGTGGGGGTGGGGGTTAAAGCCCCATGAGGAGCGCCTCGTCGTCGATCGACTGCAACCGGTGCTGCCTCGTGGCCTCCTCTCCTCATCAGAGTAATTGGATCGGACGAGGTGAGAGGATGGAGCAAACAAATTGGACTTAATTCGAAGTGACAACTCATCCATTCATCCATCGCTCCACATCAATAATTATCATCCGTTCCACATTCCACGTCCACCGCCAGGAAATTCACTTCCGCTCTCGGAAAATCCATCTGATTCGATTACCAAGTCCGCCAAAGGTGGATGACTACAAATAACGGACGGAGGGAAGGAGGGAGGGAAGGAGGGAGGGAAGGAGGGAGGGAAGGAGGGAGGGAGGGAAGGACAAGTGGCAGCGCCGTGGGACGGGGGTCGGGTTATGATGGGACGATGCGTCTAGTGGTCCCGCCGGCCTCAGGTACACGGGGTGGGGGAGCAGATGAAATAGTCTCTTTCATTGGAAATAAGAGAAATCGAGTTAACTGTTCTCTATCTATCTATCTATCTATCTATCTATCTATCTATCTATCTATCTATCTATCTATCTATCTATCTATCTATCTATCTATCTATCTATCTATCTATCTATCTATCTATCTATCTATCTATCTATCTATCTATCTATCTCCCCCTCTCTCTTTCTCTCTTTCTCTCTTTCTCTTTCACTGTCTCTCTGTCTCTCTCTGTGTGTGTCTATCTCTAACATTTCCGATTGTCGTTATCTGCTGTTGCTTCACTCGATTTGAGATAAACAACTTTGTGTCGCGAATACAGATTGACAACAACGAACGAATAGAAAGAGACATACCGACAGATCATGACACACGGATACACAGACTGACATGCTCACACAGAGGGAGGGAGCCAGGGGGTCAGGCGCTACTGACCCTGACCATTTGCTCTGAACCCGGATGAAGAAGAGGATCTGAACATAGGTCGATAGAATTCAGTTGGAAATTGTCGATGAAGGTCGATTAACGGAGAAGATAAATTGGTTGAAGACGAGGCAAAGGATTCCGATTGGAAGACAGTGCGAATGAAACAGAGGAGGAGGAGGAGGAGGAGGAGGAGGAGGAGCAGCAGCAGCAGCAGCAGCAGCAGCAGCAGCAGCAGCAGGAGGAGCAGGATGTGGAGGAGGTGGTTCAGGAGGAGGAGGAGGAGGAGGAGGAGGAGGAGGAGGACAAGGAGGAGGAGGAGCGCTCTGAGGGAAACGCAAAATGCACTAGACAAAAGTCCAGACAGATCTCATGGTTCCTTCCACTCCATTCTTCTTATGAAAAATGGAATGAAAGGAATTGAGGAGAATATTCGTAATCGTCATCACAACAGAATCAGAGTCAATTTCTCATCCAATCCATTCACAACACGGTCTCCATGAAAGAGTTTCACTTAAACTGATCCCGTCTCTCTTTCTACGTCTCTCTGTGTGTCTCTATGTTTCTCTGTGTATCCCTGTCTCTCTTTCTCTCTCTCTCTTTCTGTCACTCTGTCACTCTCTTTCTCTCTCTCTCTTTCTCTCACTCTCTCACTCTGTCTGTCTGTCTCTCTCTGCATCAAATGTCCACCCAATCCCACAACCGTCTTCACCTAGACTGACTTGTTTTCTTTAAATGCTTCTCCTTCATCAGTGACACTGCATCGTATTCAGCTACATTACATTTTCTGGTTTCAGGATCGGCCATCTCTTCGGCCATCTTCGGAGGTTCTCGGTCATCTCCGTCTAAGCTCACCGACCGAGCTCTTCCTCCACTCGTTCCACCCAAGTTGGTCGAAGACGACGAAGACTTCGACGAGCGTGACCTTGACCTAAGCCCTGCCCACCACGTCCAGCTGCGACCATCCTATTGGGCGCCGACCCTTGAGACCTTGGCTCCGGAAGAAGCCGAGTTCTACCGAAGGGCTCTCGTCAGCTCAATGATCGGATCTCGGCCACATATGAAGAGAGGAGACACTGGTCGGTCGATGAGTATGCTGCGCATGGGAAGGTCATCTGGGGGCGGGGTCAGGAGGAGGTCAGCAACGACGGACGGGGTCAGGAGGTCAATGACGATGCTGAGGATGGGTCGGGGCTTCGATCAAGAGGAGGAAGAGGAGGCGAAGAGATCGATGGGAATGCTGAGGATGGGAAGAGGAGCGACTGAGGATGATTTCAGAAAGTCAATGAGCATGTTGAGGATGGGTAGAGGAGCGATGTTGGATGAAGACATGGAAGACCAACAGCAGCTGAAGAGATCGATGGGGATGCTGAGGATGGGAAGAAGCGCCGAGGATGAGCACGACGAGGATGCGGAGGAGGAATCGAAGCGGTCGATGGGAATGCTGAGGATGGGACGGGCCTCTAAGAACGTCGATAGAGGAGCGTTGAACATGCTGAGGATGGGCAAAAGGGAAGCGATCGCTGCTGACGATCAGACTGGATCAGGAGTGGCATCAGCAGCTGATAAGTCATCGTCTTCTTCGTCCAACTGAACCACATCCGGTCCAACTGTCTGTCGCTTCGTCAACCGTCTTCCTCAGTTCTTTCGAGGTCCTCGCGTCAAGTGGCTTCCATCCTCCTCAGCTGATCTCTTCCCATCATCAGAAGACTGGAAAACGTCGACGCTTAACATTACCACTTACCAAAGTAACATTTCGTCCCGATGATTAGAATTAACACATTTCCACTTAACATTTCCAATTGATTATACATAATAAAGCATAATTGATTAACATTTCCTTCGAAGAAACATTGAAAATACATGAGCGTAATTTCCGATTGAAACCGAGTATTGTGTTCATTTCTTCCTGAACTCATCTCAGTTATAATCAGTTCCCAGATGAGTCATCATTTGTCCAATTTGTATTCAACTGCAGCTGTTAAGGAATAAATCTCCGATTGAATAAATTCTCCATTGAAATCTGATTCTTTCCAGTGGTATTTATAATCAGCCGGATCTGAGCCTGGCCACCATAGATGTCAGATCCGCCAACTGAACTTGCACGAGATCTGTCACCAAAAGAGAAGACCCGTCAACTAAATGTAGGCCTAGCACTGGTTGCAATAATCGATGGTGTCCATCGTGTTTTACACATTTCTAGTTTTAGTAAGAGTTACAGATTAACCACAGAACTTATAGGTTTTCTTTTTCCAAAGAGTTGGAGAACTGCCATCCGTGGATGAGATATCTAATTACTGATTTATCCACTGTAATTCATTTTCTTCTTAAGTGAAGATCGTCTTAATGTTATCAACGACCCTCAGCACAATTGGCCGATTTGTGTTAATAAAACGGGACAACAACATCTCCTTGTACCTTCCAACAGACGCAGTTTAGACTGAAACTCTGTCTTAAAATAGTCTGTCCTGAACAAAGATGCAGTCCTTAACGAGGCCTATTTATTCAATTAGATCACAAAAAGTAGGGTCTACTTCGCACATTCGCGTTAAATCAAGCCGACCAGACCCAATCGTTTTCCATCGCTATTAGCCAATCTTCTGTCGACATTAAACACGATTCAACAAACAGACAGCAAAACATCTCACTAATTGTTTTCTTGCTGTAATTAGGCTATTTTATGAAAAAAACAATTATTTCGACGATGCTTTTGAACATTTTCGAAAGGCTATTTATAAGACAGCTTCATGCAAGGAAGCTGTGCAGGAATTACTATTTATTATCATTTATTATATTAAACGTTGAAATTAAAAGACTCAAGTGGTTGAAGATCATCGCTTTCTCCTCTTCTTCTGCAAACAGTGAAGCAGTTTAACTTATTCCATTACAAGAATATACAGAAACGCTTCTACCACGTGTATACCTAAACGTTGTCGTCCACATCCTAAACCATAATCAAGTTCAATGCAATACGATATATCACAAAACAATGTAAAACTGTCGGTATGGTTAGGATTACAAAAGTTACAGTAGGCTAGGCCTACGAAAGGTTTTCCTATTGATGTCAACGGCCTTTTATACATGACTTTAGTCCAGCCCAAGTCCGTCACCGCCTTAAACTCTGACGGTGCCAGTCCTAAGCCTGGATAAAGGGGGAGGGCGACGCCAATCATCTTCGTTGTGCATGTCACAGCGTGGTCGAAAAACAGAAAATGCCAAAACGGTTTCAAAAGTGAAGATTTCGTCTGAGCATTTTTATTACAAGTAGTTTCTGTTTTACGACGCGGCTGTGTTAAAACGAAGATGATTAGCATCACCCTCCTTCTTTACCCAGTCTTGGGACTGGCGCCACTCAATTGCACCACTCGAGTGTATATGGCAGTTAGGGAGTTAATTTCTTAGGCACAACGTAGTACAGCTTTAACAGCTGGGCATAAGACCGTTGATTTAAAGGTGTCCTCTGAGCACTCTCTACCATTAAAGCTAAGTTGTCCATTGCTTCTGAGTACATTTTACCATAAAAACAACGCGCCTATAATTATACAGGTTCCTATGAACATGCTGCAGAGGTTTCGACCCAATTACAATTCTCACCATGCTATAATATTTTGTTTGTATAGCTTGCATGTATACGTTTCATGCATTCTTATAACACCTTAATTAATATAATAATATTATGTTGCATTCAAGGCCAATTAAGAAGACTGTGTTTCGGCCTGTTAAGTTCTTTCGTTTTTAAGGACTCGTACCTTGAACTTTGCTTACGCGTGTTTTCGTGGTTGATCCGCGCTCTGTTAAAAAACAATTCTTAAAACCACGTCAACATCAACCATTGTGTTTATGTTATCCAAGAGAATAAACGAACATTGAACTCATGAAATCACGGACACATTGTCCTCTTCAAGAGAAAAGCTTCAACACTTCGGTTCGTCTGTTGAATAAAGATGCATTTCAGCAATTAATTGTGAATGTAAATTGTGCACTAAGCGGTTGAAGGTCCTCAGTCAGGCCAAAGAAATTCTGTCGAAGTTACTTATCAAAGTTGGTAAAAGCATTCTCGTGGTAAAACCTAACACAGACATTCTGCTGAAAACAATAGAAAAACAAATTGCAATTGTTGTGCTAACAATGGATATAGTTCACAGTGGATGATGAAAAGAAAAGAGAAGGAGGAAAAGGAGGAATAGGAGAAAAGGAGAAGTAGGAAGAATGAGGAATAGAAAGTGTACAAGGAATAGCAGCAAGGAGGAAGAGAATTAGAAGAGGAGGTGGAGGAGGAGAAGGAGGATGAGAAGGACGAGGAGAAGGGGGAAAGAAGAGGAGAGGCCATGGGAATAAGCGGACGATGTTTCCAGTGCTGCAGTTAAAAGTAGAAACGATTCTTTCTTTTCGCTCAGTTTCTGTCGAGTGGTTGTTTCTTTTAATCGGATTCGAAAGAGTCGCCGATGCAAATAGAACGAACGGAAAATGTCGACGAGAACCGAAAGAAACCGATCTATTTAGAAGAAGAACCGTTCAGACGAAAGTCTAAGAAGATCAAGAACCTATCAACGAGAAACGTTACTTATATTGAGAAGTAGAAATTTAAGAGAAAACCACAGATCAACAGTCGATGGTCGAAAGGAATGTGGGCGAATGGGTCCCACGATCCCACATGGGCATATGGGCCCCATATGTGGGCGAATGGGTCCCACAAACCCACATGGGCATATGGGTTCAATATTGGCCGACCATCGACTATTGCCTCTGCACATAGTCGCGCATCTGAAAGTAGCAGAACAGATGTATTTATGGAGCGCCTATCATACATCGGTCGTAGAACGAAGGATAAAAGACAAATCAGTGAGGTCGAGGTCTTCCACATAGATTCCCTTCGGCTTCCCGTTCTGAATTAAGATGAAGACTTAGCCACCAACGACGATGGGCGACCGACCCCTCCCTCCATTCCACCATCCCCATCGCACCGCATTCCAACCTCTGCCATGACTTTCCTTCCACTCGCCTCCATCCTCTTCCTTCTGCCTCTGGACCAATGCCAAGTCACGCAACTGCATCCCTCGTTCTGTTCACGGCGTCAAATGATGCCGGGTCATCGCTATGGCAACGACCTTTCCCATATCTGCATTTTATCTCGTGGCGTGGCTGGGAACTTGAGAGGGAAGGCTAATCGGCGATGGAGCGTAGGGGACAGAGTGTATGGGAACAGAGTGTAGGGGGACAGAGTGTAGGGGGACAGAGTGTAGGGGGACAGAATGTATGGGGCGGAGTCGCTGATAAACTGGTCTCGTTTACTTCCAATGAACTGTGGACAGCGCAGAGACTAATTGGCACAAGCACCAAACAAACAAATTGCAATTATTTTTAAACGAATGGCTAACAGCGACCATAGAGTCAACGGCAGTCAACGACGCCCTTACATAGCCACGCACAACGCAAAAGCATTGGCGCCTCAATCGAGGCACTTGTTCTCTTCCCTCCCCATTTAGTTAACATTAACCTTAACCGCGCTGGTCACAGGGCAGTTGAAAGTGAGAAGACAGATTGGATACGAACTATTGACTCGTTTATTAAGAATCGTGGGTTGTAGAGTATTGTAATGGACTTTTATGTAGCACCGTATTTCAGAGAGATTCTCTTTAATCGGTTTTACTCTGATTTGACGCTGAAGCAGAAACCCAACGGACGGAAGTCCTTACGAAGGAACGACGTTTCACAGGCGCTACATAATGTCGAACGACAAGAGATCTATCGTTGAAGCAAACCTGTCTCCATGACGACCGACTGGTACAGCAGCAGAGAATGAGGAACTGAGAATTAGCTTCACATAAGAAGCATCCAGAGCGAAGGAAGGAAGGAGGGTAGGAGAATAATTGAAGGAGGGCAGGAGAATAATTGAAGGAGGGCAGGAGAGTAAGGAATGAAGGAGGATAGGAGAATGAAGGATGAAAGGGGAGCAGGAGAATAAAAGAAGGAAGGAAGGGACATGGAAGGTGAAGAAAGAGGAAATGATTTATAGCTACGTCGTCTTCTGAATTTCTGGACACGTGTCTCGATTGGCTGAGCAGAGGCATGACGACCCGACACGCATGGCTGCCTCTGATCTGTGAAATTAGTCATTGTACTAGGAATGGGTTTCTATATGTCCTCACGTTTTTCTATACACGTATCGACCTATTCAAACATTATATACTGTACATATTCATGTATATTTATGCATATGAAATTATACACTGATGCGTGGGTCGGGTGTCTTTGGATGAAGATAATCCGAGTCAGATAGGTTTGAGGACAATAGGCTATTATGTTCTCTTCGTGATAGATACGTACAATTACTTTAGGCGCTCATCCGACACCTCTTATCCTCTCTCCCTCTCTCTGTGTCTCCGTTCTCCCCTACTTCTCTCATTCCCTCTGTCTCTCTTTCTCTCCCCCTCCTTCTCTTGCTGTCTCTTGGCTAAGTCGCTCATCATGTTTTACAACGCCCGACGGACGGACGAGCACGACAGACCAATCTCACATCTCGGCGAAATGCAGTTAATCCGTGTTAATAGACATCTACTACGCAGATTGTCAGTTCCCGCTCCACTACGCAGACATATATCTACGCAAGACCCGTCAGTTTTTAATGTTGGTAGATGTCACCAAGGCGCTGGCTTCCACGTCTTAAATATCGTTCTCCTAGGTTCCAGTTTGAGAAACTGGATCCATAAGTTTTGTGGTTTCCCCGAGGGAAAAGGAAACAACGGAATTGCATAGTTTCTTCATAACATATCATGCCTTATTGCAGACGCAAAATGCCGAGATACATACATCGACAGAGCTGTTACGTTGCAGATGGGAGGCTGAGAAGTACTATGCAATTATCGAATGTGAGTAATCGGCGGTTAACATGAAATGTGGATGTTGTTAAAATAGCAACTGAGTCGGAAAATTTGTTTGGAGCGAAATTCTATGATGAATGTCTGTAATGTCTCTTCAATCCTGTGAATTCTGTACAAATCTCACATCACTAACAATAGAAATGTCACCTTGTCACCTTGTGCTGTCAACTCCTGGAGCTCTAGCGATCGCCATGACACACATTCTCCATTGCTTCCTATTCGAAGTCAGGTCCCTTAGTGCTTCCAGATTCATGCCAGTTACATCGTGAATCTCATCCATCCATTTCTTCCTTGGTCGACCCCGTCTTTTTTTCCCCTCACCACAAGCCAACATCATTTCCTTTTCTAGCCCATCAGATCGCATAACATGACCAAAGAATCCAAGCTTCAATCTTGTCGCTTTTTGTTTTAATGACTCTTCATTCTCGACACCAATCTCCACTCGTATTGATTCGTTCGTCCTTTTCTCTGTCCATGATATTCTCAACATCTTTCTCCATATCCACATTTCACATGCGTTGACCTTTTTCTCCATGTTCTTTGTCATTGTCCACGACTCACACCCATACAGAACCGTTGGAATAGCAATACATTCTATATAACTATCTATCTATCTATCTGTCTGTCTGTCTGTCTGTCTGTCTGTCTGTCTATTTATCTATCTATCGACGGCCTATGGGCACACATAGACCCAGACGGTGGATTTGAGTTATCACTTACTGAACTGTGGGCTCTATATAGCCAAGAGGGACGAGTCCAATATCGGAACGGTTGGATAAGAGCTTTGCCAAACCGGAAATCAGTCGAATTTCATCATTAAAGATAACTTGATACACGTCTATAAAGCCAAAACTGTTTTCACCCGAATAAGCGGCAAGCCTCGCTTCACGTATAGGCCTACGTACAGAATAACTTCAACATCGTTAGGATAGGCTTTCGTCATCAACGTAACACTCGCTTACAGCTCTTCTTCAAACTGATGCTTCAGAACTAACAAAACAAGAAAAAGTGCCAGCAATGCCTTCATACACTGTTGCTCGTTAGCTCAGACTATAGAATTGTTACTGATCAACTATTGGAGAGAAAGATTGTGCTCGAAACTTGTCTCTTAGTGTCAGTAGATTAAAAATGTCAGGTGCAGTGATATTGTCGACCTATTTCCACCTCCACCTTTGTCTTTTAGTGGTGTATTTCTAATCCACATTCCGTAGTCATTCTTTGGCGTTTAGTTGTATTTCTTCAAACTTTGTCACGCGTTTCAGTGGTTAACTGGGCTTAAAGCTTTACGCACGTCCCAACGTCACTAGCATGTATGTATGTATGTAACTCCCAAGCGCTATTTCTGTCTCTTGCATAGTTTTGCTTGCTTTTTGAAACTGGTTTAATAAACTAGTCCAAAGTCTGCCATTCGGCTACATAAATAAGTAAGTCAGTAGCGATTGCCCTACCAGTGATAAATCTATGCTCAGTACAGTTTGCAAAAGCATTGAATGAATAAATGGTTGCAGACTTTATCTGGTTCATTATTGGTACCTTTTGGCCTTGTAAAAGTATTTGCGGTGGGATTTTAGTCACACACGCTATCGCACGTCGTCGACGTAGTTATTTTTGGTAAAAAATGAGACGCCCGGCAACGCGAAGCCTTAAGCCCTGGCTTGGTGGCGCATAAAATCAGGCACAACGGTGGGATATCAAACCGTGATGCATAGTTTATTCGTATCAACTGAATAGAGTTCTTAATTGGACATTCTGGTTATAACCACTACTACCAAAATAAATACTTTGCTAATAAATGAAAATGAGATTGAGAAAATGTGAGCTAGTCGTCTGGTGAAAACTCGAAGGGACTTTCGTTGTACCTATACCTGTGTGTGGTTCAATGAGCATTCTATTTGCGGAGCTGTTGTTGAATACCATGACGCCATTGAACGACAAATAGGTTGCCATGGGATGTCAGTTAACTGAAGAGTGAACTTCTGCAGGATGTCATTACAATAGTCGAAGCGATCAGATGAAGCAACTAAGGTCACTGCGTCAAATACAATGGAATGACTCATACATGACGCAATCGGGTTCTAAGCTTATAGAGCGACCAATCTTCGCAATAGTTCTCACACTTGACTCTTCTGTAAGCAAATACATTTGACGCAAACAACACACGCCCTCAATTGTCACCCTTAGCCCCCTCCAATGCTACCCAGGCCCGGTTTGTCCGTTAGGCAAACTAGGCAGCCTCCTATAGGGCCGCCGATTTTTAGGGGCCGCCGATTTTCCATTTTCCAAAATAAACATAAAAAATAATTTATGGAAATTCATAAATGAAAAAACGTTGGATTATTTTTTAATTATTATTCTGTAGATGGAAGTATTATAGTGTTGGTGTAATGAATCGCAGGTGTAACCGTGAATTCCTAAAAAAGGTCATCATATTTGTCTGAGACGAATTCCTAAAAAAGTCATCAACTTTTATTGCAATATGAAATTCCAAAAAAGATGGATGAAATTACCACGTCGAAATTCAGAAAGTTTTTGGTGACCATCCTTCGGACGGTTTGCCTAGGGCCGCCAAATGTCCTGAGCCGGGCCTGATGCCACCCCTCGCCCCCTCCAATGCCACCCTCGCCCCTCCAGTGCCACCCCTCGACCCCTCAAGTGCCCTCCCCTCGCAACATAGAGCGGCATCATTTTCCTCATGGGATTATTTGCCAGGTGACTGGACTCGTGTTGTAACCAGAATCCTCTCCTTGTAACATCGACCAACGGAGATGAACGACCGATTTTCCTGTCATTTTGTTTGACGGCAAATTGACTGATGACGAATCGACGCAGAATTCACGAACACTGGCGACACCTATCGCCTCCTTCTGCAAAACATTTAGTACAAGCGTCAAAACGACGACAATATTATGACGATAAGCTGTACACTTTCATCCGTCTAAGGGTCAAATACTTTGTCAACATCATCATCATCATCATCATCATCATCATCATCATCATCATCATCATCATCATCATCATCATCATCATCATCATCATCATCATCATCATCATCATCATCATCATCATCATCATCATCATCATCATCATCATCATCATCATCATCATCATCATCATCATCATCATCATCATCATCATCATCATCATCATCATCATCATCATCATCATCATCATCATCATCATCATCATCATCATCATCATCATCATCATCATCATCATCATCATCATCATCATCATCATCATCGTCAGTAACAGAAGCAGCTATGTTGTGCTACGCCAAGAACGATCCAACAATGGAGAGAATTTCTGTGAAGACCATAAAAAAATTATATAAACTTTTAAAGCATCACCTGAAAGCTAAACGTGGGGAACTAGCATTATTCTCGAGCGCTGAGTCAAGTCAAAGGGGTTTCAAAAGATTCCAATTGAAGAACAGAAGTGAGCAACCGGCAGACCAGAGAGACAGACAGACGGACAGACAACAGGCAGAGACAGACGGACAGACAGAGAAGAAAACAGAGAGAGGCAAACAAAGAGAGAAGGAAACAGAGAGAGAGAAAAGAGAGACAGAGAAAGAGAGACAGAGAAGAACACAGTGGGTCTGTTGCCTTCGTTTGCTTTTAGGGATAATCGCAATCGTAATCGTAAGCTTCCAATTCTAAAGCGCTGCTCTAAATCTAACCAGATTATTCAGGAGACGTTGACAATGTTGGTATTTTGATTCTGACTGTAAAAGACTTTCTGTAAATCTCCTCTTAAAGCTCCTGGTCCTCGTCTGGTGAATGGTTTTATGTGAAGACGTTTTCGTCTCCTAAACATAGTTTGCATAAGTCTATTGTTAGTCTGTGATGCATGCAAAGGTGAAACAAACAGACAGACAGACAGAGAGAGAGAGAGAGAGAGAGAGAGAGAGAGAGAGAGAGAGAGAGAGAGAGAGAGAGAGAGAGAGAGAGAGAGAGAGAGAGAGAGAGAGAGAGAGAGAGAGAGAGAGAGAGAGAGAGAGAGAGAGAGAGAGAGAGAGAGAGAGAGAGAGAGAGAGAGAGAGAGAGAGAGAGATCTGTGGTATGTCAATCACTTGGGCGACTCTGGGGTAACTTTCCATCGGTTAAAAATCGGGGCAAAACATGGGGTCAATAGGTCACTGAGCGTATGTATAAAAACCGGTTGACTATCATTGGCTGAAAATCATCGTTTCTATAGAAACACGCAGTGACGTCATTTGTGGGACATAATGAAACCCACAGTTTATATAGCGCCGTTCCTATTATATGTCGCAGGAAATGAAACTGGATAGGTTCCCTTAGGTTCTGTCAGTGTGATTCTCCTTACAGATTTTATTTTAGTTATAGTTACAGTTATAGTTAATGGTTTTTCATTTTAGTCATAGTTACAGTTATAGTTAGCATTATTTTTAGTTATAATTATAGTTACTGGACTTTTATTTTAGTTAATTTTAGTTTGTACATAGTTACAATTGTCCCCAATGGGGCTCCGACTGATCCTCATGGGGTCATCGATTAATTATGTCAGAAAATTTTAGACAGTTTTTTTTATCTCCTCCCCCTTGCCAACAACTGTCAAGCATTCAAGTACCCCTAACAAAATTATGTCAAAGAAAATTACCCCACCCAAGAAAATTTCAATAACTCCAACAAATGCAAGAAACTGAAATTGCCGAAAAAACAAAATGTTGTTATGCAGATTTGAATTTTATACTTAATGGAATCACTGTCTGTCACAGATATTTAATGGATTTTTTCCATTCAAAAATACAATCTCGTTTTCGCTTAAATGTGTATTCAATTTGATTTTTATTATGAACATTTCAAATTTTTTATTATTATTATTATTATTCGTTTATTGACACGTTGGCAAACCGCAACATGGTACATGAACATGACTAATTAGACAAAATAAAAAATAAAATAAAGTTTAACTTGACAACCATAATCACATAAATTTGTAGCAGGTACCAGTTAGACGACTATTTAAGGGCAAAGTACAAAACTCTGGGGATGAAGTTAGAGTCATCCTTAGGAGGGAGTGCAAAGTCATGCGGTCGTTTACGTAATTTGTAATGTCGTTCTATCTTAGGGCGGAATAGACCTCTTAGTACGTGGAATGGGTTTCGAGACACAGAGTCCAGCAAACTTCTATCCATCCGCTCCACCAGCTGTTCAAAACTTGGTAGGGAGTCGCAGAGGAAACAGGCCCTTTTTGCCCTCCGCAGAAATCTGTTCAACCTCTCCCGGTCCGCAGCTGAGGTCTTCCCCACCTGGCGGGCGACGCATACACCATACGAGAGATGGTGGTAGCTACGGCCACCCGGTGCAAAGGCACTGATGGAAGGCCTTGGGATCTCAGGACCCTCAATGCATGCAGAGAGGCACTGCAGGAGGAAAGAACTGCATCCACATGATCTCCAGCCTTCAGATCGTCTCTGACGATCACCCCCCAGGATCTTCATAGACTTGACTCTTTGAATTCCATCAGTCAGAGGAGGCAGGACGACCCCCGACAGTCGAGTGAAGACCATCTCACACGTTTTTTTCTTATCGGACGCCCATCTCCCAACAGCATCCAGCTCCTCGCCCATGGTAGTAATCATTGTAGTCGAATTTGTAGAACTGACCAGCAGATACGTGTCATCGGTATACTTGACTATGATGTTCTCTCTTCGTTGTGGATGAAGATCCGATCCGTTGACATTGAAAGAATGTATGTATGTATGTATTTATGTATGTACAATTGTACATGCATAGTTCGAGAATTCGCATTTTACGAATGTTAAGAATTTTAAAAATTCACGAATTTTAACGAATTTTAAAACTGCAGTTTTAAAATTCGTAAAAATTCGTAAAGTAATAAAATAATAGAATTCTTTGCCATGGTAACGAATTTTATTATTTGTTTACTTTTGAACTTTTTAAGCAAGTAAATGTCAATGTCATAGGCAATCAATCAGCCATAAAAGATAGCTGACTAGCAACACAATAGTACTAAATTTCAGTTACTGTGCTACTTGAAGTCTTGAACTTTGATTTGTATCATAGTTGGGGGTGTGACTGTGAGTGCCACTCAGCAGAACGAAGAACCACGAGTGCCCCATGCAGCTCCAGTGTCACCAGTCAGCCTCTAACACTGCTTGCAACCAAACATAGTTAAAGAGTTGGCAACGTTCATCGAGTCGTGGCTTCAACTTCATCGTCCTCTGATTCTGAGTCAGTAACAGCCCACTGCTCCCACTCGACTCTGGTTTCTGTATTTTCGCCATGCAAATGCTCCCGAATTCCGGCAGAACAACCAACAAATTCCTTGTCACAAAAACAACACTGTATTTTTGGATTACCTTTTCCTTCTCCTCCAAAATTACAACATACTTCCACTCCCATCCATGTTCTTTCATCTTTAAAAATAAGATTTCAACTAGATTAACTCGTTACGTAATAAACTTTAATATTGAATTTTACATTAAATTCTAAGCAGAAGCTTAACACAACAAATCATGACGTCATCACATTTGTTGTTGTTGCTTACGTTGTTTTTGAAAAATCCACTGTCAATGTAAAAAAGGCCCAACAATGGCCCAACGAATTTTTACGAATTTTTACGAATTTTAAAATAGACCAAAAATTCGCGAATTTTTACGAATTTTAAAACCGAAAGTCACGAATTCTCGAACTATGTGTACATGTATGTATTTATGTATGTATGTATGTATGTATGCATGTATGTATGTATGTATGTATGTATGTATGTATGTATGTATGTATGTATGTATGTATGTATGTATGTATGCATGTACATGTATGTATGTATGTAAGTATGTATGTATGTATGTATATATGTATGTATGTACATGTATGTATGTATGTATGTATGTATGTATGTATGTATGTATGTATGTATGTATGTATGTATGTATGCATGTATGTATGTATGTATGTATGTATGTATGTATGTATGTATGTATGTATGTATGTATGTATGTATGTATGTATGTATGTATGTATGTATGTAGGCCTATGTATGTATGTAGGGCTTGTGCGTGCGCATCTAGACCTCTGTAGATCCATTTTTAGAATCTCCTGAATGCGCTATTATTATGGTTGTCTGAGGGATGGATTGAAACAAAGTTCGTCTTAAGAAAATAATTGAATGAAACATGGATCGAGCAAGAAGGAGGACAGGTTCACAAGAACGAAAAGTCGTTTCCAGGTAGGATGAGTATATTGTTGTGTTTATTTGTGAAAGGTTAGCGATGTGAAAGTCTCCCTGGGCGGCCGATTGAATTGATTTAAATCCCAATTTAGTTCCAACCGGTATAAACAACCCTCCTGTAAATGCCGGGCGGTGTTGACAGACGACGAGCGACCCAGGAGGCACAGGGTCTTCGGTTTGATTCTTTCCTTCACATGTACCCAGCTGAAAGCAGCTTTAGCTAGACTTCGCGGTTAGTTGCAGGCCAGCACGTGGTTGCAGCCCAATTCATCACAGAGTATAATAATGACATCGATGTTTGTAACTCTATCTAAGTACACAAGCTTAGTTTATTCGACAGACTCGTTGACCGTGTGAGAGAGAGGGAGAGAGAGAGAGAGAGAGAGAGAGAGAGAGAGAGAGAGAGAGACAGACAGACAGACAGACAGACAGACAGACAGACAGACAGACAGACAGACAGACAGACAGAGAGAGACACATACATACATACATACATACATACATACATACATACATACATACATACATACATACATACATACATACATACATACATACATACATACATACATACATACATGTACACACAGACAGACAGAGAGAGAGACAGACAGACAGAGAGACCTTTGAAACAAGATAGGCCCACAACAGTAACAGGCCTAGCAAAAACTAATCTACTGAACTTCGAACCCGTCACCGTCTAACTAGGACCATTACGCTTATAAATACAGGACCGTCACTGCATAACTCTCTCACTCTCTCTCTCTCTCTCAGCGCTGCAGGAAACATAGTAAATCTCAACGGCTAAGCGCCGCACAGTTGAAGGCCTGCGGTACAGACCTCGAAATAACAAATTAAGATAAGACGGACACATTAACCACACGATCGCGTAGTCTTCGTCTAATCCGTAACATTCGCTGCTCAGCTACAAGAATGTGAACATCAACGGCCAAAGGATTGGCTTTCGTTTGTAGCGCAGGAGTCCGGAAGAGAGTTCCGCGTCTGTGTGTGTAACCATCGAGTTCAGAGTTCAGATGGGGTTAAGAGAGGTCGTGAAGAAACTCGTTGCGAAGAAATGGATCTGGCAAATCGTGGACTCATGTCTTTGTCTCGTTGTCTTCTTTCCTTCGATGGTCTTCTACTGGAGAGGAATCTGGGATCTGTTCGGAGTCTACATCTTCCCGAATGACGAACCAAAGTGTCATTGGGTGACGGCTGGCCTTGGTGCCTGCTCAATCGTCGGGTATTATGCTCTACCTCTGCTCAGTCACCTGCTCACCATCACCGGACCGTCAAAGTCAGTCTACGTCATCGTCACCCGAATATACATGTATGCGTTCGGAGTGTTGGCGATGGCCTACTGGAGAGGCGTCTGGAGTCTGGCCGATTACTACCTGCTGGAGTACGGCTGGAAAGCCGCTCTGATTGGACTCATAGTCTGTCATGCGATCCTCCTCAGCCTTAGGTCCAGTCGAACGACCGTCTTTCCACCGTTCGTCGTTACACTCGACACCCGCAAAGACCTCTTGGTTCCTTCCACTTGCTTTCAAACGCAGGTCAGCCTACGACGCTTCTTCGTTTTCATCGTCTAATATAGTTGGCCTTATTAATGCACATAATTGACTCTGCAGTTTCTGTAATCATTTGTTTTTCTTACTGTAGATAATTGTAGTTCACAGTCGATTAATTATAATCACAGCCAATTTGCGATCTGAATTTAACGGGTGATTGGACCGTCCAGCGAAAGCTAATATATGCAAATCATCCGTTCAATTACTCGTTGGTTTTCTTTGCAGCCAAACAAATTCATACAGTTTTGCTCATGTTACACAGATTTGTAATGGAATGGTAATCGTACTGTGGGAATTTTTATAGTGCTACTGAAACACTAAAAGCGTAAGACACCAGCACGTTGTTCACGTGCGCTGCGACAAAGTCAAAGCAGTATGATAAGAAGACAATAGTCACCAGAGACAAGGATACAGTTATGAGCTGTGCAAATCACTGGTTAGGCCACAGTTTGTAATACTGCATTCAGGTATGGAATCAATACTTGAAACAGGACATGGAAAACTGGAGAAAGAGCAAAGAAGAGCTACGAAGATGATTTGGGGCTACAAGGCTCTGAGATATATGAAGAAAGGTTGAAAAGGTGTGGACTAGCAACATTACAGAGAAAGAGCAGCAGAGGAGATCTCATCGAAGCTTATAAGATATTCACTGGAAAGGAAGCACTACAGTGGGCAGTCTTGTTGTCCCCGAGACCAAAGTCTTGGTCTCGAGTGCACTCGAGCTCATTTTTAAAAGTCTTGGTCTTGAGACTAGAAGATTTGGTCTTGAGGTTCAAAGTCTAGGTCTTGGCCTTGGTCTTGAGGTTCAAAGTCTTGGTCTTGGCCTTGCAAGACCAAGACCAAGACTTGTAAGACCAAGACCAAGACTCGACTGTCAATATGAACAGTCATTTAACAAAACGCACGAATTAAAAAAAATTATCAGATAATTAATAATACAAATATTCAACTGGTACCAAATCTTCATCTTAAAAAAAACTATTGCGTTCTCAATTAACGGATGGATTAATTAATGACAATTCATGGAACTGATTTAAACTGGATTACATGCCGTCTTGCAACTGTTAATCTAAGACTATAATGTTCATAATCAAAACACTGTGCACTGTTTTTGTATGCTTATGAATACCTCTATTTAATCACTTAGTTAAGCTTATCACTGTGTCTCTCAATCGAACCTCTATCTTCAACGTAATTAACTTACAAATTGGGTGTCCCTATTAGCGGGATTTCCATCCCTTTTGGGCCTTCCCTTTGCCAACGTTTTCTTGTAACAAACCAATGTTGAACTGATGTATGTTATATCGTTGCAATAAAAAGTTGATTGAGTGATTGATTGACAATTGCTTTAGTATTTGCATGGTGTTAATGAGGCTTTACATGTTTTGGACAATTATTTTGACTACCGGATATTTACCATGGGATGATTTTAAAAGACAAAATTTGTACATTAGATCCAGTGCTTGAAAAGCCGCTGTGTACATGTGCCAGCAACTTCTGCACTCGTAGAATGTTTTTTTTATCATATGGCGGAATTTTTATGAGACCCAGAGTAACTGGCATGATCAATAGTTATAATGTTTTTCCATCAGTGAGGAGGAAGTTTGTGTCATGCATGTGGGTTTATCAACCAAAGGATAGGAGCCAAGAAGTAGGCCTAACCGGATTGATAACACGTTTGCCTCTCACATTTATTCCGCTTCGGATTATAACCAATCATGTAATCGATCATGCGTCATGTGAAGCTGACATTCATAAAAAGCCACCTATCTTAGATTATCATTAGGTTTTATGTCTCTTACACCTGGACCAAAAATTCTTACACTCCAAGAATCGGTCGTCGAATCATTTTGAATCCCAATTTACACCTTCTGGATTGCCCGCCAATGCAGCGTGATTCTCCTTACAGATTTTATTTTAGTTATAGTTACAGTTATAGTTAATGGTTTCTCATTTTAGTTATAGTTACAGTTATAGTTAGTATTATTTTTTAGTTATAGTTACAGTTATAGTTAATGGTTTTTCATTTTAGTTATAGTTACAATTATAGTTAGTACTATTTTTTTAGTTATAGGCATAGTTACCTTTACTTTAAATTTTAGTTAATTTTAGTTAGTACATAGTTACAACTGGTCACAATGGCGCTTCGTCTGGTCATCGATTAATTATGTCAACAAATTTTAAGCAATTTTTGATCTCCTCCCCCTTGTCAACAACTGCATTCAAGGACCTCCTAACAAAATTATGTCAAAGAAAATTACCCCACCCCAAAAAATTTCTATGACTTTCATAAATGCAAAAAACTGAAATTTTCGAAAAAAACAAAATGCTGTTATTCAGATTTTAATTTGTTACTTAATGGCTACAGTACATGTGGAATACGTTTAATGGATTTTTTCCATTCAGAATACAATATCATTTTCTTTCAAATGTGTATTCAATTTGTTTTTTATTATGAAGATTTCTAATTTGAACATGAACATGATAACTTTTTGTATGATATTCTTTTCAACATAGAAAATGAAAATCAAAACCAGTTTCTCACTCTTTAATATTAGGCATAATTGTACAATCGAAAGAAAAATATTTTCTTTCCATCATAGAGAAACCCAAGTTCTCAAGTTTATCGATATTGCACTTTTTATTTCATTAACGAAAATAGCGATGAATTTTCGTTAGTGTTATTTTCGTTACAGTTATAGTTGTAGTTAATGATATTTTTTAGTTACAGTTATAGTTATCGTTAACGAAATCATTTTTCGTTCGTTAACGAACATTTTCGTTATCGTTAACGTTAACGAGGATCACACTGCGCCAATGCAAAGATGCTTCGCTGTATGTTAACTTTCTGCGTGTTTAACCGAATGTAAAGTGCACATAATGATCACCTGGTTGTTTTAAATTGGTTCAGGTGAACTGGACTCGACCCGTGAGTGTCGTCAAGTACACTTTGGACAGTCTACTGACGCAATACGTCATCATGACGACGACAATCGTCACGTGGAGAAGTTCTCTATGTCTGCTCGATATCTTTTTGTTTCCCAACGATTGGATGCTATCGAATGTCTCGTCTTTTGTGATCGGAGTGGTTGGATCGGTCCTTCTCTTTGCCCTAGAGACTCCTCTCTGCCAGCTGGCCAACTACATCCAACGAACGCGGCGCAGGTACTGGCTGAGGATCGTCTATGAGGATGTCATCTATCTCGCCGTATTCGCCACGGAATCGTTTCTGTGGCGCGGTGGATGGAATCTCAATGCCAAGTTCATAATCGCCGATCCAATGGTTGGTGGATGGGTGAACCATGCGATTGGCACCGTCCTCCTCTTGTCTCTTCAGCTGCTCAGCTTCGCAGCTGCATGCGGATGTGCGCGAGATGGACAAGACGCATTCGCAGGAGATGCAATCTACTCCACCAAATATCTGAGACACTTCTTGACAAAGGTATTTCTGTCTTTATGTATTATGTCGTCTTTTGAAGCTGACTCTCTGCGGGATTTAACTATGCGGGACTCTTTCTATGTATGCACCAAACACTTGATATGGTGGTGTATTTTACATAACTTTAAAAAGTGTTCACCTATGAATATCCCTAATTAAGTTGGTGCCTTTCTGAAGATAGTTTGAAAATTTATGTCGAACAGAATCAACAAACTTTCTTGCAAATGCCATTGATATCTGGCTCATGTTTTCATAATAGGAAACCAGACTAATAAGCAAAAGACTAATTGAATGACTTTGGGCGGTGGTTTCTTCACAATACGGAATTACTATACAAAACTCATAAGCAGATGTAAAGAATCTATCAACTGAGACGAGGAGACAACCTGTTGCTTGAATACGGAAGTGGATAAGCTAATACTCATCACCCCTTCAATTTACCTCTGTGTAATTAGGTGATGTAACAATAATACATACATACTTCCTATTTTCACAATGAGTTGTATTTTTTCGTTCTTTTCATTTTGCACATGGTAACCAAGGTGCTCATGGTTGTAATAAGCACTTATACGTGATTTAGTCAAAATATCATACCTCGATCCTGGCCACCTCGATCTTTCATATTTAAAATCTGTACCTAGGTGTCCCTACTTAGCGGGATCCTCGATCCCTTCAGGGCCACCCTTTTTGTAGCCGAATATAACGAGATCTATGTTCAAGTAATTTTTGTACTGAATTGGTTGGTTGCAAAATAAACGACTGAATAAAAAAATAATGTATATATAAATGACAAATAACTATATATATATATATATATATATATATATATATATAACAAATAACAATATATATATAGAGTGCTTACGAGGCCACGGTCAGTGGAAGATAGCAGAAGAGTTAAGTCTTTCGAAAGCTCTTCTGGTCCTGAATTGAGAACGAGGCTATCTGGCGAAAGCATTAGAAGACGATCCACTTAACGACTCGCGTTAATCTAGAGGTTGTTGATCGTTTTATTGTCATTAATTGATATAACGATTGAGACCACGAACGAAGAAGATACGAAAGAAGGCAGATCATAGACAGACAGATGAGAGATAGTGTGTCTTAAAATATGGCAGAGATTGGAAGCTAGTCAAGAGAATCGTGTTACGTTGAGATAAACAATGGAGAGAGGAGAGTTGGCCAGGAATAGGTAGAGCAAGCAAGAAGATGGATGGATGGAAAAGAAGAAGAAGATTGGAGGAGAAAGCTGTTCTTGCGACCGATCCATGATCTGTTCTTGATCTTATTGACATCTGATGGGCCACAATTCTTGTTTACACAATTGATGTCAATCTTAAGACTTTGTATCTTATAAATTATGTACTTTGCATGATTGATTTGAACAAGATAAGCAAGCGGGTGAACAACCGTGATAGCGTATAGGCCTAATTTTTTAATTTAAACCTATGTCAATATAAATACTTTGCGCCGAGCAACATGCCACATTAGGGGAAGGGCTTCTAATATGGACCCCCTAAAAGAAAATACGTTTTTCTCCGACTTCCTATGCCTAAGTAAAACAATTTCCCCCATTATATAGATTTAGTTGAAGAATTTTTGTGACATGCATTTTTTTATTGACCAGTATGCCGGCATTGTGTTGAAATGTATCACATTCACCAACCTGTGCACTCATAACTAACTGAATTATTTTTATGATGCCCTAGCAGGACAATACAACAGAGACAACGACAAGAAGAAACGAAGAAAGTGTTGAAGGCAACGAACAACCCAGACCCGAGACTGACATCGAGATATGCACTGTCTCCCAGGCACAGGAAAAGTCCGAGGAAATCAAAAGCAACGGAGAAGTTCACAAGATGAACGGATGTCTCGACAATCCATCTTTCGTTGGCGACTCTGAAAACATCGTTATAACTCACATCTAGGAAGAATCTCTCCGTCGTCACTCTTCTCTCTCCCTCTGTCTGTCCCTAAGTCTAGCTCTGTTTGCCTCTTTCTATCTCCATGATCCTTCAGGCTCGAATTAATCCCTCTTTGGAGAGGGGTTAGCCGCTCGGATCCTTCTCTTCCACTTTCTTTCTTGAGCATCTTCTTTCTTCAGTTTGAGGAGCTTTAGGTCTTGTTGTATCGTGTCTTCCCATCTCTTCCTCTGTCGTTCCCGACTGCGGCGTCCATATACCTCTGCATTCATGATTCTCTTCACACAGCTATCATCCTCTTTTCTCATTACATGTCCATACCACCTCAGCCTGGTCTCTCGTACTTTGTCAGTTATACATGCCACCCCGAGCTTCTTTCTGATGTCCACATTTCTTTTCCTGTCCTTCAGTGAGATCCCAAGTATCCATCCCTATATCTCTTTAACTATACCTGTCTCTCTCTGTCCATATCTGTCTGTCTCTATCTCTGTATCAATCTGTCTGTCTGTCTGTCTGTCTCTGTCTCTGTCTCTCTTGCTCTCACAAGTCTTGAGTCTTACAAGCGTCGAATCCAGTCTTCGAGCAGATCTTATACTTTTGCTTGGTCTGATAGAAATTACTGGTTATCAGAAGTTGAACTGTTTCTACAATTAATGTTGTTTATGCGCGTTTACAAACTAATTAAAAAAATGACTTTTGCATCCAGCGCAGTCATATTGCGTGCGCATTTTACTTTTATATTGCCGGTTTTAGTAAGGTGACTTTACAATGGGTAAAGCAAATACGAATTTTTTTATATTTACGAGTCTCAGTTGAGCCGCATTCAGTATTAATCGATTAAAAGCTGTTACAAATTAACAGTAGGCCTACATCGAATTATATCATCGTTTTGAGCATTAAACAATGCTTCAATCTCAAACGAATTTAACTAAATTCAACTCATGTTGTATTCGCATGGCTTTTTGTCGGTTAGAAAACCGTCTTTAGCCATTTGTTTTGGAGTTAAGCATAAACTCCCTGTGATTAAACATGTTAATTTTACCCTGCAGATAAGATCTTGTTTCGGCTCGTAACTCTATGTCTAATTCTTATTTAAAGTCGGTTGTCACTGGTTTTGTAGTCATTTTGTAGAATAGAATTGCCCTCGTAACAAGGAGTCTTATCGTAACTTTCTGCCTAATTCTTATTGAACTTTTGGTCGTTTGCGGGTTTGTTGCAAATGGATATTTCTTAGCAAAGAGTCTACTCGTAACTCCCTACCTTATTCTTAATATGTTCGCATATTGAAAAGTCGGTTGTGTTGGATTTATTAGATTTTCAGACCTGAACAATTCATCGCTGAAACTCTATCGACCAGGCGCTTAGAAGCTAATCAGACTATGCTGGTTGTAATTTATTCTAGCGGCGTTGGGATCTTTCTAATCATACGCAGTAGATGCTGTTAATCTTTGTGATTAGGTTTTGACGTCATGATTCAATGAAACTGTTATTGATTGTATGACGCATAGGTCCATGTCATCAATCATAACTTAATGAATTAATAAATTATAATGAATGCTTACGTCATGCATGGCAATGCCTTGGTTAAGGAAACGGTGTGGATTTGTTTGAATATTTTGATGTTGTTTGAGGAATTATCCGTTAAAGAACTATCGATACATGATGTAGCAAATATCGTTTTGTATCTCGTAATCGGTTGGAAGGACCATTGGCAACTGCCGGTTCATATGTCATTCGCTAGGTGGCGTCACTAGTTTCACCGACGATCAAAGGATGACTGAATTTAGATCTGTGTAATGTAACTAAACACTTGCGAAGCGCTTTTCAAGCATTTCACAGAAGCGTATACGCGTGGAACGATTTGTAGGTGGAAAGAGGAAACTGATCACTCCACGTCCTTGGCCAATATTACGTCATGAGGGAAACGATTAATTGTTTTTGACCTTGGAAAAGAGATTTGTACGAGACGGTAGCTTCTGTTGGAATCTGGTGATGAAAACTGTTTCAGCAAACCCACAGCTTACCAACTGGCGCTGTATGATATCAAGTCCTCAACAGACGGTTGTACGGTAAATATAGGTTTCAGATATGATCCACGCGGTCCTTTTGATGGAGGCAGCAGGGCGCCATAGTGGAAAGTGATGGAGACGATGGTCGTGAAATGAGGCAAGAACTGTTGCCATGCTAACAAGGCAGAGAGTCGCTTGGATGCGGAGATACCGTACTGCACGCAGGATGATCAAAGACAGTAATCGTAATGAAAGGTTGAAAGATTTCTACTTGAGTTTCGATTACAAAATATGTCATCAAGGGCAATAGGGAGAAACCGTCCGTGAAGAGATCGCTATATATCAGAGGAACTTTATGAACTGAACATTTCAGAAACCTAAATGTAGGTCGCCGGGAAGGAGGATCTCAACCGAAACGATTGCACTTTTAGAAATTCTGACGATAATACATGACTAAGACAGGGGCGGCGCCAGACACTTTTTGTAACCAGGGCATAGCCAGGGCAGTCATACAAGTAACCAGTTAAGAGGGCGATTTATGGAGAGCACGGTAGCGCGAGCTTAAAATGTTGACCATATAGGATCGCGCTACCGCGCTTGCCATGAATCGCCCCAAGCACTAGGCCTATTACATTTGTCTATAGTCAGGAGGTCAGATGGGGGAAGCCCCCCACCCACCACCCCAGGAAGCTGAACGATTTTTGACATTATTTTGTAAACCAAATTTTAACATTTTGGTGAATTAAGTGAATTTATATATCAGGATATAACAAATATGCCCGAACAAATTCTGGACAGGGCAAAACTTCTGGCAGGGCATCGACCAGGGCAAAGGCTTTTTTTACCAGGCCCTGGTGTAGCGCCGCCTCTGGACTAAGAGAGAGGTCCTGCACTAAGTCGGAACAAATCAAACGAGAATCAAAATACGAATAAGCTTCGCTGTCAAGCGTCATTTCACGCATGGTTGCTTATCTGTGTTATGGTAGAATGAACAGACAGAGAACTAAATGTCCGACAAAGCCTCTTATATAGCCTAGTTAGCAACATATTTTTGGATGGTTTCAAAGTTTGCTTTGTGTATTCTACTTCAAAATTGTGACAGTTTCGGTCAATGTTGAACCTCTCTCGGAAATAAGTCGAGATACTTACAAGACATTAGATTTGGCTTCTGATTAATATTATAGGATGGATAGTGAAGAAGCAAATAAACTTGCGAATCTTTGTCTCGTTTTGATTGTGGTCTGAATTATGAGGATATATCTGTGTGGGTCCGTTTGTGATTTCAATGATTGGCTGAAAGTAATTTGCACATATCTTGTCAATATAAAATTTCGGAAACTCATCCCTCAGTGGTTGCAAGAATCGTTTCGTAATCGTTTGAAATCTTGTAACCTGGTTGGTTCATATGTGAATCCCCAGGTGGCGTAACTAGTACGACCGATGTGAAACGGATGACTATAGGCCTAAACTTGGTTCTATTCGTGTATGTAACGTAACTAAACAACTCGCCAAAGCCAACATGGCACGATTTGTAGATGGAAGAAGAAAATTCTTCCAATCCACTGGTTCAGACTGTCTCCCCATTGGGAAACATTTTTCCAGAGGGCAAAAATATAGAGGAAAAACTTTCTTCCATAGCCTACAATCCAGAGGGAAGCAACTGGTATCTGAAACCTTGTCATCAGCAGGTGCGATTAGACATTTTAAAAAATTAGTCAAAGATTTTTGGATCACTGCACCTGGCTACCACAGAGGAGATGGTATCTACACCAAGCTTGAGAACTTTCAAACATAAACTGGACAATTGGGTGGAACGATATAGGCACTAAAAGCTCAGGGGCGTAACTTTAGCCTAAAAAGTGGGGGGTACCAAAACCTTGGTCTAAAAAGTGGGTGGTACCAATTTCTTCTCCACTTTCGTTTTTCGCATGATAACCATTTTGAACATTTTCTCTGCCAGTATTCTCGTTAATTTTGGCTCTCGATTTACCTGTATATCCAAGTACTTTCGTACTTTTGGCGGGGACTGCGTTCTCTGGGAAGGCACAATAATAAAATATTGATTGGCATTGTTTAAAAAGTGGGGGGTACAGTACCCCCCAGTCCAAAAAGTGGGGGGTACGGGTACCCCTCGTACCCCCCACAAATTACGCCTATGTAAAAGCTTATGTAGCTCACCCAGCCTATTCTCTGTAGTCTAACTGTAGCTGAAAATCCGGCTATTCTGCCAAAATTTGACTTTACAGATTGACCCCGATGTAGCAAATTCAGGTTACCCCTAGTTCACCTTACCCCACGGAAATCGCGTTCACACCGGGAGGTAACTTGAAAAGTGTGACCTAGGTAGCTTAAGGTCTTTGCACCGGTTGCATTTTTTGCCGCATCAGCTGGAATAGATTAAATCCAACATTACAATTGTAAAATTACGCTCTGGATTTCTAAGAGTGCTTTAGGCTTTTAGAGGAAATGTTGACAAATTGAAAATCAGTTTCCATTCTCTTCTAGCGAATCTGAAACCAGTTTTATTTCTCTTGAGTTTCTCCTGAAACCAGAATTGCCACTAAAATTATTGACTGATGATGTAGACAGCAGAAGCAAAGACTTTGTTATTGGCAAATGAATGAGAGAAAGGCTTAGCAATCGAAAACAGCCGTTGAATTAATTAATCGACTAAAAATTCTGACTTCCGTTTTTAAAAGCTTTGTGGCCTAGTTTTGCCTATATGTATACCGGTACCAGCTTATATCTTATCTTTTCATCTTTTATTCTAATTTGCATTAATATTCAGCGATTTTATCTCATAAAAACGGTAATTAATTCCTGAGTTCGATCAAACAATTATAAATATTTTTGTGAGATCATCATTGGGTGCATTCAATCGCACAGACGCATGGTCAGGTCTAAATGTTTCCTGGAGAAGAATGAGAGCTGGTGAGGAGGGAGGGAAACAACGGAGGAACAGGAGAAACAGGAAAGGGAGCGAGGCGCAGAAGGGAAGAGATAGGCATGTGAGCGCCTCTGACTATAGGTTGTACTGCGAGAGGCGTTTTATAAATTCATAAATACAATTATACAATACAAAGGTGAGAGACAGGAATTGGAGTAGGCCTAAAGGACAGGAGGGAGGCGTTATTTGTAATATCGACCAATACGGGTGCGTAGAGATGAATTGGATATGGCGAAACACCTGGAGCGAGATTTCTACCAGAATATGACGGTGATTTGATTGACTTAAACATTGCCTCAGAGCAACGGATTTGATTTGATTTAGAACTCAAACCAACTCGATCTCTCTGACAAAGACTTATCTTCCGCAAAATTAGGAATTCCGGCAGAAATCCCCAGTTAACTCGTCAAGACTTCTTATACTTCTTACAGAGCTCTCCACTTCACATCAGCTGACTGAATTTTAAGGCGAACAAAATCCTCCATTATGTAAATGTCCTGTGTGTGCTCATCTGGAATGCATGAGCAGGGCCACCTGACAGGTGGGAGGGAATGAGGGAGGCGTTATTTGTAATATCGACCAATACGGGTGCGTAGAGATGAATTGGATATGGCGAAACACCTGGAGCGAGATTTCTACCAGAATATGACGGTGATTTGATTGACTTAAACATTGCCTCAGAGCAACGGATTTGATTTGATTTAGAGCTCAAACCAACTCGATCTCTCTGACAAAGACTTATGTCCTGTGTGTGCTCATCTGGAATGCAGGGCCACCTGACAGGTGGCCCTGCTCATGCATTCCAGATGAGCACACACAGGACATTTACATAATGGAGGATTTTGTTCGCCTTAAAATTCAGTCAGCTGATGTGAAGTGGAGAGCTCTGTAAGAAGTATAAGAAGTCTTGACGAGTTAACTGGGGATTTCTGCCGGAATTCCTAATTTTGCGGAAGATAAGTCTTTGTCAGAGAGATCGAGTTGGTTTGAGCTCTAAATCAAATCAAATCCGTTGCTCTGAGGCAATGTTTAAGTCAATCAAATCACCGTCATATTCTGGTAGAAATCTCGCTCCAGGTGTTTCGCCATATCCAATTCATCTCTACGCACCCGTATTGGTCGATATTACAAATAACGCCTCCCTCATTCCCTCCCTCCTGTCCTTTAGGCCTACTCCAATTCCTGTCTCTCACCTTTGTATTGTATAATTGTATTTATGAATTTATTAAACGTAACCCGTCTCAATGCGAGGGAAGGAAGATCAAGTCACAAGAATTTTAATTTATAAATCTCCGAAATAATAATTTCCCATCGTCATACTCAAAATTGTGTCAGACAGACCAACCTTTCAACGGCGCTATATCAAACAAGTCCTCAATATTAGCCAGTACCAAAGTCAGGTCAGGATTTAGTATGATCGCTGAGACTGGAGGAGACAAGATGATGCTAAGGTGGAAACCCGTTACTATTTCAGCCACAGCAGTAGGCCAAGTGGGATATCAAGGTGGAAAACGACTGTGATGTCCTGAAGATACTGGGAGGATGGTTAAATACACCAAACTGAATAGGGAAATGGTAAGATTTAAACTCTCAGTTTCGATTGAAATGTATGTCATCAGGGGCAATAGGGAGGAGTGTCCATGTAGGGACCGATAGCAATTCAAATATGTGAACTGAACTTTCAGAGGCCTAACTGTAGGCCGCTGAGGAGGAGGAGGAGTATGTCAACCGAAACGATTGCACATTTTATAAGAAGAGAGTGTGACGGTCCGCATAATATGGGAGTCTTCTTTTTCTTTTGTCCTGAAGTATTTGGTGGATTTGTTTTGTCTGAATAACAAGTAGAATTCAGGCCAGATGACTTTGCTCAGCCATGACCAAAACGACCACATTACATTGTAACGTATTGTATAGTAACATATACACAGCTCATGTTGTGAAATTCCTCTTCCACGTATTATGCAAAGTGCCCACGCGGATAACAAAGATTTCGTTCATTTCTAATGCATATTTGTCATCCGGGCACTTTGCATATATGGAAGAGGAGTTTCGTAACATGAGCTGTGCATACATAGTCTACATGTTACCATAAGGTACAATGTAATCTGAAATCAATCGTTTTCATTCTTAATCTGAAAACTCGGAGGTACGTGAGGTTCTACGTGTATATGAGAGTTCACCACTGGCGACTTTTCTATCTGATCACCGCTCATTTAACATCACTTATATACTGGCGTAGAAATCGCTTCTGATTAGTTTCTCTGAAGCGGCGCTATATAATGTCCTGAAGATAATTGCAGATATTACAGAATGGTCCAAATAATCGGATAATCGGAAGGTCTGTAGTTAGTCACTTCAAATGAAACGATGTAAAGGATCAAAGCATTGATAATTGTCATTTCACCCACGGCTCTTTTTCTACCCCTTGTGGCGGGGGAGAATGAACAGCCGAGTAATTAGATGACTACAAAATACCTCTTAATAGTTTGCAACAAAACAAAAAGGGGAACGAAATGCCTAGTTAGGTATCCGCCTTGCTTTGATGTTACTCTATCGAATAAGTGGGTAAGTAAACAAGTAAATAAGTAAGTAGGTAGGTAAGTAAGTATTTGGATACAACAAGCGCACATGCAATACATTGTATACAAAGATTATTTCATACATATTTGACATAAACGATAAAATAAGCAGATTATATAGACATACGTGTAGGCCTACTGTGTACAGCTAAATATAATCAAAGGTAAGTAGATTTACAAAATTACTTTAAAAAAATTACTTTAAAACAGCTTATGTTTTACAACTGGTGGACGAAGGGATGTCTTCTTCACTTCTCGATAATTATCGTATTGATCAGTGGTCAATGTTGAAGCTGTCTCTGAAATAAGTCTAGAACCTTACGAGACATTTAAATTTAGTTTAGCACCTGATTAATAAATTATAGAATGGATGGAGACGAAGTAATTAGACAAATTGCGAACCTTTGTCTCGCTTCTAGACTGTGGTCTCAATTGTGATGGGCCCAAACCAGCGTCTGCGATTTACGTGATTGGTTCCGGAACTGAATAATAGGTTCCGAAACTGAACAAATATGGAAGTAGCGCATATTGCTTTGACTGAGCGCCCCAGCTATCTTTGAGCACTGTAGGCCTATCTATCTCGAGATTACGATTACCATTACGATTAGGCCCTGATAGGAAATTTCCATTGACTGAATACATTGCACTGAACCTCTATTGAAAGCAAATTCTCGGGCCGACTATAATAGTGATAGCCTGACGGTTTCTATCAGGCCTACGGTTTCCCTACACTTCGTCCACGGGTCAGTAAGCATTGTCGTCCCGTATTTGACTGTTTACTAGTGAACATCGGCCAAAAGGGACCGTAGTGACACTTTAAACAAAACAAGTTTCGACACAATTCGCACTAAATACTGCGCATCAATTTAATGTGACACTTTCAATTGCCTGTATATTAAGTAGATGATTGTTGAACCATGTGCATTTCGAATTTCTATTGCCTAAAGCCTTAACCGTTACTTCAATCGTGAGAATCTGGTGTGAACTCTGGGAATCAACGCCTCGCTTTCTCAGGACCTGTAACTGCCCGAGTCTATTATAGTTGGATGGCTAATAACAGGACCATCGTTTGCCCACATTTCTTGTAGGATCCTATCGGTGTTAATAATTTCTACAGAAATCCTGGTCTGGGATAACTATAAAGATAGGCGACACGAGTTGTTGTCTCAATTATAATAATTGAACAGGTCAAGGCTTCTGATAAAGATCGTCAGTGTAGTTCGCTGCCATATGTTACATCCCAGTCATGACTAATGACACATCTGCAGCTAGACAGCGCAGCTCCCCCTCGTGCGTTTCATTAAAATAGAACAAAGACCTCTGTTCATCCGGGTTAGCAAAGGCACAACTATAGCGTATTGCAGAATAAGCTTATTATGCTGAAGTTACAATGTATGACTGTATGTCCTGTTTACGTCAACACACAGCAATTGGGGGTGCAATTGAGCTGACTCTTTCGGCTAGGCTTTGAAAGGCCATCATGTGAAGCCTAATTGTATTGTATAGTATATGGCCTTTTATAAAGCGCCTCTCGCGGTATAGACCATTCACAGTGCGCGAGACCCCGAGAGAAAAAGCAGGATTTAAGGTGAGAAAAAGAAGAAGCAACGCTACCAGAGAGAATGGTGGTGCGGACAGAAGGAGGAAGTCGGTTCCAAAGTGAGGGACCTATGCAGGCAAAGGCCAAAGTGCAACTGTCAGTTAGTTAAGTCCGACTTGTTGTCATTGTCGAGCTTTTGCTTTGCGAGGGGTGTATAGAAGTGCTGCACGGCATGAGAGAAAGACTGTCAGGCCTCGGTTAGAAGTGTAGGGGTGAGAAGAGACTGCCAGGCCTCGGTTTAAAGTGTATGGGCAACAAAGGACGATATGAATAAACGTGAATTATTCACACAACGAAATTCGTTGTCGTTATTGTCGGCCAATACATAACGGTCCCTCGGTTGCTACATGTTGTTGAATTTCTATGCCTATTTACTTGTCAGTATCTCTGCTCTGGAATCTGCATGTAATATGTATGTGTCTTTGTATGAGTGTCTGTATGTCCGTCTCTATTATGCTGAGCACTGACTTCTATAACGTCATAATAACACAATATTGACTCTTGCTGTAGTTATAAATACGGAGCATTACGCATGTCTAAAATTACACACATCATACAATGACGCCACTCTCGACCTGTAGCATTTCACGCTCGAAGCAGATGTTAAGTAAGCACTTAGGCCTAGCTACGAAAGAGCCAGAGCGAGAGAGAGAGGCAGAGACAGAGACAGAGACAGCGTGAGAGAGAGACAGCGCGAGACAGAGATAGAGACAGAGACAGCGCGAGAGAGACAGCGAGAGACAGAGATAGAGACAGAGACAGCGCGAGAGAGACAGCGAGAGACAGAGATAGAGACAGAGACAGCGCGAGAGAGACAGCGAGAGACAGAGATAGAGACAGAGACAGCGCGAGAGAGACAGCGAGAGACAGAGATAGAGACAGAGACAGCGCGAGAGAGACAGCGAGAGACAGAGATAGAGACAGAGACAGCGCGAGAGAGACAGCGAGAGACAGAGATAGAGACAGAGACAGCGCGAGAGAGACAGCGAGAGACAGAGATAGAGACAGAGACAGCGCGAGAGAGACAGCGAGAGACAGAGATAGAGACAGAGACAGCGCGAGAGAGACAGCGAGAGACAGAGATAGAGACAGAGACAGCGCGAGAGAGACAGCGAGAGACAGAGATAGAGACAGAGACAGCGCGAGAGAGACAGCGAGAGACAGAGATAGAGACAGAGACAGCGCGAGAGAGACAGCGAGAGACAGAGATAGAGACAGAGACAGCGCGAGAGAGACAGCGAGAGACAGAGATAGAGACAGAGACAGCGCGAGAGAGACAGCGAGAGACAGAGATAGAGACAGAGACAGCGCGAGAGAGACAGCGAGAGAGCTGTCGGTTAAAGATTCGTGCGAATCTAAGTAGAGCACGTACATATGAAGCCCCGCCTCTGCATATTATTATGTCTGCTTCTGTCTATTCAGTCACCAGAAACTCGTATGTTCACTGGACCAGAACATCTGGCAACGCTTCATTCAGCAGGGAACTGCACGTGTCACGTCGACAATAATAGTCTAGAATTCATAGCTAGAACAACATCAGCCAAGTAATTGTTTACAAATTAACTGCGTAACTGGTTCTTTTGACGTTCGTAGATGTTTCACGGTGACTGCAACTCTCACGTCGGAGTAGATTGACGTAAAATACTTTGCAATTGGTCGGTAATTGCTATTCGAGTTCAGGACTAACATCCGTGGATTGAACTCAACTGTTTCCAGTCAAGGTATACCAGTTAAGCTCTTATTCTCTCAGTCCAACAACATTGAGTCGACTTACACTAGTCATGGAACTGAAGCAGGTTAGGCCTACTCTGCGATCCTGTAGTGTGATATCCTTTTGAACATCAAATGTATTGACCACCGAATAGCGAACCAGCGAAGCATAGCCATTTTGACTGAAGAACAATCAGTTTTGATTGTCAGAGAACAAAAGTAGTTCTACTTACTGACCAAAAGTCCCAGGTGTTTCGATTGAAATCAGCAACACTGATATTTTGGGACAGTTGTGAAACTATAAATTCAAGGCACTTTAAATCCAACGGTGAATAGTCAGCTCACGTGTTCTGTTATTTACTGTGGAATTTTCGGATATAGGCCTATTATATTTCATCATTGGATATCAGCGAAGTCTGCTACTGCCTCATGGACAGTAAGTAAAGTTTCTCTTGCAAAAATTAATCTGAACATTTGGTTCTTTTTTAATGACGTAATTTTGGCAAATGGCGTCATGTTGACCTCGTTATTTTCCATCAATATCGCTTTTTCATTTCAAACACTGTAGAAATTCTGTTTACTTTGTAAACATAATTTTAATTATGTCTAGTTTTCGATAACTTAAGAAAAGTGTTCTTGACAGAAGAAGGCAGTTTGTTCATTGTGGGCTAAGGTTAGAAGAGAACACGTTCTTAACATACATGTATTGGAACCATTCCTCGATTACGACGCCCAACACCACAGCCAAGAACTGTTCATCCACAGTATGAATTTCCGACTATAGATATTTCATTGCAAAACATCGAATACGCCTAATCAAATCTGATTCTAAAAATGTCATCTAATGTAGAAACTTCTATTCATCATAGTCTTAAATTCTTAATTCCTTTACCTCTTTTTCCTTCAAATCCTGCATGCAGTGCTTTGTATAGCAGTTAGAATCATTGAACTTGTCTCTTTTAGTTTTAGGCAGCATTGAGATTTCCGAGTTTTGAGCAAATTTTTAGTTGCCAGTTCAGTTGAACTGCCTCTCAATCTCAGTGACCATCGCACAGTGCTGTGTAGCAGATAAGAGTTTTTTCTGATTCCTACTATGTAATGATTGACACCATCGTCGCTTATATCCGTGTCTCTATTTCCTGCTCTCTTATATTGTTCATAATTTAGACGAAATTAAACTTCTCTTTCTACTTTGACCAATGAACACACTTCTATCTTTATAGTTCCTCGGCTAAACGGAGAAAACCAATCAAATTAATTTGCAAACAAATTTATTGTAAGTTCCAGAGGCAATAGGCATAATGCTACGTACAACTGGTGAGTTTAGATTCCATAGACAAGTAAGCTTACAAGTAGGTCGATGCTATATTTCTCAGATCACGCAGAACATCCCGAATGGTTTGAATTATGAATATGTGCATATTTTTCCGTTAAAAAATGACATATAAAGCAGTATCAGTTGAAACTGTGAAAGGATAAATAGTTGACCTTGAACTTAACGCAACGATGTCTTGTGGCTCAGCAGACAAATCGAAAGCAGATGTTCAAACATCAAAAGCCAAAGTTGCGTAGACCGCACATGTAGCAGAATTCCTTGGTTTGTATTTTGTGCCTGAAACGCCCTGAATACAATCAATCAATCAATCAATCAATCGGAATTTATGTAACGCCCTTCAAGGTCTCTACTCAGAGGCGCTGCCGGTTCAGGCCGTGCGGAAAAGAGCTGTCGACATAAGTAACTGATAGAAGGGAGGAGGGGACAATGGAGAGGAGACGGATCTAGAGGGGAAGCCCGTTCCATGTCGTTGGACCGATCACTGAAAATGCCCGGCGCTGCAGAGTAGCTGTGCGAGCAGAAGGAACAGCTAGGCCACCGCGGGCAGCGGAGTGAAGGCGGTGACCACTGTGAGACGAGACAGGGCAGCAGAGCTCTCGAAGATAGATCGACCTCTCGCCTAAGAGGCACAGCCAGACCACGGACAAAAGCCTAAAAGAGATGTGTTGGGAAAGGGAGCCAGTGTAGAACTCCCGCATGAAGTGAGAAAAGCGATCGGTTTTGGCATACCTACCTATAAAACGGTAGCCCTATGAACCCTCTCCAACCGCTCGATCCAAACCTGTAAAAAACCAGCGTAGATGGAAGAGCAGAATGCGTGAATAATGGTGACTGTTGCGTTGAAAGTCAAAGAGCGTGAGGTTACCCGAAGTTGGCGGAGCTGGTAAAAGCAGATACGACTTACTAGGTCAATATGTCGGGTGAGAGAAAGCTACTGGTCAATGCGGAACCCCAGGTCGCACACGGACGTAGGGAATGACACTCAGCAGAGAGGGCGCTCCAATCAAGCTTAGCAATAGCTGCTGCCTAGTACCAAACCAGATGAATCGGGTTTTCAAGGCGTTTGTAATGATTTTTGAAATGAAAGAAATATTTGAGATTGGACGGAAGTTGGCTGGATCGTTGAAGTCAAGACCATCTCGTTTGACGGCAGGGTAGACAATGGATCGCTTCTGAGAATTGGGTAGAATACCCTTCTTTGGGGAAGAGTTACAGAGGAGGGTGAGGAAGGGAAGAATATCGTCAGTGTAGTCCTGGAGCAGGGAGGCAGGTAAGAAATCCAGCTCCTAGGACTTAGGAGCCGAGGCGAAGATAAAGGAGCGGAGCTTCGCGGAGGTGACCTAAGTACAATACTAAATACAATGAATTCTACATTCAGCCTTGAAGCTTTCCGATGGGAGACAGCTTCTTGCTTCGGCTCCACGTCAGTTATACTGTAGTGATCAGAATCAGACATTTATCATCAGTCACCTTTCCCTGACCTCATAAGTAACCGTCGGCTGCTAAACGTTAAAGCGTCTACATGTCTGACTTCTCATGCAATCTTCTGCTTCATTTTGCACAACTATTTATTACCAGCAAAAAATTGAGTTTTTTTCAGCTATAGTTTCTGCGCACAGCTGTTTTCTATCTCTGCTTGCCTTTTCAGAATAACATCTCCGCGTAAATCTTCTTCCGAAAGGTTGACTATGCAATGCTTCATATTGTCAGATGAGACTAAAGTCTTGGCGGAAACTCTACAGTCTTTTTACTTGAACTGAATCTCTGGTCGCAAATCGCCTTCGACGGAACGTATTGCGTCGGATTAAAAGCAGAAACGACGATTTCTAATCACGACATAAAATCAGAAGAGTCGCTTTAGTTCATTCAATCATCGTTTAACAGACGAAATCGATGGACAAAGTGCGAATCGGTCGACTGTGCGTTGAAATGCAGAGAGGGACAGATTAAGCGATTTCCAAGTGTCGCGTCGGTCTGAAGGCTTTCAGTGTTGCAATGATCATGTCATGTGATCGTCTACAGGTGCTCGACTCATGTCTGTGTCTCGCTGTCTTCTTTCCTTCGATGGTCTTCTACTGGAGAGGAATCTGGGATCTGTTCGGAGTCTACATCTTCCCGAATGACGAACCAAAGTGTCACTGGGTGACGGCTGGCCTTGGTGCCTGCTCAATCGTCGGCTATTATGCTCTACCTCTGCTCAGTCACCTGCTCACCATCACCGGACCGTCAAAGTCAGTCTACGTCATCGTCACCCGAATCTACATGTATGCGTTCGGAGTGTTGGTGATGGCCTACTGGAGAGGCGTCTGGAGTCTGGCCGATTACTACCTGCTGGAGTTCGGCTGGAAAGCCGCTCTGATTGGACTCATAGTCTGTCATGCGATCCTCCTCAGCCTTAGGTCCAGTCGAACGACCGTCTTTCCACCGTTCGTCGTTACACTCGACACCCGCAAAGACCTCTTGGTTCCTTCGACGTACCTTCAAACGCAGGTCAGGTGAGGCTTACTGTGTTTGGCTGATGCAAATTGCATCCACGTGATCATAGGTTGGAACGAGGAATTACCTTCTTTCCTTGAATATTTCAATGGTTGCCAGTTATACAGTTCACTTGGCATCTTACTATAGTTTCATTTCTGATCGATATAAACTCTGAACGGTGTCTCATTTGAGTCTCTTTGAGGGAGTTCATCGATCACTTCTATCTTCTACCATTCAAGAAGAGTCAGCGCGCCAATGCGACAAAACTCGTAACATTTCCGCAATAAACACCCAATACTTCTCTATTAAAATCCATTTATTGATATATTTAGACCGACTGTTTCAAAGAGGCAGACTATAAATTTAATGTCTTCTGTTTTAAATTGCTTCAGGTGAACTGGACTCGACCCGTGAGTGTCGTCAAGTACACTTTGGACAGTCTACTGACGCAATACGTCATCATGACGACAACAATCGTCACGTGGAGAAGTTCTCTGTGTCTGCTCGATATCTTTTTGTTTCCCAACGATTGGATGCTATCGAATGTTTCGTCTTTTGTGATCGGAGTGGCTGGATCGGTCCTTCTCTTTGCCCTAGAGACTCCTCTCTGCCAGCTGGCCAACTACATCCAACAAACGAGGCACAGTTACTGGCTGAGACTCGTCTACGAGGATGTCATCTATCTCGCGGTATTCGCAGCGGAATCGTTTCTGTGGCGCGGTTTATGGAATCTCAATGCGAAGTTCATAATCGCCGATCCAATGGTTGGTGGATGGGTGAACCATGCGATTGGCACCGTCCTCCTCTTGTCTCTCCAGCTGCTCAGCTTCGCAGCTGCCTGCGGATGCGCGCGAGATGGACCAGACAGAGATTCAGAGGCAAAGGTTGATGCCATCTATGCCACCAAATACCTTAGAGTGATTGATCAGTATTTACGAGAGAGGAAAGAGGTAACATCGCTTTATCAACTGATTGATTGGTTGATTGATTGATTGAGTGAATGATTGATTGATTCATTCATTCATTCATTCAGGGCATTTAAGTAGCGCCTCTGCGAGATACCTTTCTTTATTTCTATTATCAAATTATCAGTTATCGTATAATGAATAATTTCTGTTAGTTTCTTTCTCGTAGGTTTTGTGTTCAACTACTATATAATCATTTCTTATTGAGGAATTGATTGTCGTCGTATCTGTTTGGTCAACGTGAATCCTGAGGCGTTTGAAGGGAATCCATAGCAGAGCATTCAGTTAATTAGCTCAGCCGTTGTACAGGCGTCTTGTGGGTCTTTGTCTAACTTCTGCTGTACATTTCGTTTGGCTCTATAGCTAAAAGCAAGATTTATGGTAGCCTACGATTTCCTGCAGGTACCAGGCAGCTACCTATGGCCATTTTGCAACGGTGCACGCAGGAGAAAAGGATGGAAAGGAGGGAGCGACGGAAGTAGGCATGGTAGAATGGAGGGAGGGAGGCAGGGAGGCATAGGGAGCGAGCGGAAGGGTGGGAGCGACAGAAGGAATCAGGGTAGGAGGAAGGGAGGGAGGCAGGGAGGTATAGGGAGCGAGCGGAAGGCAGGATGGAAGGGAGGAAGCAAGAGAAGGAGGCAGGGTAGGGTGGAAGGAGCGAGGGAGGGAAGCAGGGTTGGAGGGAGCGAAGGAGACCTATGTGGCGTTGACTGCAACAGTTGAGCTCGGATGCAAGTGTAACTTTAGACATCTGTGTAAATGTGTACCATAGACCCTATACCATAACCTACTATATATAGGAATACATACACAGCGCAGATCATCTGCTATGATCGTTTCTTTAGCGGATCCATCATTCTATATTAGCCAGAGCTCATCCAACAGGCAACCTATTAACCACTCAGCGTCAACAGTCCAACTGGCAACTCTGTAATCGACCTCGTTCCCTCCACTCCTTCGGAGAATTATTAGAGCTATTAGAAGTCTATTTGTCTGGGTGGCTGTCTGCCTCCACTCTCATTAACTTCCCCTTCTATCTTTGCCACTCATTACAGCAATTGAACGCTTAGCACATTGAACTTGTAGTACTTATTCAATGCCTTTAATAGCAACCGTAATTCTCCGATGTTTGTCCTATCGACAAGAACAATACAATACAATACAACTGCATTTGATAAAATACAATGCAACTGTATGTGACATTGCCCTCCTTCCAAAGTTCAGAAGTGCACAGACGACCATACGACAGAACATCGATGGCGCTGAGCAATTGCGAATGGAGGACTTGCTCAAGGTCCCACAGTAACTGTCCAAAACATGGCCGACTGCATTCTGATACAACTCTTCAGACTCGAGTCTCACTCTCACTTGACGTCATCTCACTCTCACTTGACGTCATCTACATTGAGATTCTTCTGCTGAATCTAGTTCTCTGTCTGTCTGTTGATGCTGGTGTCACTGCAGACAACATTTAGAATGTTCAAGCACTTCCCAAAACAATTACTTACACAGCTATTAGAACCAACCTAAACATATGCGACTTTAGTCAGAGAGAGAAAGATAGATAGAGAAAGATACGCAGAGAGAGGGACGGAGACAGAGGCAGAGAGAGAGAGAGAGAGAGAGAGAGAGAGAGAGAGAGAGAGAGAGAGAGAGAGAGAGACAGTGAGAGAGAGACAGACAGAGAGAGCGAGAGAGAGAGTGAGGGAGTGAGAGAGAGTGAGAGAGAGAGTGAGAGAGTGAGAGAGAGAGATGTATCAAAGTTTCTGTGTTGTTTACTGCAGAGTATGAAGATAAGAGCGGCAAGTCAAGAGAACGAAATATGCATCGTCAAAGAAGAAGAAGAAGATGACGACGCTGACATTGCTAATGGTAAAGTAATGGAGAAAGAGAAGGAGAGTTTGGTCAAAGAGACAGAGAAGGAGAGTTTGGTCAAAGAGACAGAGAAGGAGAATTTGGCCGCCGCCTGCTTACAGTTGACCGTTCACTGCTCTTCAGACTCTGTCGTTCCTGCGCCAACCATCGATGATCCTAATCACAGTTCAACAAGAATATTATGATGAGGATATTCGCTTCTATTAGATTTTCTAAATTCAACCATTCACCAAAGCCGTATATTACAGGGCGTTACTTTATTCTAGAAAGTAGGGGTACCCGGGTACCCATTTTTGCCCCTTATCTCCCCTGCTGCTCTGCATTCCTCCTCCCATTCTCCTCTCCCATTCTCCTCCCCCTTCTCTTCTCCCCTTTTGCGTAGTTAATTAGTAACTGTTCCAGTAATACTGAAAAGAAAAGTCATATCCAAACTCATACTAGACATAAAGGATATGGTACTTATAAGATTGCGGTTAAGATACTCAATTAGAAATATCCCCACTGATATCCCCCCACCGAAAATGAATTGCGTCTACGTAAAGCAACAATGACAGTTCTGTGTGTGGAATGGCCTGAAGAGGCGCTATATAACTCTGATTATAATTACAATGCTAAGTTCATGTCATGAATGTCGTCTCCCAGTTCTTTACAGTTTGTCCGATTAATAACGACGAGTGGCGCCTCTAGCGAATACCATCGACAGCAGATGTCTTCGTACAGTGGCTGTGATGATTCGCTGGTTATTCGCTAGGTGGCAGTAGCGCTCTCGTCCACAGCGGCTATAGGTGAGACAACCTCACTATGAGACAGCGTTTTCCAACCTGGTTGCCGCGGCGCTCAAGGGTGCCGTGAACGTGCGTTAGGGGTGCCTTCGAAATATGTAGGCCCTGCTGCCTTAAATGGTTGAGAAGAAAGTATCGCTGGTTTATTAGACTAAGAATGTAGTTAACATGGTTTGAAAAAGAAAATAGTTAGACTGTCGAATGATTCCAACTAGCTTGACATCATCCAGGTGCTCAGTACCGGGTAGGTGCAGACAGTGGTCTAAAGGATGAATATAATAAATGGAACAGGCCCCAGCCTACCTGCCTAAGCTAGATTTCTCACCTCACATGACATTGAGCGCATTAATGCAGCTCTGAAAAAGGCTGGCAGTTGGAAAATATGTTACAAGATCCATACTGCAGAAGAGCTGATTGCTCGAGCACTTCCAGAAATCGCACTCCACTTTGGCCACTGCATTCATCAGCTCTTGCCACCTCGTCGTGAGGACAAGAACTCACTTCGCAGGAGAGGACATCCTTTCATGCTGCCTCTTGTTAAACCTAAATTGTTTAAAACCAGTTTTGTTAATCGATGTATCTTTAGTTATATTTAGTTGTACACGTGTCACTTTATAATCTGTTCATGTGATAGTTTATTTAAAAAATGTATGTAATCATTGTATACGATGTAATGCATGTCAGATGCAAATAAAGACTACTTACTTACTTTTATACAACACACTTAAATCCTCCCAGCCCTACTACCTCCGTCAGTTGTTCACGGTCCAACCACTTCACTCAACCCGATTCTCTTCAACACTTTTCCGTCCTCCCATCACAATGTCATCATCACTAAAATTTGCGAATAGCTCCGTATATCCACAGCTGTTCCGCCTGTCTGGAGCAAACTCCCGCAAGAGTTACGCCAAATATCTCTGATCCATCCTACGGGCTCACCAAAACCTCGCCTCTTGCTGCCTCTCCAGAGGTCTTTCACTCAAGTCGAAACCAGTCGCTAAGCTATCGACTGCTATCGACTTCGTTCACTTAATATTTTGCTTATTGTTTTAATCGCGTTCTCCGAGTTTCGATTTGACGAAGACATCAGCAGCAGGACAGACGCATCAATTGCCTATCAGGTAGGAGTCACAGTGCAACAAACTAACAGTCTAACAGTCAGTCGATATCAGATCATCAGTTCTTTATTTACTACCTTTCTACCTACCTATACGTACTTCTTTACTAGCTATACTTACCTCCACAACTTAGATGTCTGTCATATTACCTGACTTCATGCACTTCTTTTCATCTACAATGGCGTCTCTTCGCACATGTACACGTCTCGTTGAAAATACGCAACGACTTCAGTCAGCGGTATAACTGCAGATGAAGCCAGGATAATAATAGAGAATTCTGTGTGTCTGTCTCTCTGTTTGACCGGTATTAACTTCTACAATTTTGCACCTTTTCACTCGAAACCTTCACTACTGTGTCGGCCTCGGCATGGGACACCCAGTGGAGAGGTTCGCATACCCCCTTTTCACCGCTAACATGGTGAAAATGCCCAAAAAATCTACCCAACCGACCGTCCCTCACGCCCCAACTCGCCTCTTCCACTGCAAAGCGGTTCTATTTATGGCGCGGGTATTCCCCAGCGTCATTAATAATGCGCATAACGCCCCAGCTCGCCTCTTCCACTGCCAAGCGGTTCTATTTATGGCGCGGGTATTCCCCAACGTCATTAATAATGCGCATAACGACGTTGTTTACTTTCGCACAAAATTTAATTACGATCGATTCGAACTATATTCATCGTTTTACAGCAAAATTGTATGTTCAAAGACTCTGCTTTACTAAGGGAAGTGAGGGATAGATTTCTGGCGTTTTCTTTAACCCGCCAACGCCGGGTTCACCCTCTTCGACTGCGAAGCAGTCAGTCCACGGGAGACTGCGAAGCAGTCTCCCCCTAAGGTCGCCAGACGCCACAAGGGCTTCCAAGACTGCGAAGCAGTCGCCGCCACAGGGCTACTACGAAGCAGTAAGTCCACGGCAGAGGTCGCTATACGCCAGAAGGCGTATACAAGACTGCGAAGCAGTCTCTGCTGTAAGCCAGAAGGCGTACACAAGACTGCGAAGCAGTCTTCCCTACAGGTCGCCTAAATTTCTTCCTTATTCGCTACACGCATTTAAACTTATATCTAAATGTGTTGCTTATTCGCTACAGGGATTGAAACTTATAACCCCGGGCAACGCCGGGTAAACCAGCTAGTTGATAATATGTTTGTAAAATTGGGAATATAGGCGGCCATTTACGTTCCCGAGAGAAATCCGGCCTCGCACTTAGTCGTATTCTTTATTCCTTTTATAAACACTCAAAGGCATATGTCACCTTTCATAAATTCACATTAATATTTTCACAGTCTTCTGTCAGCTAGCATGCCCACATGGAGCGGAGCCCATATATATATAGGACCCTTAATATTGGACCTGTATAGAGCTCATATGGGTTCCATCTAATGCACACGCGTAAATGACGGCACGGTCAGTGTATACAGTATGCGGTAAAGTGCATTATATTGCTGGGTTAACTAATAGACATACCTGGTTACCTGAGAAGTCGATAGCAAGTCGGTAGGTCAGTCGATAAATCTGAGCGACTTAGTCAGTCGATAAGCATGTCACTTAGTCGACTGAGTTGTTAAGTCAGTCGCGAACTCATTAATTACTGTCAGTCGGTAACTCCTTAGCGACTGACTCCGGGTACTAACCCCTTTGGATCTTGACCTGGAACCGATTTTGATCCTATACCAGCCTATCGATTTTGTTCTTCTAAGCAGGTTCTCGCGACTCCGCTTTTTAGGCGATGTAGAAGTTTCAAGATTACGATTAGGATAAGGGTTCCTTGTTTTGAGAAACGTTGCGAAGCACTTCTCTATATTATAGGCTAAAGAACCAGTTTCATTTAAATGTCGAGACAATCAGCAAAGACAGACAGACAGACAGACAGACAGACAGACAGACAGACATACAGACAGACAGACAGACAGACAGACAGAAAATTGATGTAGGCCTATACATGTAAGCAAAATGAAGTACCTGACTGAAAATGTATTACCTGTCTCTCTCTATATCTGTATCTGCTCTGTCTGTCTCTCTCTGTCTCTCTCTCTGTGTATCTATCTCTCTGTGTCTCTGTCTTTGTCTTTGTCTCTGTCTGTCTCTTCAAGTGGTCTTTAAGTGCGACGTTCCTTGTCGTTGATGTTTGGACGTGATCTTCTGCATAGTTCCCTAAATGGCCGTCTGTTGCTGGGAACAAATGAACACTTCGAAATGTCAATATTCGTTCAACTCTCTTTGGTTGTTGTCTTATTCAGGCGGTAACGAGTTTCTGAGTTGACCATCTAAGGCCAAAGAACATTTTCTCAGCTGACCAAATGAGGCCAATGACCATTTTCCCAGCTGTATAGCTGGGACCATTGGCTATTCATTCTCTCAATGTTTAGGTCACATTCTCTCTGCCCCGCATCCAAAAGAACGAGATGAACTCCAACAGTTGATTTGTCGAAGGCGTTACTTTTCAATCGTTTCTAATGTCATTGTCTGAACTCCGGAATTGATTGAAGGATGTCACGTGAACGGAAATCACGTGAAAGCAGTTCAGTGCCTATACAAATCGATCTCTTTTGAAAGATTGCTAGTATACATGATTAGCTAATTGCAGTTGTATGAATGGGAGAAGAATGCGACTGTCAATCAGTCAATCAGTCATCCGACGGAATTTCCTTTTATCTGGAGCCTAAGAAATGAAACGCCGGAATTTACATGGGCACTACAGATGGGACCCACGTGGGCTCTACAAGGGATCCAGTATGGGAATATGGGACTCATATGGGCTCTATTTAAAGCGTCTGTCTGTCTCTCTGACTGTCTGTCTGTCTCTCTGACTGTCTGTCTGTCTCTCTGACTGTCTGTCTGTCTCTCTGACTGTCTGTCAGACTGTCAGCATGTCTGTCTGTAGTTCTTTTTGTCGCCAGACTGAGATTAATCGTGTCACCTGGCGATGACAGTTATAGTTGGCGTTGGATGCGTTTTTATCGGCGATTCCAAGAAGCCTCTCTTCTTGTCTGCTGCGCTGTTAATTATTCGGATGAGACTCAATGCAGGTGCATCACATCCGAAGATCACGTTCTCACCGAAGATCAACGAGCGCCCAGCCTCCCCCTCCATGCCATTCGTTCTCATCGTAATTAAGCCACTCGTGGAAGAAGAAGGAGGCAGGAAGGCAGGGAGAGAGAGTAAGACAGACAGGAGGAGACAGAGAGGGACAGGGAGCAAGAGAGACATGGAGGGACAGACGGTTAACGTATGTCGTCTGGCATTAATTATTTCTAATTCTTATAAAAAATGCGTGGCAGTTATTATCATGTTCATTGACGCTTTTTCTGTGAATATAGCACACTGAGCAAAGGCGAGTTCAGTGACCCTAATGACCCTCAACGGTGACCCTTATGAACTTTCACTGACTTCTGAACTTTGCTACATTGTCTGTTTCTGTTGTTTTCTGTCGTTTGGGTCTAAATAGATAACTTTTTTCATAGCTAACTAAATAAATAGATAAATAGAGAACTGTTTCCATAAATAACTAAATAAATAGATAAATACTAAATAGATAACTTTTTTCATAGCTAACTAAATAAATAGATAAATAGAGAACTTTTTTCATAAATAACTAAATAAATAGATAAATAGAGAACTTTTTTCATAAATAACTAAATAAATAGATAAATAGAGAACTTTTTTCATAAACAACTTTATTTGGACTGTGTCAGAAATTCAACGCACTCCACAGTCGTACATTTTCTGTCTCCTGTTGTTGCGCATTTTCCGTTAATTGTAATCGCATTTAGAAACTTATATAGCTCCACGTCAAGGGAAGACCAATTGTCTGTCACTCTGTCGCTTTCTGTTGCGCCTTTGCATTCAGGCATAGAATGTGGTACTAAGTGACGATGGGTCGCTGTTCCAGACTTGACGCATCACTATTTAGAAATGGAGAGAGAGAGAGAGAGAGAGAGAGAGAGAGAGAGAGAGAGAGAGAGAGAGAGAGAGAGAGAGAGAGAGAGAGAGAGAGAGAGAGAGAGAGAGAGAGAGAGAGAGAGAGAGAGAGAGAGAGAGAGAGAGAGAGAGAACGCATTATGGAACGCATGTGGATGAGAGATGAGTCACTGATGACATTCGCTCTAATGAATGGCGCTCAGGGGGGCAACATCTGCGTTGGATGTAGGATTTGGTTCCCTCAGCCGTCAATGAGAATGGGTTAATTGCAATACCCTCCCATGGATGCGTGGCAACGTCATCTCACCCGTCGTTAACTAAGTTTGGTGGCTGCGATGAAGATGCCGCCTCTGAGGTCAAGTGATATCATTATCAGAAGCAGAAGCAGAAGCAGAAGCAGCCTCATCCTTTGTTTTCGATGGATGGATTGATTGGAGGTGAGTGACAGGTGGTCGTTGGTCGATGTCCAGTCAGGTGACGAGAGCGATGAATGATCTCGGATGCAGTGGCTGCGGTTGCGGCTGCTGAAGACGGTGACGGAGGATGTCGTTTGGTGGATGCGGCATGCTATCATCGCTGCCTCCGTCGCCAGAACATCTCTCGACTCCAGACTTAAGAACAGAACGACACGAACTCCAACGAAGAGCACAGAACGACGAGAACAAGAACCGAGAACAAGAACTGAGAACGTAGAACGCGGAAAAGCTAAAAGATATATCTAAGAACGTGTTTGTTGAAGCGGTGAGTATCATTCGTATACGTATCCATATATCCTTCTGACGAACGTTTTGTATCGAGATGCTATAGCGCCTTTTTCGAACCGTTACAAAGCGCTGCATGAATCGTGATCATCCATCGCCTGCCCCACTGCCCCTGCCCCACTGCCCCTGCCCCACTGCCCCTGCCCCACTGCCCCACTGCCCCACTGCCCCACTGCCCCTGCCCCACTGCCCCTCCCCATAAATCTCATCAATAGAGAATAGACGCATGGCTAACTGTGGAAACGAATATCCACCTATAGCCCCTCTTCACGATACAATTATCTACTCAAAGACAGACGCATGCGTTGGCTAAAAGAACAGAGAACAGATTTCAAGAGTTCATTAAAGAAGAACTATTTCATATATATATTATATGTATTATATATATGTATAATACATGTCTATGCAATATATATATATAAATATATCTTTAGAATTAAGAATCAATTTGAAGAATAGAGAAAACATTTGAAGAATAGAGAAAACATTTGAAGAATAGAGAAAACATTTGGCCCGGAAATGGTCGCCAGAGAACAATAATTGGCTGCATAGCAACGCAGAGAATGGAGTGAGGGACGGACGAACGGATGGACGGAAAGACATCAGGAAGGGAAGGATGGATTGGAAAGACATAAATCTTTTCCTACCTATAGGCTCATTTTTATCGGTCGCTTCGGTGAAGAGTAAAAGCAGAAATGTCAACCATAAGATCGACAATTATTATAAATCACAGCAGCCATGTTAATACCACATGTGCTCCACCAAACGACCTAATTACAATATAAGCACACACATATATACATGTATATATATACATGTATATACATATATGCAGTAATACATAATTATGCATGCGAGTAGATGCCTTACAGTTGCATAAATATGCATACATGATACGTCGGATGTTATATGAGATGCTACGTTAGAAGCGTTTGACCTAAACGAACATCGATGGCCTTTACGCACGCACCCTGCAACGACGTCTCAATGACTTCGTTATCATGTATATATATATAATATATACAATTATACATATATATATATATATATATATTCATGCATATGCATACGTCTATATATGCGCATATATAGTTGCAACGATCGTCTATTAAAAAAAGTCTTCGATGGTCGACAGCGTCTATATCTCTCTGTCTATCTCTCTGTCTCTCTCTCTCTGTCTCTGTCTCTGTCTCTCTGTCTCTCTCTGTCTGTCTCTCTGTCTCTCTCTCTCTCTCTCTCTCTCTGCGTTGATGGCGAAAAGGTGTGTGCGTGTATGTGTGGATCGGTGTATGCGACGCCTTCAGTTTTATAAATCCCTATGCAATAATCAGTCATATTCGGTCTGAGGAACACAGACAGACAGACAGACAGACAGACTGACAGACAGACAGACAGACAGACACATAACCAGACAAACACACGGACAGATGAGATTGATGATAATGATGATGACGACGTGGTGGGTGGTGATGATGATGATGGTTTTGTTGACTCTATCTTGAAGTAAATTTCTGCCCTGATTTAAAACCCGATTCTCTCGATTAACAGTCGAACGCACTAACCACTAAACTCACCACTGAAATAGAGCGTTTGTTAATTTTATTCTTTTAATAACTGATTCCGCCAAAGGGTAAAACATCTATGCGTTTATAATTTTCTCTTCTCGTAACTTATCATCTGTCAGAAAATGACGTGGTCCTTAACGAAGCACCACTCATCGAAAGTCCATCTCTCCTTTGACCGGATGCACTGAATTGTGACAGTGTCACGCATGGTTAAATCCAATCATCAGTCTCCGTAACTCAACTGAGCAGACTCCACTTACTCATTCATCGAGCGCTATTTCTAGCTTCTCTAATTCACAGTCAGTTGTTGTCTGCGCAACAAATCTTTCGTTTTGTCGGGTGAAATCTGTTTCACTCAATAGGTCGTGACCTTTCCTATTCTAACACATCAGGAAATTACAGACAGACAGACAGACAGACAGACAGACAGACAGACAGACAGACAGACAAACAGACAGACAGACAGACAGACAGACAGGGAGGCAGACAGACAGACAGACAGACAGGGAGGCAGACAGACAGACAGGGAGGCAGACAGACAGACAGACAGAAGGTCAGAGGTCTGCTAGTAGAACTGCTCTACTCATATTAAGTTTGACCTCTTTTAACCTTGACGTCAGTCGGCGCTGGCCATTGATCAAAGTGCATGATGGGAAGGCTTTCAGCTGTGACGTCATGTGTCGCCATCGTCATAGACTCCACGTAATTTTGGTTGACGACCAACACTTCCGTTTACCTCCATCCATTTCCAGTGGCAGCAGAATAAGACCAGGAAATGCAATGACGGCCATCATCTCTCCGTCCTTCGCAGTTTCGCTTTCTCTTCCTCGGTGTATCCATTGTGGAGCGGATTCCCTCAATCCTCCCTCCCTTCACCCCTTCCTTCTCAATTGAAAGACTGTTTTTATGGCCCAGAAAACTATCAGTCGACAGTTATTGCAGTCGTTGTTGCAAAAAGAGAGTAACGATCGCGAGGACCAAAGACCAGCAACACCAGATTGGCAGAGGAGGAGGAGGAGGAGGACGACGACGACGACGACGACGAGGAGGAGGACGACGACGACGACGACGACGAGGAGGAGGAGGAGGACGACGAGGAGGAGGATGAGGAGAAGGAGGAGGAGGAGGACAGAGGAGGAGGAGGAGGAGGAGGAGAAGGAGGAGAAGGAGGAGGAGGACGAGGAGGAAGAGGACGAGGAAGAGGACGAGGAAGAGGAGGACGAGGACGAGGAGGAGGACGAGGAGGAGGAGGAGGAGGAGGAAGAGGAGGAGGAGGAAGAAGAGGAGGAGATCTATTCATCTGAATGGAGACTCTTTTGAAATAGCGAACATCCCTCCCTCCACTCCCCTCTCCAGGTCTTCCCTCCACTCCCATCTCCAGGTCTTGCTTCTATCAACTTCGACAAATTAGAGTCAGACGGCGAAATTTATCATTTGACGCCTCTGTGACTCTTGTCCAATCCTTTGTGCTGACGTGCCTGGACTATTGCAACGGTGACCTTGTGGATCTGCCATGGTTCCGGATACGACAGATTCAGTCCGTACTCAGTTGCGCCGCCTGAATCGTCGCTAAGCTGCCAAAAATCTCATATATTTCGACCTATATGAGAGACACGTTGCACTGGCTCCCGGTTGAGGACAGGATCATGTTCAAGATCATCCTCATGGGACGAAAATCGATGGTCGGTGGGGCAACAAAGTTCTTCAGGGAGCTCGTATATCGATGAGGGCTCACCGTGCCTTCTCATGCATTGGACCATCCTGATACTCGAACAGTCTTCCATTAACAATTCATAACAATGCATCGCATGCAATTCAGGAAACATTAAGTCGCATCTGTTTTAATCTGTTGGGTAGTTATACTTTTAGAGCCTTCGTGAGGTTTAAGTAAGGCGCAATATAAATGACCATATACATACATACATACATACATACATACATACATACATACATACATACATACATACATAGATACATACATAGTTACATCGATACATAAATAGTTACATACATACATACATACATACATAGTTACATCGATACATACATAGTTACATACATACATACTCCCAGACATTCCGTGTAAAATGACAACACGTTTCCAGAACTATTACTCGCTTAGAATGAAATTGGATCTATGATTTGAAGATTTCATAGAGGGTGAGAAAGAGAATGAAGGCTGTCTCTGTTTTGTCTCTGTCAGTGTCTCTCTGTCTCTCTCTATCTCTGTCTCTCTACCTCTTTCTGTCTCTCCACCTCTCCCTGTCTGTCTGTCTGTCTGTCTGTCTGTCTGTCTGTCTGTCTGTCTGTCTGTCTGTCTGTCTGTCTGTCTGTCTGTCTCTCTCTCTCTCTCTCTCTCTCTCTCTCTCTCTCTGTCCTACCTATCTCTCAGTCTGTTTCTTGCTCTGAACAGACCACTGATGATAGCTTTCGGATGAGGAGTTGTTTGTTGACTGTCTAGTTTGTCATTTCGTCGGATTAGTCGGATTCTTCTGTCTAAATACAGAATCTGTTCGATAATTCTCTTCAGTTTAGAAGCTGACTGTTTGTTGCAGAGTCAGTTGACCGGAATTAATTTTCGTTTTCACCATCGACTGAATGCGTTTCTAGTGGCTTCTATTGCTTGTTATGCTAACCTTCTGTGACTGGAACGGTCCACTTAGAACCTGAGGGGGGAACAGGTTTCTATCTGGACAGTCAGGTCTCATACCATCGGACCTGTCTATGCTGTCTACGTCCGGAACCTTGGACCAAATGCAACAAGAGCGAAGAAGATCTTTCGAGTGGATGTCAGTCATGGAAAGTCTCCAATATCTACGGTTTGGCGAGTGACGAATTGTCCTGTCCTGTACATAATTATATCTGGTGCTTTCGCGTCGTCTACCATCTGCGAGGGAGTACTGGACGGTGAGACAACCGTCAGCCATCGACGATGGATCACATCGAATGTTTGTCGTTCCTTATAATTCTCTCTCTCTCTCTCTCTCTCTCTCTCTCTCTCTCTCTCTCTCTCTCTCTCTCTCTCTCGGTCTGTCTCTCTGTCTGTCTGTCTGTCTCTCTCTCTCGGACGGAAGGATATGGAAGAATATGGAAGGAGGGATGGAGAGACCATCCGTCCGTCCGTCTCTCGCTCTCTCCTTCTGTATCCATGTGAAAAGACATTCATCATCTGACGGCAATCGCCTGCTTCCTCCTCGTCAGTTGCTGCTAGTGGAGACTATTAGCTATGAGAGACCGACGACCATCAGATGCTTTGTTCTCACATGAGGCGTCTAAGAAAAAAGAGTCTGAAGCTTCATCAGGTTCAGTTAGACCTGTGTCTGTCACGGCTTTTTCTAAGAGTGTCACGGATGGCAGAGGATGTTGGAGGTAGAAATGTCCAGTTTTCCACTGGATGAGGAGGTGGATAAGGAGGAGGAGGAGGATAGCAAGGAGGGGATAAGGAGGAGGAGGACTGGAGTTTCATTAGTTTCTTTACCCTGTTACTTAACCTGAGGGTTCCAAAATGCGGTTTGGTATAATAAACGTATAATTATTAACAAAATAATGGAACAGAAATGTGGCCAAGTATCTCATGAAAGATATGTTACGCGCCTCTCATTGGCTGCTTCCAACTAATTAATATTCATGACCGATGACGTCACTGATTACAAAATGATTACATTCAAACGATGACCGATCAACTTAATGCTCGTCCCGATATAGGTTAACAATTCAGCCAAAGTAAATTTCAATATAGCGTAAACGGCTGCTCTTTTAAACTAACGGCTTCAAACGCACTTAAAATAATTACTTACATCGCTAAAACGCTGAAAGGAAAGAGCTTAACGGGTTTAAACGGACCAGAAATATAACGCAATGACGACTAAAAACCAACCCAAACCGGCCAATCGCGACTTCAGTTGATATAGTAGGCTGACCAGATATTGGAAACTAAAAACCGGGACACTTCAATCACAAAATCAATTTGTTTTGTCAATAATTATAATATAACTTGCACAAATATATATTTTATGCTTATACAATAATATACAATATATAGTATTTTCAATATTGGTATCACTGAAAGGTTTTATTGCAAATCATGCTTTTAAATTTGAAATTTAATTATAAATTTATCAAATCAGTCACTCATATTTGGCGCTTGAATGTATGCTTCTTAAAAGCTTTTTCTCTGCTAATATACTGTCATAAAATTCAACACAATGTCATGTTTCTTCCATATTCACTTTCACTATCACAACAGACTTCAAGAGTTTCTTCTGATTTATAATCGACTTTTTTGATCTGACCAATAATGTTCATCAGAGAGAAAACTTGCTCAACTGGAGCATTAGTTCCAGGAATTGCTAACAAGAATTGTAGAATCATTTTCAAATTTGGAAGAATTATCTCTCTTTCTTGCAGATCAATGAAAATTTGCACCCATCTGCTATCCACCGCAACATTGTTTTTTTCCATTGTTCCACTTTTTCTCAACTAACTAAATTACAAACGCATGTCATTTCATCAAACAGAGCATTGTCATCAATGTCATATCCAACTGGCTTACAAATGGCAATGTGGTCATTGATGTCAGACCTGCCGCCGTGAGCAACCGAAATAGTTGACTTACATATGTATACTGCAGAATGCAGTACTACCATCGGCCGCACTGCTGGACAAGAATGAAAACTCGGCCTTCAGATCGTTGTTAAAAGAACATTTTCGTTTTGACATTTTCTAACTTTATTTCAGTAATTTAGTTTCAAGTTTTAGAATTATGATTTCAAATTAGAAATCATTATTTATGAAAATCTGTTTTCTCAGAATATTATCTGGGACTAAGTTTAGTAATCTAAGTCCCAGATATTATCACTACGAAAATATGACGTTTAGAACCGGAAGAGGTATTACCGTATTATGCATGGTAATAAATAAATAAAAGTGAAGTTAACATGAATTTACTCGCCAGATGCCAGTAGTAAAATCAAGGAGACGTTGTTAGTCAGGTCAGTTCTTAAAAACCGGGACATTTTTACGGTTTGGCCTACCTTTCCCGGCAGCCGGGACAGCTAGCAGAAAATCGGGACTGTCCCGGGAAAACCGGGACGTCTGGTCAGCCTATGATATAGCGGTGATACATAACACAGCCTGTAAAATTGGAAAATACATTTTAAAATTTCTTTTAAACCGTCTTAGAACGGGCAATAATTAAGTTTGTTAATGTTTTTAAGGTTGGAAGTATTATTACGACTCTCCAGTATTTTGCGACGGTGTATGTGCTATTGTTCACTTTACGATATTGTAGCAGTTTAATTCGCTACGTTGCGGGGATAACGATACATAGGAAGCCCGAAATGTGTGGAAGGCTTTTTCTAATCTGTTGATATACCGTCTTAGGACGGGCAAACATCTAGGATATATAAGAGGATAAGGAGGATGAGCAAAGAAGGAGGTGGAGGAGAATGGAAAAATAAGTAGGAGGCGGATAAGGAGAAGGAGGGGAGAGCATGAAGAGGACAAGGAGGAGGAGGACAAGGAGGACAAAGAGGAGGAGGAGGAGGAGGAGGAGGAGGAGCAGGAGGAGGAGAAGGAGGTATATGAGACCACAGTTCACGACTCTACTACAGTATATTTAGGCCTATGTTAGCATGCGAACCCAACTACTCACACAAAAGGCTCTATAAAAATATCAGATACAGACTTGCACACAGATACACACCAACACACACACACAAACACGGAGACGGACATAAAGACAGACAGACGAAGAGACGTTGCTTTATCTAAGCGATCATTGCTTTGTTTTTGTTTGCCAAATAGAATCAGTTAATGTTCAATTGATGCTTTGACCCGGATTTTCAACATACTCTGCTTCTGTGACATCGCTTTACGGCTGTCTGTCTGTCTGGCTGTCTGTCTCTCTGTCTGTTTCTCACTGCCTTCCTTCCTTTTTATGTCTTTGTCTTTATGTCTGTCTGTGTTTGTCTTTCGCTCTCTGTCTTTCTCTCACTGGTTTTCTTCCTTTCTCTTACTTTTTATCCTTCTCTTTTCCTCCCTCCATCACCCTAAATCTGTCTCTTCCGCTGCCCCCTCCGTATCCCTCTGTCTCTGTATCTGTGTCTTTATATGTCTCTCTTTCTCTCTCCCTCTCTCCATCTCCATCTCCTTTAGTTGGCCATAATTACATGGCTTCAGCAGTTGAGGCCTGGATCAATCTCCGGCTTCCAACGGTTGCCATGGTGACCGTATACGCATCCCAACCTCAGACATTTCTTTAGACGAGGGTTCCTTAAAGGGGAGCCAAATAAATTGCCTCTAGATAAACAGTCATCTTCAGCCGGAGAAATACCGGAGATAATGGAAGTCTCAATCTGTCTCTTTGTCTCTCCTTGTTTTCGTTCTGTCTGTCTGTCTGTCTGTCTGTCTGCCTGTCTGTCTGTCTGTCTGTCTGTCTGTCCCTCTTTCTCTCTGCTTTTGTCTGTCTGTCGTCTGTGTGGAACGCTGTATCGCGACTGTTTAATAATTGTTTAATTATGATTAGCAAAAGCTATTATTTAAGCAAAATTAATTGGATGAAAGGTTGGCAATCGACGCTCCACCCTGAGGAAAATGAGGAGGACGAGGAAGAGAAGGAAGAGGAGGATATGGAGGAGGGAAAGATGAAAGGGAAAAGAAGATCCACTGAGGCGCAATGTTACTAGGATTGTCCGTCAATTCATCTGTGTCTGTCCTTTTGTGTGCCTACCTGCCTGCTTGTCTATCTGTGGTGTCTGTCTGCCTGTCTGGCTGGATGCCTATGCGTGTGTGTCGTCTAGATGTCCTGCTGAAGAGGTCGTTGCCCTATCTGATGAATGACGATTGTATCAAGTGGAGAATGGTCGTGTTATCCACCATCGTCTCTTATAGGAAGATGTTTGTTTGTTGGTTGTGGGGCAAGTTCAACAGCAGGACAACGGTTGCACCAAATAGAAAACACAAAAAAGGCAAAAACGAAACAACAGCGAAGAAGTGAAAATAGATGATGAAGTGGACGACGATGAAGAGCAATTAGGAGAAGAAGAAAAAGAGAAAGAAAAGATTAAGAAGAGGAAAAAGAGAGGAAGAGTTGGAGAGGAAGAGTCGAGGGAGAGAAGAGAGGAATAGTTGGAGAGGAAGAGACGAGGGAGAGAAGAGAGGAATAGCTGGAGAGGAAGAGACGAGGGAGAGAAGAGAGGAAGAGTTGGAGATGAAGAGACGAGGGAGAGAAGATAGGAATAGTTGGAGAAGAAGAGACGAGGGAGAGAAGAGAGGAATAGTTGGAGAGGAAGAGACGAGGGAGAGAAGAGAGGAAGATTTGGAGATGAAGAGAGAGTCGTTTAGTCTATGACCGGAAGCTAAGAGTCAACTTACTCTGGCAACTGCGACAACTGAAGAAGCCAATCATCCATAACGACCACAGGCGTCATCTCTCACCGTCTGTCTGTCTGTTTCTTTCTTTCTCGTTCTCTCTCGTTGTAATCGTACTGAAAATGCATGCAGACAAATAGACACACAGGCAACCAACCAACCAGCCATACAAACAGAGACAGACAGACACAGACAGACAGACGATGTTTTTCGCAACGAATATCGAGCTAATATATAGAGTGTGAAGATGGAGACTGACAAAAGAGAAAGACACTTAGACACACAGAAAGATCCATGTCCAGCCCTCCTCCTTTTCTTCCTTCTTCCTCTTCCTCCTCTTCCTCTTCGTCCTCTTCTTCCTCCTCCTCTTCCTCTTCATCCTCTACTTCTTTCTCCTCCTCCTCCTCCTCCTCCTCTTCCTCTTCGTCCTCTACTTCTTCATCCTCTTCCTCGACAATTGATGTTTAGTTTCGTGAAATATCAGAAGTCAATTCGTCGAAAGAAATAAAGTCGTTCGTCTTTTTCTCTCTTCTCCCTCTCCCTCCTCCTTCTCCCCGCCTGCTCCTCCTCTTCTTTTCTTCTTTTTCCTCTTCTCCTTCTTCCTCCGCCTCCTCCTCCTTCTCTCTCTCTTTTTCTTCCTCTTCTTCCTCCTCCTCTTCCGCCTCTTCTTCTCGCTCCGTCTCAACTACACCATAGGCCTATCTCTCATCATTCTGTCGCCTCATCTGCGAATCCCTACCAATATTCCTTCTCTCGCCACCTAGGGAATGAAGGCTGAGTTAACCTTGTGGGGCTAGCGGGTATCGAACTCTCTTCCTTCTGATCTTCGTGCCAGCGTGTTACCATTCAACCATCTGGGTCAATATCCGAAATGTTACAAATTTCGTCTCCGAAAAACTGGAAAAAATTTTTCCCAAAATTGGTTGCAAGTGTTTTTTTTAGTCATGTACATAGTTAAATTTAACTAATTTGAAAGAAATCCACTATATTTTTAATCACAAGTTAATATTTTTTCAGAAATTATAAAGTCAAAACTCCTCTTTTTTCATTGAAATCCGCCCTTTTTGTGTAATCATATTTAATCGCGGGAACCTGAAATATTCCTCTGGTGCATATAAAATGGCAATTTCTTAAACGTATATGATACCAGCAGTAAGTAGGAATACAATAGGCCTTTCCTTCACACAATATATTAGTCTGGTGTCAAGAAAATAAGACATTTTTCTAAATTATTTAAAAAAAGAAATATAATTTTCAGCTGCAGAAAAAATCTGTGCAGCATTAGCTATCACTGTATGTTATATGCATTAGATACAAGTTGAACAACATCTTAAGAGTTGATAGTAAATTCTAATTACTTGCAATTTATTTTTATATCAAATAATTCACAAACAATGCATGTAATTCACTCTGAGCAATGTGTCATTACCATCCGAGACAAGATGCGACTGTCATGAGAAACTAGCAAAAATCTGATGAATTCGGATGGTAATGATGAAAAACAACCGCGAATGGTAATGACAAAATGATGAAATTTAAAACAGCCGTCAAACATTTTCACGTGAATTACTCCATCAGATAAGTAATTTCAATCAGTTCAACAAAAGCGACAAATAAAACAAGTTATCAATGTTGTAATCTACCTAAACCAGGAAATACAACACTAGATGGTAATGAAGCAGAAATTTACTTTTCTTGTAATTTGGAACACACAAACTTAAATTAAAAATTAAATATTAGGAATTTCAAGACAAATCTGTGTGATTCCATTAATAGTTGACAATATCTCGTTCTTGATGCTTTTCTTTTAGTAAGTAAGCACGTTCTGTAAAAGTTATAGGCTTCCCAAAAATTGGGATGGCTATGATGCTTATTTCTATGGACAAGTTTAAATAGGTCCAAAAAGAAATAAATATTATGAAAATGAGTCTAAATTTTTAATTATTGCATATGCTAGCTACCAATTAATCAACATAATATACCTTTGTTACAGGTTGTAATGGAATAAATTTGCGTAAAAGCTTAATTTAATGCATTGTACACCGTCTCGGACATTGGATGGTAATGATATTTTGTATACATTTAGTAATATTTTTCAAAATTTCCAAAATCTAGCAGCTAAAACAATGATGGGAAATGTTAATCTGCTCATTCTTTGAAGGATAGGCAAAAAAATTGAAGAAATTATCTTTAAAAAACTCAAAAAACCCAGCATGGGACATCGATTCTGCACTTTTCGGATAATGACCCATCTCTCCGCCTGTACCACGCTGAAACATCAATGCGACATCAATACAACATCAACGAGACAACAAAACAACATAGATCAGGCGACAACAACAGACAGCAAGACAACAGCGGTCAGCATCCCAGAGATCAGCGTCTTAGACGAAGAGGTTGTTTATAGGACGATCGTCGATGTGGACGATGAAGATAGAAAGAATGAATAGGAAAGTCAAGGGACCATCCGGGTCTTAAGGAGGATGAGACGGAGGAGCAGGGGGGAGGAGGAGGAGGAGGAGGAGGAGGAGGAGGAGGAGGAGGAGGAGGAGGAGGAGGAGGAGGAGGAGGAGGAGGAGAGGGAGGATGAACAATAATAGGAGGAAGAGGAGGAGGATAAAGAGGAGGAGGAGGAGGAATACGATGATAAGCAGAAAGAAAACAAGGTGAATAGGATTGAAGGATTTGAATGACGGTGTTTCTCGTTATCAGACAGTGAAGGAAGAAGAACAGTAGGAGAAAAACAGAACGAGGAGGCGGAGGATGAAACGATGGAGGAAGAAGAGGACGATGAGGAATAAAGAAGAGGAGAAGGAATATGAGAAGAGAGGAAGAGAGTCGTTGGAAATGGAGAGTCGTTGGAAATGTCCGTTTCCAATGACATGTGACCCAGTCATCGTTTGCCTTCTATAATCTTCGTCTCATTTCGTCTTCTTCCTCTTAAAAGTAAACAGAAACCTATGTTTAGTCAAACAGGATCATCAGGTGGATTCTCTCTGTCTCTCTCTCTCTCTCTCTCTCTCTCTCTCTCTCTCTCTCTCTCTTCTCTCTCTCTCTCTCTCTCTCTCTCTCTCTCTCTCTCTCTCTCTCTCTCTCTCTCATCTCTCTCTCTCTCTCTCTCTCTTTCTCTCTCTCTCTCTCTCTCGCTGTCTCTCTCTATCTCTGTCTGTCTCTCTGTCTGTCTCTGTCTGTCTCTGTCTGTCTCTGTCTGTCTCTCTGTCTCTCTCTATCTGTCTCTGTCTGTCTGTCTCTCTCTCTCGCTGTCTGTCTGTCTCTCTCTCTCGCTGTCTGTCTGTCTCTCTCGTGGTCTGACTCTATCGCTGTCTCTCTCGCAGTCTGTCTCTGTCTCTCGCTCGCTGGCTCTGTCGTTGTCTGTCTTTCGCTGTCTCGCTCTCTCTGTCTCTCTCGCTGTCTGTTTCTCTGTGTCTCTCTCGTTGTCTCTATTTGTCTGTGTGTATATGTAATTATGCTGCTTTGATATGACTCTGATTGGTTTGTTTGTCATTATCTGTCAGCATTTGATCGCATTCGCCTCTGTCTCACCCTCTCCCCCCGTCAGCCATCTGAGAAAGGCGAACCAGTGACCTTTGACCGACTGACACCCTCTCTCCTTCCCTCCCTCCCTCCTTCTCTCACTCGTGATGGTCACAACACAATAGCAACATCTGATCATCTAGCGCCAGAGCATCCTATCATGGAATCGACGTTACGCGTTGCCAATGACAACCTGACGTCATCGACCGACGTCACTGTTGACTCTCAGGGCTTCTTCCCCACTTCCTCCGACTTCCTCTATTTCTGGTCCAAGGACGAAGAGGAAGCAAGAGGAATGGAAGGAGGAGAAGGAGGAGGAGGAGGAGACTTTGCTGACCTTTCGCGACCTTCATCGGAGTCCAAAGGTTACCTGGCTGCGATCGAGGTCATACTCCAGTGGATCCTAATTCCCGCCATCTGCTGCCTCGGTATCCTTGGCAACGGCGTCAACATCCTCGTCCTGACCCGCCAGAGGATGAGACGGAGCGTGAGGACTCCGGATCAGGCGGTCCACGTCGGACTCGTCTCCCTCGCCGTGTCCGACATGGTCGTCTGCCTCACGACG
>OY744614.1:50256111-50273611 GCA_963556255.1 Allolobophora icterica | reverse complement strand
CCTTCTCTGTGTTTCCTTGAAATCGTGAAACACTTCCTCCTTCAACAGTCTTCTACTCTAGAACTCCTTAAACTCATGAATCGTAGCCAAGCTTTCATCCGTCTGGTAAACCTTAGAATAATCAGTTGATGATATGAGAGGCACAGGGGCTATGGAGCAAGATCTGACAGTCGATTCCAAATCAATTATTATACAAATTAGTTGTTCTTGTGAATCTTTCGTTTGCTTCGATAACCAATCGATCACAAAATATTGGACAAAGTGAACGAGAAATGAGGGACAAACTCAACTGCATCCAGCAAAAGAGAACCCGTTGTTACAGCAGCCGCCTCTTCCTCCTCCTCTTCCTTCTCCTTCTAATCCTCTTTATCGTCCTCATTTCTCTCCTTTTTCTCTTTTTGTTTAGTTTTCCTCATTCTTATTCTCTCCTTCTTCCATTCCTTCCACTTCCACCGTGCACCATCTCTTTCTCTTTTCCATCCTCCATTTCCTCGCTCTCTCTCCATTCTTTCACTTTCCACCTTCCACCTTCCACTTCAATTCTCCTTTTCTTTTCCCCTCTTAAAATCCTCCTATCCTTCTCCCTTCTCACTCCTCATTCTTCTTAACTAAAACAAGAATGAGTACAGAATATATATCACAGACTCTGGCTATAAATCTCGTCTATATCTTCGTCTATTGAATCAATTGAATGACAAACCGCATTCAGGCAGAGAAAAAGGGAAAATGTTAATGTTGTCTGTTTCCTATATTATTGTCGCGTGAGGAGATCGACGACAACGACGAGATGTCATCATCATCACGATGGAGTCGTCGTTGACGGTCGAGATAGAATAATGACGGACGAAAGCCAGTCCCCACTTGGTCAACAATGAAGGCAGCGAGGCCGAGGTGTAATCGGACACCACACAGCCAAGGTGTAATAGGACACCTCGCGGCTATGGTGTAACCAGACACCGCCCGCGCTGCAGGCGAGCGACGATCCGCGTCTCGAAGAGCAATCTGACACTAATTGACGATAGCATGACGTGGGGAGGGGCTGACCGATGCACGCTGAAGTTCCTACTTAACAGAAGGAAAAGGAGAATACGGGACTTGTACTACTGACGAGCGCGACGTGTGAACAGGGTCGAGCGATCAACAGCGAGAGGAACGACCAGCGGCGGCAGAGTAAAGTCCGTCAGATTCAGAGACTGACGCGAAGAACGATCTGTAGTTAGGCTGTACGAAGCAACTTTGAGATAGTCCGATTTAATATCTAAACGCTTTAATACTACGTGGAAGCTCCCGTAGAGTTATTGTATATATTTGTTTCGTTAATTAAATTCATTTATTAATTAAACAAAGTCCGTCGTGAATCTTCTATAGAAAAGTTAGGCACGTTAAATAAAAGTGCAAGTAAAAGAACAAGCGAGTCGAGGGTCGACACCAACACACGGCAAACACACGACAGGCGACCTTCGATCGCGACATTGGCGCAGTCGACAGGATTTTCAACTGAAGACGTCACGACGAAAATGGGAACCGGAAACGGAAAGAGGAATCTCAACAGATCGGGACCAGCGGCGAATACAACCCTTCGCAACTGGAGAAATCGAGTGCCGGACTCCGAAGACGAAGGACTCGAAGCAACCGACAGCAACAGGCAAGGACGAGGAACAAGAGCGCCAACGGACGACCGACCATCGCTAGCAACGACGGACGGGAGTGGCAACGGAGGACAGCGGATCAACCAAGATATCAAAAGACGGAGCACGCTCGACGTATTCAGAGGGTAAGTCCTTACTGGTAGTCGTGGTAATCTGTGAGGTTGCGGTTGAGGTCTGGATGAGGATTGGTGTGCGAATAGCCGAGGCTTTTGCGTAGCTCCTTTTGCTCAGTTCTGTTCTTGTTGTATTTGTGGTAGAATTTTAGGACGTTGTTTTCTTTGATTTCTGACCAGCGGTGACTCTCCTCTAACTTACTTATCTTTTTATATTAGTGAGCGGACTGTTGGAAGATGGATAAGTTGTCGATAGAGAAAAGAGTGAGGGTGCAGAACACGCCCCATCACAGACTAGTCGCATATCTGATAAAGATGGGACTAGGAGAGAAGGAAGTGGATTCCATGGGTATGAACCAGCTCCGAGAGGCTAGCGCCGAAATAATTGTTTCTGGACGGGAGGCCCCGCCAGAAGTAAGGGAGGAAGTAAGCATAGGTAGCCTAGAGAACAGTATTCGCTCGACAGTGCAGAGGCAGCTAGTCGAGCTCAAACAATTAAAATACGAGAGAAAGGAAGCGGAGAGAGCGGAGAGGAGAAAAGAAGAGGAGGAGGAAAGGCAGAGAAGGATCGAAGAAGAGAGAGAGAGGAGACTAGAAGAGGAAGAAGAAAGGCAGAGAAGTGAAGAGAAAGAGGAAGCGGAGAAACTGAGGAAAGAAGAAGGAGAGGAAGCGGAGCGGAGACTCAGGCTGCTTGAGGAGAGAGCGGAGAGGAGAGAGGAAGAGAAGGAGGAAAGGCAGAGAAGGATCAGAGAAGAGAGAGAGAGGAGACGACAAGAGAAAAAAGGGAGACTGAGGCTCCTTGGGGAGAAGCAGGCTGAGAAGCTCAGGCTGCTTGGGGAGGAGAGCAGGCTGCTTAAAGAGAAGCAGGCTGAAAGACTATGGCTACTTGAGGAGAAACGGAGGAGAGAAGAAAAAGAGGAAGCGGAGAGATTGAGGAAAGAAGAAAAGGAGGAAACAGAGAGACTCAGAATGCTAGAGGAAGAGCAGGCTGAGAAGCTCAGACTTCAGGAGGAGAAGCAGAGGAGAGAAGAGAAAGAGGAAGCGGAAAGATTGAGCAGAGAAGAGAAAGAGGAAGCAGAGAAATTAAGGCTTCAGGAGGAGAAGCGGAGGAGAGAAGAAAAGGAGGAGGCAGAGAAGAGAGAGAGGGAAGTCCGAGAGGAAAGGGACGCAGAGAGGAGACTCAGAGACGAAAGGGACTATAACTTAAGGCATTCGGTCGTAGGACGAATGAAAACGTATAGTGGAAGCTCGCGAGGACTCTTGCCAAGATTCCCAAGCGACCATGCGCAAATCCCGGGTTTCTTTGTGCATTGTGAAAGGCTGTTCGACTCTTGCGTTGTCCCGGACGACCGTCGAAGCAGAATACTCTTGACCTGTCTAGATAATCATGCCAGAACAGTGACAGCCAGAATTCTCATTGACTTGACCCAGAAATCGGTGCCTGCTAAGATACCCTGGCGAGTGGAACACCAAAAGGCGCTAGATAAACTTACGCCCGATTTGAATAACGCTGTATGTTCGCAGACAATTGACTACGGCAGAGAGTTTGGTCTATCGACTGACGCTTCAGACAAAGCAGTCGGTTGCTGCTTATTCCAAATTCAAGACGATGGAACAGAACGGCCAATATGTTTCGCCAGTTCTAAATTAGATGCTACGCAAGCGCGTTGGTCCACTGTGGAACGCGAAGCGTATGCTGTAATCTTTGCGTTGAAGAAGTTTAGGAATTGGATTTTTATGTCAAGGACCACCCTCTATTCTGATCACAATCCCTTGACTTTCCTAACTGCTTCTACGCCCACAAGTGCTAAACTTGCGAGATGGGCTCTGGCACTCCAGGACTTCGATATTTCTTTTGAATATCGACCTGGGTCGATGAATATTCCCGCTGATCTTTTGTCCAGACTATGATTGAGGAGAAGGCGGACTACCATGTAAGGCACCGCGACAACTGTAAATATAATTTCTAACTGTGCTGATATTTTGTATTTTTATGGGAACGACGAGGACATGGTCTGGAGGAAATCGATGGAGGGAACGACATCATTCTCAGCCGGGAGGCGAACCAATGACTGGCTTTGTCCTCCCCGGGAAGGGAGGTGTCGCGTGAGGAGATCGACGACAACGACGAGATGTCATCATCATCACGATGGAGTCGTCGTTGACGGTCGAGATAGAATAATGACGGACGAAAGCCAGTCCCCACTTGGTCAACAATGAAGGCAGCGAGGCCGAGGTGTAATCGGACACCACACAGCCAAGGTGTAATAGGACACCTCGCGGCTATGGTGTAACCAGACACCGCCCGCGCTGCAGGCGAGCGACGATCCGCGTCTCGAAGAGCAATCTGACACTAATTGACGATAGCATGACGTGGGGAGGGGGCTGACCGATGCACGCTGAAGTTCCTACTTAACAGAAGGAAAAGGAGAATACGGGACTTGTACTACTGACGAGCGCGACGTGTGAACAGGGTCGAGCGATCAACAGCGAGAGGAACGACCAGCGGCGGCAGAGTAAAGTCCGTCAGATTCAGAGACTGACGCGAAGAACGATCTGTAGTTAGGCTGTACGAAGCAACTTTGAGATAGTCCGATTTAATATCTAAACGCTTTAATACTACGTGGAAGCTCCCGTAGAGTTATTGTATATATTTGTTTCGTTAATTAAATTCATTTATTAATTAAACAAAGTTCGTCGTGAATCTTCTATAGAAAAGTTAGGCACGTTAAATAAAAGTGCAAGTAAAAGAACAAGCGAGTCGAGGGTCGACACCAACACACGGCAAACACACGACAGGCGACCTTCGATCGCGACAATCATCCATAGACTCGACAATAATTTGCAATCGCCATCGCATTTTAATGTCGACGACTAGGACAGCCAGTGTCTCCTAGCAACCAGTGCATCGTCTCCTAGCAACCAGTGCGTCGTCTCCTAGCAACCAGTGCGTCGCGTGTTGTTATATGGATGCGATGTATAGAGGAATCTTTCGTCGCTCAGGTGATTTAAGTAGCGCCAGAGAAAAAGATTGAATATTCAGTTGGGATTCGGTTAGTTATTATGCAGAAGCCATTTGACGATTTGACAACTATTGTATGCGCTCTGATTTCCACACAATGCTCTTCTCGTCTTTTGTGGCTCCCGTCGAGAAGCCAGGAATGGCAGGGAACACTGGCAGGAACACTTGCAGGAGTCGACGACAACTACACGCATCGAATTAAGCAGGCGTTGGAAGCGAGGCAACAGGTAAGACAGACAGACAGAGACAGACAGTTTTACACACGACGCAGGACAACTATGTCTAATGTTGGATATTTAGCATCATGAATATTGATGAGCCTTCTTAATATTCATGAGCATCTTTCCTGCACATGGCAAATGAACAGCAGTCTGTACTAAACAAAGCCACTTATGGTCGCTGTCTCTACGCTCCATTCGCAGTCACATGACCCCAGCAAACATACAAGAGACATCCGGTCGACAAGACAATAGTTCTTCACTAAAATATCAACAGAAAAGGTCATCATCTTCATCTTGATCGTTATCATTATCATCATCATCATCATTGTCGTCGTCGTCGTCGTAAACATCAAGTAATGTAAATCTTGGTATTAATAATTTAATAGGGGAATTAATAATAAGTCTAACTTTAAAATTCTGTGTGCAGAACGCGTCACTCGTTCTCCTAAAGGAGAGCAGGTCTTACGCTGCGCTGGTTCGTCGTGATCGCCTGTGTAACATTGGAGAAGCATTGAGGGAATTAGAACAAGCATTAGGGAACATTAGGAGAACGAGCATTATGGAGCATTAGAGGAACATTGAGCGTCGTTCTTAGCCAAACAACAGACGTACGAGAGTAACCCCTTGGAAAGGACTGAGCGATCAGAAGGTTGTTGTTTTCAGAGACTCGATGGAGTGGCGGACGGAGAGGGTCTAAGCTGCAGCCACTGACAACGATCTGAAGAGGACCGACGCTAAAGATCAGTCGCTGACAAGGAAGAGGAAGATGAGGCAGTAGCGGAACTGCAGAGAAGAGGATGAATTAGGAAGACATGAAGGAGGAGGAGGAGGAGGAGGAGGAGGAGGAGGAGGAGGAGGAGGAGGAGGAGGAGGAGAAGAGAAACAGAATTACAGCGATAAGATTTAAGAAAACAATTGTTAACACGCCAGTTAATGTCCGTCGGATGAACGAGGAATCGCAGATGAGAAAAGAGGAGGATTCGAAGAGGAAAAAGGAGAGGAGGAAGAGAATAAGAGGATACGGGGAATATGAGGGGAAAAGAGGATGAGAAGAGGATGGTAAGAGAAGGAAGACAAAGAGGGTGATGGGAAGAAAAGGCAGGAAGAGAATATGTGTGATGAAAAGAAAAGGAGAGAGGAACATGAGACATAGGAAGAGGATGAAAAGGAGGAGGAGAAAACAAGGAAGACAAATAGGAAGAAAGAGGAGGAGGAGGAAGAAGAGGAGGAGGAGGAGGAGGAGGAGGAGGAGGAGGAGGAGAAGGATGACGAGGTGGAAACACTGGAGATTAAGGATGGATCGAGAGGAGAAAGAAGAGGGAAGAGAAACTAGGCGACGATTAAGAATCTCCAAATACAAAGGTAATATCTCCAATTAGAAAGTTAGAAGAGTCGGGAACTTTTATACGAAGACAAGAAGAAGAGGAAGAAGGAAGTTCAGTTCGGTTCTGGCGTATGACATCGGAGGATGCTAGTAAAAATCATAAGCTTATCTCGGGATTCATCATTGGAAGTTACAAGACCTTTCTCTGTAGACTCTCTCTCTGTCTGTCTCTCTGTCTCTGTCTGTGTCTGTCTGTCTCTGTCTGTCTCTGTCTGTCTCTGTCTCTCTGTCTCTCTCTGTCTGTCTGTCTGTCTGTTTGTCTCTCTCTTTCTCTCGCTCTCTCTCTCTCTCTCTGAAGTGGCGAGTAAGCCGTCAGCTGTCATCACAAAGACCACTACAGCCACGATCACCACTTGAAAAATCTCTATTTCGAGTCGCAATGAATAAATGGGTCTAAAAATAAACGGCACGAATCGTATCTTTAAATTTTTAAAGCCCTACTCAGGCACCAGCTTATTACTTCATCGTTCATTGGAGTCTTGCATGCAACCTCTAACATCTTATAGGGTAAAGAGTCTTCTCGCCGAATATACAATGCACACTGTCGCATTCATGGGATTTCGAGCATTTGACCACTGTACAGTTCAACCAACTCTCAGAAGCTCTAATCTTTTTGCCGCCACCTAGCGACTAAGTCAGCCGCTAGATAACTGCCACCTGGCGAATGATTGATAAAACCGCGTCTTTGCTATTGCGATGCTTCTTCGTTCTTCTTCTCAGCATAGCGTAATGCAAGGCTAACGAAGACGAGATGAGGCAGGATAGGCCTACCATCGTAATCGTACTCACGAGATTTCTACAGCGCCCAATTGAACAAAGTTGCAGGAACCAGCTTCCTTACACGAGCTCAGGCAAAACAAATGCAACAGGCAGGTACGGTCAGGTTTAGTTCCGCGTCAAGATCCAAGGGTGAGCCAGATAAAAGGTCAAATGGGGCTATGGTCGATGTTGTTTTGAATTGGAGCTGGAAGAGAGGAGGTAAGGGGAAGAGGAGGAATCAGGATAGGATTTGTGGAAAAATTAATCTTTTCGGTTTTGTACAAAAGACCTGCGCAGAGATTGCAAGAGTTGCAGTCTTGGTAGGATGTGAATCGGATAATTTTTCGCTTTTTATAGTTTCTGGCATTAGGTCGTTTTTATATAGGCTAGAGCAAGTCAGGTCAGATAGTGTAACGGAAAGCAATGCATGGTAACTTGGTATCCGGTCATCTGATCTGATCCATCAAGAAGATCGTTTACATCTGCAACAACATTCATGAGATGTTCATTCCATCATTAACAATCTTTTGCAAATACTTTCTTTCGATCGATTCACCTCAAGACATTCATATTTCGGATTACCTAACCTCGCATTTGTTTCAGTGTGATTCTCGTTAACGATAACGGTAACGAAAATCTTCGTTAACGAAAATAAAATGATTTCGTTATCGATAACTATAACTGTACCTAAAAATATAATTAACCATAAAATATATAACTATAACGAAAATAAAACTACAGAAAACTCATAGTTATTTTCGTTACAAAAAATAAAGAGTGCAATATCGACAAACACGAGAACGTGGAAATTGCGCTACAACTCATAGCCTATGTTCGCCCCGGATTTTGGATTTGTGAATTAATCCAGTAGTAGTGGCGTGTTTTATTAAATGTAGTTATTTTATAAACGTTTCTCTATAGCGATTGCAACCCAAGTTGACTAGCGCAAATTCTAAAAAAATAGCAGTCATATTAATCTTGTAGTCAAAATGTCGCTAAAGATCTCGAGCGGTGCTGTCTGGAGTCATTTCAAGTGCGAATCGGTCACAAATAGAAGTTCCTGTGTCATCAGCGGTGCTGGTGTTAATGAGGGGAAGTTATGTGGCCGGCTCATAGCTCGTAAAAACACGAATACTTATCTACTCAATCATCTCTCTCCTTGCATTCTGCCACGCAGTCTATACGGTCTTCGGTTATGGGTCTTTTGGTTGAACCTAGATGTAGCACTGCCATGGGCTTTCGTGCATTTCGTGTTGCAGCCCCCAAGGAATGGAACCGACTACCAATGCTTATCCGTTGTTCGACCTCTTATTCTTCCTTCAAGAAACGCCTCAAAACTCATTACTTCTCACTGGCTTCAAACACCTAGATATCTAATTGCTCTTCATCTGGCGGCTGACTAACCGCGCCTCAGATTCGCAATTCTGTGCGATGGGCACCTTAAAAATGTTCGTAATAAATAATAAAGAAGTAAGTATCACCATCCACCTACATAGAAAGAAGTCTGCGCTGCAGAGAGTGATAGAAAGACGGGTATAGTAGGGAACTGGGCGAAGTCAATGAAAACTGGTGAGATAATTATAAGTGTGCAGTAAAAGTAACATACTCAACACAGGTGCTGCGTCTGTAGGCAATTTCGCTTATTATTATTATTATTATTATTATTATTATTATTATTATTATTATTATTATTATTATTATTATTATTATTATTATTATTATAAATATTAAGGAATATTTATATAGCGCCTCTTCAGGTCCGTCTACGCAGGAGCGCTCTCAGTCCAACCACGGGTTAAAAGAGCAGTTTTAAATTAGCATAAAAAGTAGAGTAATCAGTAATGACCTGGCGGAGCCCCGGTGGACGCCTGTTGTAAGTGCTAACTAAAATAAAAATCCAGCAACTATAACTAAAATAGATCTATAACACTAACTATATATCTGTAACTATAACTAAAAAGAAAAACCATTAACTATAACTGTAACTGTGACTAAAATAGATTGATACGGAGAATCACACTGATTTGTTTAGATTAATTAGGTAGTCGTTGAAGCAGCGTGTTGGAAGATGCTCGTAGGGCAATATATGAATGGTTTGTTACAAGTGTACATAAGAGTGATGCAAATACGAAACCTATGCATTATTCGTCGTATAGATCTATAAGTGACCAGTTTGTTTCAGGTCAATTCGAATTGCTGACACTGAGTTAGGCCAACATGCATGTCGATGATATACGAGCCTTACCGATCAGACGCCGACTTAGAACGGCTCCTAAAAGTCGCCATGAAAATAACATAAACTTCGATGTATAGCATATGCTAGTCGTCTGCCTGACGCCCATATGGAGCGGGGGGTAGGGGGTGGGACGACTGAGGGAGATTACTTAATGATCGAACGGTGCTAAGGATTTTGTCGGATTTCTCTGAACTCTATGCATCTCCCGATTGAAGCTGCACGTGATCAGGTAAGTATATAAATTCACACGAGTCTTATTCCTAGATCTATTATTCCCAGGTATTTATGATTCCCATAGATCTTTGATTCTCAGTGACCTATGATTCGCATAGACCTATTATGATTCCCGCATGATTCCCATAGATCTGTACAACAAAAAAGCGACGAACGAGAATAGAGAACAAGAGGAGATTTGTAAGGTTATAAATCAATGTTTCATTTGTTATTATATTACGTTTCATCAATATTTTGTTCTAAGAGACGACGCAGACCGCGCAGTCAAAGACTTCCTTCTTTGAAATGATTTTTCTAACGGATTGGGAATTTGCGAGACATGAATAGGTGAAGATATTTTACAGCTTTAAATACATGATTATAAGAATTTTTAATCTGGCGAAGATCAGCTGCAGTTTCTCAAATAAGGTGTCTGTCTATTGTTCCGTGGCTGTCAGCCGAGTCGTGGAAATGGAGCTGCTCTCCCTAGGCGCGGAAAAGGAGCGGCTCTCTCTTCAACCTCTATGTAGTCGGTGTATTCATCTGATCGGCCGAGCCTTGGGAAAGGAGACGCCCTTCCAAGGCGTGGAAATGGAGCTGCCCTCTTTCCATCTTCGCTGCGTCCTAGACGTGGAAACGGTGCTGCCCGACCGAGACGTGGAAAGGGAGATGCTCTGCGATTGAGTCCAAATCTTGGCAGTCGCTTTGCTCTCGTTTCGTCGTCGTAAGTTGACTCATCTCCGTCAAATTCTTCCTCCAATTCCTCTTCCTCCTCATCCTCCTCTCCCGATTGTCTCAGTCCCAATCGTGGAAGCGGGGAGCGAACCCCGAGCCTTGGCAACCTCTTGTCACGCTCCTCTCCCAGTCGCGGCAGTGGGGAACGAAGGCCAAGGCGTGGAAGCGGGGATCGAATCCTTAACCTTGGAAGTCGTTTCTCCTTCTCTTCCATTGTCTCATCCCTTCCAAACCTCGGAAGTCTTTTGTCTCGCAGACCCTCGTCCTCCAGATCCTCATCGCTTCGTAGTCCAAGGCGTGGCAGAGGAGCACGGACTCCGAGTCGTGGCAGTGGAGACCTCTTGTCTTCCTCCAGTTCATGAGTTGATCGCCTAGATCTCATTCTCACCAATTCATCGGTCATTGAAAAAAGACGATTGACATCCTGTTCATCCAGCTCAGCAGATGACAGATGACTCGCTCCATCAGATGAATCATCTAGGCAAGATCAGCCCACAGAATCAGCCGATTTATTCCATTCCACTATCATCATCATCATCATCATCATCATCATCATCATCATCATCATCATCATCATCATCATCATCATCATCATCATCATCATCATCATCATCATCATCATCATCATCATCATCACCATCACCACCACCACCACCACCACCACCACCATCATCATCATCATCATCATCATCATCATCATCATCATCATCATCATCATCATCATCATCATCATCATCATCATCATCATCACCACCACCACCACCACCACCATCATCATCATCATCATCATCATCATCATCATCACCACCACAACCACCATTACCACCAGATTATCATCATCGTCATCATCTTCCTCGTCATCATCATTTTCGTCGTCGTCGTCGTCGTTATCATCATAGTCGTCAGAAGCTCCTCTATCTTATGGCTGTGGCTTAGTAATTGGTCTAGAATTCGTCTTGATTTGTCGGTTGACTCAGTAGCACCATCGACCGATATCCTGTGCTTTAGTAACTGGCGCTATAGAAGTTATACTAGAAACATTGTCCTCTAAATGGATCAACTGATGACCATCTTGACCGGCGATGGTTAACCACTAGACTTACTACGTTAGAGAAGCGTAGAAAGTGAAGAAAATGAAGGAAAGTGAAGTATATAAAAGAAAGTGAAAAAGAAAGCGAAGAAAAGTGAAGAACGTTATAAAATGTTAGGAATTAAAACCATTTTTATAAAATCCTGGGAAAATTGGCAACATCTTGGAAACTAAATTTTTGTAATAGAAATGTCGATCACTAAAGAAAGTCGTGAAAAATGTTTCCGCGGATTTAATCGCAGTGCGTGGATTTATTTATTTATTTACTAAATTAATTATACAGCGCCAGCCAACAATCAGAGGCTCTGTCTCCGCTAAATTGACATTTGACATCCTTTGAGCTAGTGAAAAGCGTGACTGGCCTCTGAGTGTTTAAGACAATTGGCTGACTGACTGATAACACAAAAACTGATGGCGAATGAGTTTCAGAAGAAACTGGCTTCAGTCACGCGTGACTGTCATGCTTGATTGGGCTTCATGTTCAGTATGAAGGAAGGCACTCGTCAGAGTTACAAACCAAAAAACATAATCGTTGCGTTAGTCAGTCAGTCAGTTATTTTTTGACATCCAGGCGATCAACTCATGAACTGGAGGAAGACAAGAGGTCTCCACTGCCACGACTCGGAGTCCGTGCTCCTCTGCCAAGCCTTGGGCTACGAAGTTTCTGTGTTCGTTAGTTAATTTAAGTTCGTCGAACTATTAGTCATCATATATTTAAGGTTAGTTATTCTAAAAACTGATCAGTTACTTTACTTATTAATCTGCAGTGTGATTTTCGTTAACGATAATGGTCAAGTAAATGTTCGTTAACGAAAATAATTGATTTCGTTAACGATAACTATAATTGTCACTACAAAATACTATTAACTATAACTGTTACTGTAACTAAAATAAAATCTGTTAGGAGAATCACCCTCGTAATATGGTGGTTAGTTTATCGACTTCAAGGAACCTGTCGAAAGTGTGATAATCGCCAGTTGCTCTAAAGATTATATGAAACACCTGATGATCAGATTAAATACTTAATGATTAGATTAGATTAGATTAGACGCTTGATAGACTGATGGAATTTCATTGGCTATACTTACGACAGAGGGTCAAGTAGGAGACGAGACCGATGAAGAACGTTGTCGTCAGCTTCATCTTTCTTCTTACTTACTAAAGAGAGATGTAGCGATGACCAACGTTTAGTAACAGAAGTAGCAGTTGTAGTAGTTGTTGTAGTAGCTGTTGTTGCAGTAGTTGTTGTTCGTCGGTCAACTTATCATCAGTTTGTCATCATCGATATTTGAACTCGTAAATCTGTCGACTTTGACTCTCTGCTCTCTTCGCTTCTGTTCGTCGCTGGCCAGGCCTTATATAACGTCCGGTGGATTGGGCAAAGGGCGCGGGCAATCGACGCGCCAAATGACGACATCGGTGACGCGTTATTGGACGACTGTCAGACGCAGACGACAGTTGGAAGGGGCGGGAAGAGACCAGCGGAGGCAGGACCAGCAGACAGGGAGAGAGAGGGTCGACGGGGTGGAATGTATGGAGCCTGGGAGGGGTCTAGAGGGAGAGTGGAGAGAAGGAGGGATAGAGAAGAGTAGGGATGGAAGGATGCAAGAAATGAAGAGAGAGAAAGAGAGAGAGAGAGAGAGAGAGAGAGAGAGAGAGAGAGAGAGAGAGAGAGAGAGAGAGAGAGAGAGAGAGAGAGAGAGAGAGAGAGAGAGCAGGGTGACGGTTGGATTGAGGTTGAGAGGGTTAGAGAGGAGACAGAGAAGGGTGTAGGAGTTAGGGGTTGATCGAGGGGAATGCAAAGGGTAGAGAAGGACGGGAAGTTCTGGAGGACGGAGGCTGGAACGGCTTCGTATGGAGAAGACTGGGAGGCAGGACTGAGAATTTCAGACAGTAGATATGCGAGAAGCATGAGAAGGAGGGACTAGGGACAGACAGACCACGAAGAGAGACAGACAGACAGAGACAGAGAGACAGAGAGACAGAGCAAGGAGATATAGATCACAAATAGAGAGAGAGAGAGAGAGAGAGAGAGAGAGAGAGAGAGAGAGAGAGAGAGAGAGAGAGAGAGAGAGAGAGAGAGAGAGAGAGAGAGAGAGAGAGTGAGTGAGAGAGAATGTGAGAGTGAGAGACAAAGATAGAGACAGAGAAATGGTAGAGATAGAGAGGATGTTGGGCAGACACAGAGACAGACAGACAGACAGACAGACAGACAGACTGACAGACCGACAGACAGACAGACAGACAGAGGTGTTGAGAGAGACAGACGTGCAACATATGAGGCGAATTTCAATATTCATCTGCTGGTGATATTTCTTGTCGGTCGGAGGCCATTGGAGTCGAAACTGATTGAGAAGATATTGAAAAACGTGTGAACATGACGTAATGAGGAGACATTCGTACGCATGCGCAGAAGGCAGCAGACCAACGATTGGGTTTTAGCGGGAGAGGGAGAGAGACAGACAGACACAGAGAGAGAGACAGACAGAGACAGACAGAGACAGACACAGAGAGAGACACAGAGAGAGACCGGAACAGAGAAGTAGAAATAGAGGTAGAAGAAGGAGGAAGAGGAGGAGGATGAAGAGAGTTGATCTTTGGATCGAAAGAATTCTCTTTATTCTTTGCAATTTAGAGATGTTGCTGGTAATCGCCAATACTCAGTCGTTCGCTCACAGAAATTCTAATGAAGTCTCTCACTTTTTCAATGTCTCTTTTTCTCTCACTTTCGACTCTTTTTGCTCCTCTCTCTCTCTGTCTCTGTCTCTGTTTCTCTGTTTCTCTCTCTGGGTCTCTCCGTGTCTCCGATGATCAGTAAAAGCCAGTCTGAGAGCCATGCACCTCCTACACCGTCTCATCGGTTATCCGTCTCCTAGAGTAACTTTCTCTTCAGAGACCAACCACCGTATTCGTTCAGCCATTAAACTCTTCATTGGGGACAAGACATCGATGCATATCAACTCATCTCCACTTATCTCTCAACAATCCATAACCTCTAAATTTCCCCTCTCAGGTTCTACCCCCCCCCCAACCACGGTAGAACCTGTAAGTGTAATAAATTATATGATGTTCTTTAACAGTACTAAGCCCTTCAATTCGCAGACCAATGTTGAGATGGTTGGGAGATTTTTCAGTGGAGGGCGCCCTCAAACACGTATACCCCGGTCAATGGATTCCCATTCAGATTAACATCGTTGATGGTCCAACTCCTGTATTCCTGATCTATGACTCTTTCCCCATTTGGGACAAACATCAATTCGAATTCTGATGAAGATGTTTCTCCTAAAACCCAAATTCTCCTTAGACAATCTCTCGATTTCCCTGACCTCGATCCACCTTCCTTCACTGGTTTCCTATCCTTCTTATGTTCTCTCTAATGATCTTTCTTCTTGATTAGCACATGAAACAAACTGGCGCTACAAAAAGCAGAAACAATGGATAGGATAAGACTAGAATAGATTTAGATCACATTAGTAGATGCCTAATAGTGATTAGATTAACTAGATCTGAAATCAAGACGGACTGCAGAGCCGCAGCAACTTCATTCCCTCCTTCAATCAGACATTCAATCAATCCGTCAGTCGACGGCTTTCCTCTTCAATCAACAGTTTCTTCTTTGATCGATTCATTTACTTAAATTAAATTTTACTGAGGTCACGTGTTTCCCGCTCTAGAACTATCCGTCTGTGCCGATGGAGAAATGAGCGACAAAACAGCGACCTGAAGTTCAGTAGAGCGCTTTCAAGATGGCGTCTTATTGCGCCTATCAGGTGTCAGCTATTTCCGGTCCTTCGGTCGAAATGAAATTGTGATTGAGCGCCGGCGAAAGTAGTTCCGTCGCAAAATGTCAATTAATTTATCCGCGGCGTCAAATGAAAGCGAGCGCGGAAGCACACAGTTAACAACCAAATGACACACGTAATTGACAAGTGGATTGGTCGTCGGTAAACTTAGGGCGCTGATATTAGATTTCCCGTCATGCTTTTCGACCGGGGTCCAGCCGACGAACGCTTTGCCCGGATGTATCAATGGATGGAAGGAGTGGAAGAAGGAGGAGGAGGCGGAGGCGGAGGAGGAAGACAGAGGAAGACCGAGGAAGACAGAGGAAGACAGACAGAGGAAGAGAGGGTGAGGAAGGAAAACCGAGGCTGTGATTCGTAGTAAGGGAATTAGGGTAACGATATAAAAGACCCGATGATCGCAAGAAGTGTTTCCCACTCACAGCCGATGGAAGGACTGTCCAGCAGAGGAGCAGGAGAAAGAGCAGACTGGAAAAGGAGCAGTGGAAGAGAGGAACGAACGGAGGAGGATGAGAAGACGGAGAGGAATATCAGGAGATAGATAGATGGATGGATGGATGGATGGATGGATGGATGGATGGATGGATGGATGGATGGATGGATGGATGGATGGATGGATGGATGGGTAGATAGATAGATAGATAGATAGATAGATAGATAGATAGATAGATAGATAGATAGATAGATAGATAGATAGATAGATAGATAGATAGATAGATAGATAGATAGATAGATAGATAGATAGACAGGCAGATGTAGAGAGATATAGAGGGAGACAAGGAAACAGAGAGGAGGATTGACCGACTTGGCTTTTGTCTACGGAATAATTTATGATTAGGGTTGTTGTTGTTGTTGTTGATGATGATGACGCCGATGATGATGAGTGACGTTCAGTCATCATCGTCAACTCTTCCTCCCTCAATTCATCTGTTTCAGCAACTCATACAAAGACCGGTTGGTCCACGTGCAGCAGCAGCAGCTGATGCGGGGTCCGTTCCTTTATCATTCTCATAACATATTCCACAGACTATAATTGCCTCTTCTCTTTATGTACGACCGACTCATTAACATCAATAAGAAAAGACAATTATTTTGAAACTAATATCATAGGACAATAGAAAAACAAATATTACACTCTGACCCTGTCGTGTTTCTTGCCAGCAACCGATGCTGTCAGTACTGTACCAATCGATCTATGCCAATGGAGAGATGTAGGTGCCTTGCGTACACACTCGTCATCTCGAGCCCATCATCATCTTAACTCCATTGTGCCCCCTAGTCAACTCAGCTATGAAACTAAAACAATGATTGTGCGCTGCCAATAGTCTATAATTAACGGCCTCTAACCAGTTATAACTGTAAATGCAAAATGCAATGTACTCGCTTTCTATACCGATCGTATACGTATCCACGATCCTATTTATTTTTCAGTGAATTGGTGGAATGAGAACCTTCACACCGCTGTCCGTTTGAATGGGGGTCATGCCATTTAAGGTACAGACTGTGCTAGCCCGAGATTTAAGTCTCTCTTAATTTTATAAACCACCACCGGTATGCAAAGGTGCATAGGACATTCGCTCAACCAATGTAGCTAACCGGACTATGTAACAATGTAGCTAAATAGGCAAATACCGCTTTTAATGCAGACCAGTGACGTCGTCAGCTAGAACTGACTATCACTTTTAGCAGACATTTATAATTAATTGCAATATACAATGTATATGATAATTCTTTCCAAAGAAATTACCAATGTATAGGCCTGTATGCCTAGTATCATATTTTCATATAGGCCCTAATGGTCAGTATTTATAATGTATAAAGTAACTCTAACTATATAGAAATATATATATATATATATATATATATATATATATATATTGCTAGACATACTTTATACATTTATATATATGCATAGAGAAAATACTTATAAATTCGATAAACAGATTCTACTTCACATACAATGCCATGTTTTACTGGAGCGATTACAATTCTCATCTGGTACTTTTAGTCCATGGTTCATTGCTCTTTAAGATGGTCACGTGATTCCATCATCTGGATTTCAATCAACCCATATTATGTCCAGTATTTTGAAAGGACAGATTTACATCCATAAGATTCATAATCTGATATTTAATTCTCAGCACAATATAAGTGATATATCAATTCTAACGCATGTGGGCTATGTACATTTTCTACGGGTCACTGAGCTGTTGGCAATAATCGTTTTGTGTTTCATACCTAAGAGAAGTGGATAATTAATTTTAATTTCTCAATCATT
>OY744614.1:50244881-50255911 GCA_963556255.1 Allolobophora icterica | reverse complement strand
TTCTTCACCTGATTTGGAACGATGGAACGACGAAGGGAAATCGGACGACGAATGATATAGCGCCAGCTTACGATTAACCGATTGATTGATGGCAAAGAGAGCACGACTTCGAATCCCCCCATGGACCAACCACCAATAACCGCAGGGAATCAATTTCACAGATGCCCCCAACTGTTTCCATTCTCCATCCTTCCTCCGTCCGTACGTCTCTCTCTCTCTCTCGCTGTCTCTCTCTGTCTCGCTTTCTTTGGTTTGTCTCTCTCTATGTCTCACTCTTCATCTGCCTATGATTGTCTCTGTCTCTGTCTCTCTCTCTCTCCGGCAGTCGATCATCAATTAGACTTTGGTCACGAATCACGTTCCAGAGTTCGTTGAAAATAGTATATTCTACTGCTTTCAACTCCTCCTTTATGTTTCCTTGAAATCGTGAAACACTTCCTCATTCACCAGTCTTCTACTCCAGAACTCCTTAAACTCATGAATCGTAGCGAAGCTTTCATCTGTCGGTTAAACCTCAGAATTATCAGATGATATGAGAGGCACAGGGGCTATGGAGCAAGATCTGACAGTCGATTCCAAATCAATTATTATACAAAGTAGTTGTTCTTGTGAATCTTTCGTCTGCTTCGAGAACCAATCGATCACAAAATATTGGACAAGTGAACGAGAAATGAGGGACAAACTCAACCGCATCCAGCAAAGAGAACCCGTTGTCATAGCAGCCACCTCTTCCTCCTCCTCTTCCTTCTCCTGCTAATCCTTTTATCATCCTCATTCCTCTCCTTTTCCTCTTTTTGTTTTGTTTTTCTCATCCTTATTATCTCTTTCTTCTTCCATTCCTTCCACTTCCACCACCATCTCTTTCTCTTTTCCATCCTCCATTTCCTCTCTCTCTCTCTCTCTCTCTCTCTCTCTCTCTCTCTCTCTCTCTCTCTCTCTCTCTCTCTCTCTCTCTCTCTCTCTCTCTCTCTCTCTCTCTCTCTCTCTCTCTCTCTCTCTCTCTCTCTCTCTCTCTCTCTCTCTCTCCATTCTTTCACTTTCCACCTTCCACCTTCCACTTCAATTCTCCTGTTCTTTTCCCCTCTTAAAATCCTCCTATCCTTCTCCCTTCTCACTCCTCATTCTTCTTAACTAAAACAAGAATGAGTACAGAATATATCTCACAGACTCTGGCCTATAAATCTCGTCTATATCTTCGTTATTGAATCAATTGAATGACAAACCGCATTCAGGAACAGGAAAAGGGAAAATGTTAACGTTGTCCGGTTTCTATATCATCCACAGATGCGACAATAACAATAGCGATCGCACTTTAGTGTCGACGACTATGACAGCCAGTGTTTCCTATAGCAACCAGTGCTTCGTCTCCTAGCAACCAGTGCGTCGTCTCCTAGCAACCAGTGCGTCGTGTGTTGTTATACGGATGCGTTGTATAGAGGAATCTTTGGTCGGTCAGGTGATTGAAGTATACCGCCAAAGACGACCATTGAATATTCAGTTGGATTCAGTTCGTTATTATGCAGAAGCCATTTTGACTATTTGACAACTATTCTATGCGCTCTGATTTCCACACAATGCTCTTCTCGTCTTTTGTGGCTCCCGTCGAGAAGCCAGGAATGGCAGGGAACACTGGCAGGAACACTTGTAGGAGTCGACGAAGCTACACGCATCCAATTAAGCAGGCGTTGAAGCGAGGCACCAGATAAGACAGACAGATAGAGACAAACCTTAAAACACACGACGCAGGAGAACTATGTCTACTGTTGGAGCATTAGCATCATGAATATTGATGAGTCTTCTTAATATTCATGAGCATCTTTCCTGCACATGGCAAATGAATTGCAGTCTGTACTAAACAAAGCCACTTATGGTCGCTGCCTCTACGCTGCATTCACAGTCTCATGACCCCAGCAAAAAATACAAGAGACATCCGGTTGACAAGACAATAGTTCTTCACTAAAATTTCAACAGAAAACGTCATCATCTTCATCTTGATCGTTATCATCATCATCATCATCATCATCATCATCATTGTCGTCGTCGTCGTAAACATCAAGTAATGTAAATCTTGGTATTAATTATTTAATAGGGGAATTAATAATATTTTGAAATTCTGTGTGCAGAACGCGTCACTCGTTTTCCTAAAGGAGAGCAGGTCTTACGCTGCGCTGGTTCTTCTCGTTCGCCTGTGTAACATTGGAGAAGCATTGAGGGAATTAGAACAAGCATTAGGGAGCATTAGGAGAACGAGCATTAGGAGCATTAGGGGAACATTGAGCGTCGTTCTTAGCCAAACAACAGACGTACGAGAGTGACCCCTTGGAAAGGACTGAGCGATCAGATGGTTGTGTTTTCAGAGACTCAATGGAGTGGCGGAAGGAAAGGGTCTAAGCTGCAGCACTGAAAACGATCTGAAGAGGACCGACGCTAAGATCAGTGGCTGACGAGGAAGAGGAAGATGAGGCAGCAGCGGAACTGCAGAGAAGAGGATGAACTAGGAAGACATGAAGGAGGAGGAGGAGGAGGAGGAGGGGAGGAGGAGAGGAAGAGGAGAAGGAGAAGGAGAAGAGAAACAGAATAGCAGCGATAAGATATAAGAAAACAATAATTGTTAACAACGCCATTTTATGTCCGTCGGATGAATGAGAAATCGCAGACGATAAAAGAGGAGGATAAGAAGAGGAAAAGGAGAGGAGGAAGAGGATAAGAGGATAAGAGGAATAGGGGGAGAAAGGAGGATGAGAAGAGAATGGAAAGAGAAGGAAGACAAAGAGGGTGATGGGAAGAAAAGGCAGGAAGAGAATAGATGGTGTGATGAAAAGAGAAAGGAGAGAGGAACATGAGACATAGGAAGAGATGAAAAGGAGGAGGAGAAAACAAGGAAGAGAAATAGGAAGAAACAGGATGAGGAGAAGGAGAAGGATGATGAGGTGGAAACACTGGAGATTAAGGATGGATCGAGAGGAGAAAGAGGAGAGAAGAGAAACTAGACGACGATTAAGAATATCCAAATACAAAGGTTATATCTCCAATTAGAAAGTTAGAAGTCGGGAACTTTTATACGAAGACAAGAAGAAGAGGAAGAAGGAGGTGAAGTTCAGTTCTGGCGTATGACATTGACATCGGAGGATGCTAGTTAAATCATAAGCTTATCTCGGGATACATCATTAGAAGTTACAAGACCTTTCTCTGTAGACTCTCTCTCTCTCTCTCTGGGTCTGTCTGTCTGTGTCTGTCTGTCTGTCTGTCTGTCTGTCTGTCTCTCTCTCTCTCTCTCTCTCTCTCTCTGTCTCTCTCTCTCTCTCTCTCTCTGTCTCTGTCTCTGTCTCTGTCTCTGTCTCTCTCTCTGTCTCTGTCTCTGTCTCTCTCTCTCTCTCTCTCTCTCTCTCTCTCTCTCTCTCTCTCTCTCTCTCTCTCTCTCTCTCTCTCTCTCTCTCTCTCTCTCTCTCTCTCTCTCTGAAGTGGCGAGTAAGTCGTCAGCTGTCATCACAAAGGTCACGACAGCCATGATCACCACTTGAAAAATCTCTATTTCGGGTCGCAATGAATAAATGGGTCTAAAAATAAACGGCACGAATCGTATCTTCAAATTATTAAAGCCCTACTCAGGCACCAGCTTATTACTTCATCGTTTATTGGAGTCCTGCATGCAACCTCTAACATCTTATAGGGTAAAGAGTCTTCTCACCGAATATATGTTACAGGGAATGTGTATTTTCAGGGAATATGTATATTCCCTGAAAATTTCAGGGTATATGTATATTCCCTGATTCACTCAGGGAATGTATACATTCCCTGAAAAAACCAGGGTATATACATATTCCCTGAAATCTTCAAGTGATTTCTATACACATTCCCTGAAAGCTTTCAAAGACACAGCGACATAAAGTCAACAGTAGGCCTAGTGCTTAACTATGGTTATAATTGGTCGCTAATTGGAAGGTTCTATCACTGCGTACCTCCTTTGATGCGCAAACGCCCATTGTTCAATAACTGTACGTAAATATAGGATCAAATCTTCAGAATAAACAACATCTCACTTCATAGAAGAAAGGTTTTAGTAGTAATCAGTGTTATCACCGTTGAAAAATGAAACACCTAAGCTAGAACATTAAAATAACCAAAGAAATCCCTAGCCATCGGTATCCAATCAAAACTGAAGTCTCACCTTTTCAAATACTCCTACTCTGACTCATCTGATACTCCGCCTTCCAATTATACTCGCCATAAACGACACCCGCCTTGACAGCTGCTCTGCCTCACCTGATCTGGTACTCCGGAAATCGGACATGGACCTCTTTTGGACTACTCTCTGGAAACCCCCTTTGATTTGGTTTGGCCTCCTGGAAATCGGACTATGAAACTCAAAAAATAATTTCCTAAGTTTTGAAAAGGGCAACAGTTTACTTCCAGAAAACTTCCAAAACAGTTCAGTCTGAGTCTGCAGTCTCCTTTAGTCTTTCGACTAGTAATATTTTAAATATAAATAAACTAGTATAGCATGCATATTGCGCCATTTATTTATTGACCTCGACCATCCAGACCGTTTAAAAAATTGATTAAATTAATTTTAAAACAGGGTTTAAATAAAACAAGAAAAGCCAAAGAAAAAACCAAGGTCCAGGAAAACCTCCATTTCCCAAGTTCGGATAAAAACTCAAGATCAATTATAACCCTAGCTAAGCACTAGGCCTACTGTTGACTTTATGTCGCTGTGTCTTTGACAGCTTTCAGGGAATGTGTATAGAAATCACTTAAAGATTTCAGGGAATATGTATATACCCTGGTTTTTTCAGGGAATGTATACATTCCCTGAGTGAATCAGGGAATATACATATACCCTGAAATTTTCAGGGAATATACATATTCCCTGAAAATACACATTCCCTGTAACACACTGTAATGCACACTGTCGCATTCATGGGATTTCGAGCATTTGACCACAACAGTTCAACAAACAGTCCCTCTCAGAAGCTCTAATCTCATTACCGCCACATAGCGACTAAGTCAGCCGCGGGATAACTGCCACCTGGCGAATGATCGATTAAACCGCGTCTTTTGCTATTGCGATGCTTACAAGTTCTTCTTCTCAGCGTAGCGTAATGCAAGGTTAACGAAGACGAGAAGAGGCAGGATAGGCCTACCATCGTAATCGTACTCACGAGATTTCTACAGCGCCCAATAGAGCAAAGTTGCAGGAACCAGCTTCCTTACATGAGCTCAGGCAAAACAAATGCAACAGGCAGGTACGGTCAGGTTTAGTTCCGCGTCAAGATCCAAGGGTGAACCAGATAAAAAGTCAAATGGCTGGGGTCGATGTTGTTTTGAATTGGAGCTCGAAGAGAGGAGGTTAGGGAAGAGGAGGAATCAGGATAGGATTTGTGGAAATTGAATCTTTTCAGTTTTGTACGAAAGATATGTGCAGGCAGTGCAGACATAGCAAGAGTTGCAGTCTTGGTGAAGACGTAGGATGTGAGTCGGATAAATTTTCGCTTATTATGTTTTATGGCATCGCTCCTATTAAGTCGTTTTTCAATAGAGTTAATCCAGTAGTAGTGGCGTGTTTTAGTAAATTTAGTTATTTTATAAACGTTTCTCTATATCGATTGCAACCGAAGTTGACTAGCGCAAATTCTAAAAATTAGCAGTCATATTAATCTTGTAGTAAAAATGTCGCTAAAGATCTCGAGCGGCCGCAAGCGTGGGAACTGTCTGGAGTCATTTCAAGTGCGAATCGGTCACAAATAAAAGTTCATTTATCATCAGCGGTGCTGGTGTTAATGAGGGGAAGTCATGTGGCCGACTCATAGCTCGTGAAAACACGAATACTAATTATCTACTCAATCATCTCTCTCCTTACATGCTGCCACGCAGTCTGTGGTCTTCGCCTCAGAATCGAATTTCTGTGCGATGGACGCCTTTAAAATGTTCGTAATAAATAATAAATAAGTAGGTATCACCATCCACCTACAGAGAAAGAAGTCTGCGCTGCAGAGAGTGATATATAGAAAGACGTGTAGCCTATAGTCGGGAATTCGGCGAAGACAATGAAAGCTGGTGAGATATTGGTGCGCAGTAAAATTAACATATACTCAACACAGGTGTGCCTCTGTCGGCAATTTCGCTTATTATTTTTATTATAATTATTATTATTATTATTATTATTATTATTGTATTATTATTATTATTATTATTATTATTATTATTATTAATAATTTTTATTCCCGAGGTAGTAAAGATCCCTCGGGCTGTAAAATTATTATGTTATTATTATTATTATTATTATTATTATTATTTTTTTTTTTTTTTGCCCCGAGGTATACAGGATCCCTCAGGGACTTCAACATTATTTACAGAGTAGATTTGTCCGGAATGGGCCCTATTCGTCCAGGTTTAAGTTGTTGAAGGTACCCATAAAGGCCACCGCGTTGAAACGTTGAATCGTGAGCGCAAGGCGTTGAAACAAGAAAGACGTTTCACGAATGTCCCCCGTAACAGTTTTGAGTTTCTGCCCTAGAGCAGAAAGAAAGGCCAAGCCCTCATTGTTAATCGGGCCCATGGTTTCAAATGCCAGGGGAACAAAAAAATGAGTAGCGGACAGCTGGCAATATTTATCGTGTTTGCGGGCTGCCGCCTTCTCGGCCGCCCCACCGGCCGTCCGAGCGGTATCCGACAGGTAAGAAGCAGCCAATGTGTCAGTCACGGTCGCATCCCACACGAGGCTGCGACCAGTGCGCCACGGAATAAGGGTGAGGCCATTATTATTATTATTATTATTATTATTATTATTATTAAGGAACATTTATATAGCGCCTCTTCAGGGCCGTCTACGCAGAAGCGCTCCCAGTTCACACACGGGTAAAAAGAGCAGTTTTTAAATTAGCATAGAAAGTAGAGCAGTGACCAGGCGGGGCCTCGGTGGGAGCCTGTTGTAAGTGCTAACTAAAATGAAAATCCAATTACTATAACTTAAACTAAAATATAACACTAACTATAACTGTAACTATAACTAAAAAGAAAAACCATTAACTGTAACTGTAACTGTAACTAAAATAGATCTATAAGGAGAATCACACTGATTTGTTTATAGATTAATTAGGTAGTCGTTGAAGCAGCGTGTTGGAAGACGCTCCTAAGGCAATATATGAATGATTTGTCACAAGTGTACATGAGAGAAATGCAAATACGAAACCTATGCATTATTCGTCGTATAGATCTATAAGTGACCAGTTTGTTTGAGGTCAATTCGAATTGCTGACACTGAGTTAGGCCTACATGCATGCCGATGATATACGAGCCTTACCGATCAGACGCCGACTTAGAACGGCTCCTAAAAGTCGCCATGAAAATGACATAAACTTCGATGTATAGCATTTGCTACTCGTCTGCCTGACGCCCATATGGAGCGGGGGGGGGGGACGACTGAGGGAGATTACTTAATGATCGAACGGTGCTAAGGATTTTGTCGGATTTCTCTGAACTCTATGCATCTCCCGATTGAAGCTGCGCGTGATCAGGTAAGTATATAAATTCACAGGAGTCTTATTCCTAGATCTATTATTCCCAGGTATTTATGATTCCCATAGATCTTTGATTCTCAGAGACCTATGATTCGCATAGACCTATTATGATTCCCATTGATCTGTACAACAAAAAAGCAACGAACGAGAATAGAGAACAAGAGGAGATTTGTAAGGTTATAAATCAATGTTTCATTTGTTATTATATTACGTTTCATCAATATTTTGTTCTATGAGACGACCCATGCAGACCGCGCAGTCAAAGACTTCCTTCTTTGAAATGATTTTTCTAACGGATTTGGAATTTGCGAGACATGAATAGGTGAAGATATTTTACAGCTGTAAATACATGAATATAAGAATTTTAAATCTGGCGATGATCAGCTGCAGTTTCTCAAATAAGGTGTCTATCTATTGTTCCCTGGCTGTCAGCCGAGTCGTGGAAATGGAGCGGCTCTCCCTAGGCGCGGAAAAGGAGCGGCTCTCTCTTCAACCTCTATGTAGTCGGAGTATTCATCCGATCGGCCGAGCCTTGGGAAAGGAGACGCCCTTCCAAGGCGTGGAAATGGAGCTGCCCTCTTTCCATCTTCGCTGCGTCCTAGACGTGGAAACGGTGCTGCTCGACCGAGACGTGGAAAGGGAGAGGCCCTGCGGTTGAGTCCAAATCTTGGCAGTCGCTTCGCTCTCGTTTCGTCGTCGTAAGTTGACTCATCGCCGTCAAAGTCTTCCTCCAATTCCTCTTCTTCCTCATCCTCCTCTCCCGATTGTCTCAGTCCCAATCGTGGAAGCGGGGATCGAACCCCGAGCCTTGGCAACCTCTTGTCGCGCTCCTCTCCCAGGCGCGGCAGTGGGGAACGAAGGCCAAGTCGTGGCAGCGGGGATCGAATCCCTAACCTTGGAAGTCGTTTCTCCTTCTCTTCCATCGTCTCATCTCTTCCAAACCTCGGGAGTCTTTTGTCTCGCAGACCCTCGTCCTCCAGATCCTCATCGCTTCGTAGCCCAAGGCGTGGCAGAGGAGCACGGACTCCGAGTCGTGGCAGTGGAGACCTCTTGTCTTCGTCCAGTTCATGAGTTGATCGCCTGGATCTCATTCTCACCAATTCATCGGTCATTGAAAAAAGACGGTTGACATCTTGCTCATCCAGCTCAGCAGATGACAGATGACTCGCTCCATCAGATGAATCATCTAGGCAAGATCAGCACACAGAATCAGCAGATTTATTCCATTCCACTATCATCATCATCATCATCATCATCATCATCATCATCATCATCATCATCATCATCATCATCATCATCATCATCATCATCATCATCATCATCATCATCATCATCCTCCTCATCATCTTCGTCGTCATCATCATTTTCGTCGTCGTAGTCGTTATCATCATAATCGTCAGAAGCTCCTCTATCTTATGGCTCTGGCTCAGTAATTGGTCTAGAATTCGTCTTGATTTGTCGGTTGACTCAGTTGCGCCATTGACCGATATTTTGTGCTTTAGTAAGTGGCGCCATAGAAGTTATACAATAAACACTGTCCTCTAATTGGTCACAAAGGACATGGGATCAACTGCTGACCAGACGTTGACCGGCGATGGTTGACCACTAGACTTACTAAGTTAAAAACGTAAAAAGTGAAAAATTAATGAAAGTGATGAAAATGAAGGAAAATGAAGAACATTATAAAATGTTAAAATAATTGTTTCATAAAATCCTGGGAAAGTCGGTAAAATCTTGGAAACTAAATTTTGATAATAGAAATGTCGATTACTAAAGATAGTCGTTAAAAATGTTTCCGCAGATTTAATCGCAGGCGTGGATTTATTTATTTATTTATTTACTAAATTAATTATACAGCGCCAGCCAATAATCAGAGGCTCTCTCTGCACTAAACTGACATTTGACATCCTTTGAGCTAGTGAAAGGCTTGACAGCGCCAGTGGCCTCTGAGTGTTTAAGACTGTTTGACTGGCTGACTGACTGACTGATAACACAAAAACTGATGGCGATTGAGTTTCAGAAGAAACTGGCTTCGGTCAGGCATGACTGTCATGCTTGATTGGGCTTCATGTTCAGTTTGAATGAAGGCACTCGTCAGAGTAACAAACCATGAAACCAAAATGCAATCGTTGCTTTAGTCAGTTAGTAAGTCAGTCAGTAATTAGTCCTAAACTGGTTTCTGTGTTCCTTAGTTAGTTTAAGTTCATTAAACTGTTAGTCATCACTATTTTAGGTTAGTTAGTATAAAAACTGATCATTTACTTAGTTATCTACAGTTTGATTCTCGTTAACGATAACGGTAACGAAAATGTTCGTTAACGAAAATAATTGATTTCGTTAACGATTACTATAACTGTAACTACAAAATAATATTAACTATAACTGTAGGCCTACCTATTACTAAAATGAAAATCCATGAAGTATAACCGTAACTAAAATAAAATCTGTTAGGGGAATCACCCTCGTAATCTGGTTGGTGGTTTATCAACTTCAAGGAACCTGTCGAAAGTGTGATAATCGCCAGTTGCTCTAAAGATTATAATTACGAAACACCTGATGATCAGATTAAATACTTAATGATTAGATTAGACCCTTGATAGAGAATCGGTTGCTATACTTACGACAGAGGGTCAAGTAGGAGACGAGACCAATGAAGAACGTTGTCGTCAGCTTCATCTTCCTTCTTACTTACTAAAGAGAGATGTAGCGATGACCAACGTTTAGTAACAGAAGTAGTAGTTGTAGTAGTTGTAGTAGTAGTTGTTGTAGTAGTTGCTGTTGCAGTAGTTGTTGTTCGTCGGTCAACTTATCATCAGTTTGTCATCATCGATATTTGAAATCGTAAATCTGTTGACTTTGACTCTCTGCTCTCTTCGCTTCCGTTCGTCGCTGGCGAGGACTTATATAGCACCCGGTGGATTGGGCAAAGGGCGCGGGCAATCGACGCGCCAAATGACGACATCGGTGACGCGTTATTGGACGATTGTCGGACGCAGACGACAGTTGGAAGGGGCGGGAAGTGAGCAGCGGAGGCAGGACCAGCAGACAGGGAGAGAGAGGGTCGACTGCAGGGTGGAATGTATGGAGCCTGGGAGGGGTCTAGAGGGAGAATGGAGAGAAGAGTAGGGATGGAATGATACAAGAAAAGGAGAGAGAGTAGGTTGGAGCAGGGTGACGGTTGGATTGAGGTCGAGAGGGTTAGACAGAGACAGAGAAGGGCGTAGGAGTTAGGGGTTGATCGAGGAGAATGCAGAGCTATAAAGGATGGCTGAGGGAAGTTCTGGAGGACGGAGGCTGGAACGGTTTAGTGGGGAGAGACTGGGAGGCAGGACTGAGAATATCAGACAGTAGATATGCAAGAAGCATGAGAAGGAGGGACTAGGGACAGACAGACCACGAAGAGAGACAGACAGAGACAGGGAGACAGGGAGACAGAGATTTATAGATCACAATTTATAGAGAGAGAAAAAAAAGAGAGACAGACAGGCAGACAAAGATAGAGACAGAGAA
>OY744614.1:50042381-50239881 GCA_963556255.1 Allolobophora icterica | reverse complement strand
ACACACACACACACACACATTGCAGCCAGGCGTAACTTTGTTCTGTAACGGTGGTTGTGACAGTCACCACCACTCCACTGTCCTCTGCTGAAACACTTTCTGCGGCATGACAGCGTTATTATTCAGACCAGACCTAACATTGTTAAGATCAATTCAAGCAGTAGAAAATTGTATTCACAAGCAATTATACACCTAGTCCACAGAACCAGTTGAAAAGCTCTAACTTCAAAGGTTCAATTGAATAACACACACAACACATGCACTCCTTCTATCATCCCGCCCCCAACATTAGCAACAATTAGGTATGGCCATTGGTCCTACAAAAGTTGTTCATTTCATAGTTAGACAGCACAAAACCATCACCTAACATTTTGACTAGAAATAGTTTACAATCAGACAAAACAGAACATGACCGGCTCTTAGCCACTTGTCTAAACTCAATTGACAGGGCACAGTATCGGTTGAGTTTACGGTTACGAGGGATCAGTGCTTTTTTCTGCCGGAACGCGCCGGAACGGCGTTCCGGCACCTTTTTTCAAGTATTAAAAAATTATTTATTTATTTTAATAATAAAAACAATAATTTAGTTATTTTAATTTAATTTCTGTGTTTTGAACTGTTTTCAGTGTTTATTGAGACCCCTCACAACCCCAAATCCCGTTTCTCTCGAGATTTTAGTCTGCCCATAATTATTGCATTCCGGAACCTATTGTTCCGTTCCGGAACCTTTTTCTCCAGAAAAAAAGTACTGCAAGGGATTCAATAAATATGCTTTTAATTTATTTTTAAATTGGTACAATGATGGAAGGATCGTTAATTCCAACAGTAAAGTGTTCCAAAACAACACAAATATAGCTACATATAATATATAGTTTGAATTATATATGGGAATATTGAATTATATAAAAGAGGTGTGTTGTTGTACACCTATCTGGATGTTTTGATTTTAGAGTAATGGATAACACACTGGCGTGAAGAGCTGAAGGTACCAAGATCGAACCCCGTAGACCCTGTAAGGTCTTCAGCCTTCCACTCGCTAGGTGGCGGTGGTTAAATGAATAGTAGGCCATGTTGACGCCGTGTGGCTGCCGCTTAAATACAGCTATATTCGACTCCTGTAAAACTGTTATCATGTGCTTCTACTATAGGCTATACATGTATGTTAGGCGCCATGCGTGGCTGCCGTTTCTGCTATATGTATGTTCACTGTACAGCGCAGTGCGTTTGCAGGCGCTTAATTAAAGAACAAGATAATTATTATTATTAATTATTATATATCAACCTACAGTTTACATATGTAACTAGGGCCTATCTATGTTACAGAATATGTGTACCTGTATATAATAGCTATATTCTTCTGAGTGCATACGGATGCTCTATAAATTGAATAATTTTTCTTGTTACCTGTAAATATGTTTTGTTCCTGATTGTCAGTGGATACAATAAAGTTATTGATTGATTGATTGATTGATTGATTGATTGATTGATATTATATCTAAACTGTTAAATATAAACTATTGAATATATATGTGAACTCTTATTTATAATTATATGCTTGACCGATAACTTTCCTTCTAACGAATTTTAAAATAATTGAACTGAAGTGCCAAACTATTATAATGCATGTGCGCTTGTCAGTGACTGTGAAACTTAACTGAATGCACGTGCATTCGCTAGAGGCGCCAGCAACGATCATCCTCCAACGCTGTCCTTATAGGACATTCGCCAGATGGCCAGACATCACCAGTCTAAGCATAATCTGAACTTTCTGATGGGTCATTGATCTGAACTGTAGCCGACATCAGGTTATTTGACAGATGTTGACCGATTGTCTTGAGATCGGTTGGGTTGAGCGTTGACCTTGAAACGCGCACTGTGTGGGTTCGATCCCTCCTCTGAGACGGTGGTCGCTGTGTTGGACCTTTGGGCAAATCCTTAGCCCACAACTGTCCAGCGCCACTCACTTATCTTCTGTCATTAAATAGTAGCGCTTTATAAATACAGAACAATAGCAATTCTTCCACTTACCCCCAGTGGAATCGGGGAAGTAAGGCCAATATTGTGTCTTAGTTACCTGGGGTAATTTAGTTGCTACGGTATCTAGTGCCTCCTTTGGTTGGTGGGCTTCGGTTGTTTAGAGCGCCCCTAGCGACTTATGAGTGTCACTAGCAACTGAAGCCATTGCAACCGTAGCCTTAGCAACGACTCGCGGGAATGAATCAACATTGGCGTCGGTTGCCATGGTGAAGTTCTGCCAGTCACAAAAGGTGGACTGCCTTGGCGGAAATGTCGACGCTGGACCTCCCTTATTTCGCAGTCGCTGACCGTCGCTGGACCTCCCTTATTTCGCAGTCATTGACCGTCGCTGGACCCAGTGGCGTCTAACCCCCCCAAAAGTAAATGGAGAATCAACCCCCCCAAATTTACCCCCTGAAATACACATTTTGGTGTTTTAATCTGAGATTCTGCAGTGGGAGAGACGCCAATCGTCTTTGATATGACGTCGTCGTAAAATAAACGAATTAATCAGTCATTCTGAGACAGTTAGGCCTACAGATTAATGAATTAATGGATGACTTAGCTGAATGTTTTCTACTTTAGGCCCAAATAGGTGCTGAGTTTACGTCTAGACTGACAGTGCCCAAAGAGAGTGAAAGCAATTATCGCGCGTAGCGCGAGAATTTTTTTTTGACCTTTTGGGATTTTAAATATTTTTGCTTTGTTGGATTTGGCTACATTATCACACGGGACAAAAGAGCTATCATGAAAAAATGCAACCCCCCCACTTTCAGTCAAAATATGTCAAACCCCCCCACTTTTGAAGTTCGATGGAGATCGTTCTCCACACTCCACCATTGGTAGACGCCACTGGCTGGACCTCCCTTATTTCGCAGTCGCTGACCGTCGCTGGACCTCCCTTATTTCACAGTCACTGACCGTCGCCATTTCAGTGTCGTTGACCATTCGTTCGTCGAGATTAGGATCTTCGTAACAGAGTTCAAACGTTTTTTAAACTGTATAAATGCCAAAAACATTTGAAGAGCCTAAAGTTGTCTCCTTTTGAACTTATTGCAGAATCGCTTAATAAACTAATTTTTATTTTTTAATGAATTAATAAATTAATTATAAATCCGCTAATTGAAATTTAGAACTGTCTTAAGACGTACTTTTTAGATCAGTTCGATGGTCACGAGGACAGCTCTGTGTGACGCGCATGAATGGCGCTATGTCAAGTGTCATGATACACAGATACATACATGCACACATAAATACAGAGATACATAGACACACACATCTATACATATATCCACATATACATCCACACATACTACATTCGTTTGTGTCTCATGTGTTGAGTGGCGTTGAATTCTTCATCCTTCGAAACATGAGAAGCGCCACCTTTCGAACGCAGTCGACTCAGTTCCTCTGAATGAGAGAGAGTAAACTGGCGCTGCATAAATCGACAGCACGCGTGGTTGGTGCGTGCGTGTGTGCGTGGTCTATTGACGCCGAGCGTTTAACAAAGGCTTCGTTGAGAAGAGAGGAAAATCGATTATTCCGCAGGAAGTCATTGATAGCCAACGCCACCACCTCACCCCACCCCACCCCACCCCATCCACGTCCACTTGCATCTCTAATGCCACCGCCACAGACAGACACAGAGACAGAGACAGACACACAGAGAGAAACAGAGACAGAGACAGAGAGAGGCAGACAGAGACAGAGATAGCCACAGACAAACACAGAGACATACACAGGAGAAGAGAGACGGAGGCAGAGAGCAGAGACAGACAGAGACAGACAGACAGACAGACAGACAGAGAAAGAGAAAAAGAGAGGGTGGAATGGAAAAGTATCCGGAAATACGGAGCATTGAAGGCAGCTGACATTCCATCTATTGCAGTCTGTGTACCTACATCCGCTACCAATCCACCTCCTCCTCTTCCTCCTCCTCCTCCTCCTCCTCCTCCTCCTCCTCCTCCTCTTCCTCCTCCTCCTCCTCAGTCTGTCTTCCTCTTCCACATCGGTCGTTGTCATCCACTGAAGCCATTCAGTTGAACAAAGTCTCTTCCGTTGCCTTCGTTGCCTCCGCTTCACTCAGTCCGAGCAACAGACAACAGAAGAACGACGATGACGAAGATGACAACGAAAGGAAACTAACGAACGGACTAAAGGACTAAAGGACTAAAGGACTACTACGTCATCGACGGACCATCATCACCATCATCAGTCGAATATCAGTTGACTTTCGTTTAGGTTGGTATATCAATGTCTACACATATCATCATCATCATCATCATCATCATCATCATCATCATCATCATCATCATCGTCATCGTCATCGTCATCGTCATCGTCATCGTCATCGTCATCGTCATCGTCATCGTCATCGTCATCGTCATCGTCATCGTCACCGTCACCGTCACCGTCACCGTCACCGTCACCGTCATCGTCATCGTCATCGTCATCGTCTTCTTCGTCGTCATCGTCATCATCATCATCATTGTAGGGCGTGGTGGCTCAGTGGTAAGTTCGGCGCCTTGTGACCAGATGGTTGCAGGTTCGAATCCCACTCTAGCCGCTGCGTACGGACCTTGGGCAAGTCCTTCACTCGCAATTGCTCGTGGCGCTTCGGCGTGAAAACTCCGACACAGTATACCAATGCTGTAGTCGGGAGCGCCTCTGAGTAGAGAGTAGTAGTTGACTTGAAGAGGCGCTATAGAAATATCCGGAATAAATAAAAATAAATAAATAAAATCATCATCATCCTCAACTTCAGCAACAACAACTGCAGTCACCGTCATCGTCTTCTTAGTCGTCGCTATCCTTCTGCTGTTCTCCGTCATCATTATCGTCATCAACGCATGCGTTGTGATCATCACCTTCTAGCAACAGTAGTGTCGCGGTCGACTCCTTCGATCGCAACGACGAACCAACGAAGGAACTATTAAAAGATCTTTAATTAAAAATAAAGTCGATTAAGTGTAGAGTAAGTCAACTCGTCTATCAAATATCACAATCATAGACAGCACACAGGTTGGCTGGTCTCGATTGAACGTCATACGATCAATGTTTCAACGTTTACAAATCTTCGTCAAAAGGCCCTTAATGTACAGCAGGTCTATCTTATATAGAGTTCTCCCGGATTCCAGAACGTTCTGTGACGTCACTGTACTTTTCCCTGGAAAGTCCTACTGAACACGTATATCCTTGTTGCATGCAACGAATTAATGTTGACAGCTTGTTGCAGAATTTTCCGTGCGTTGTAAACAAGCTTGTTGACGCGTCGGTTTTCTTCCCTTGATGCATGCACCCGCGTAGACCACGACAAGTAGTAACAGTAGTTCTTGTGGTAGTAGTAGCAGAAGTAGTTATAATTATGATACACGTCTTAAGGTAGTAGTGGTATTAGTAGTAATTCTAGTTGACTGATGCTTTGGATGTAAATGCGGAGGCAAGGAGAGATGGAGACACACACACACTGAGACACACAAAGACACACATAGAGACAGAGAGAGACACACACACGGATAAACACAAAAAGACACACACACACACACACACACACACACACACACACACACACACACACAGAAACTATCTACTCTTGTTGCGCTCCAGGGAACACCCTTCATGTCACCCACTTCTTCTGTACAACGGAGACTCCATAGATCGCAATTCGGACCGCATTAGACGATCTGTGTTCTCTTCCTGACAAAACCCTCTCCAACGAATGAAAAGATTTTGCTGTTATTGCAGTCTTAGTAGAAAATTCATACAACTCGTACAAATGTTCAACACATCAAATGTCGACTTAATTTCAATGCTATGTTCTGATTGGCTGAAAGAACTCCAGTTCAATTGTTGTTTATAATGAACCGTCCGTTGCATAATGGTACAACAGTTCAAGGAAGGTTTCTATTCTTATTTTTGGACTTAATTTCAATGCTATGTTCTGATTGGCTGAAAGAACTCCAGTTCAATTGTTGTTTATAATGAACCATCCCATGCATAATGGAACAAGAGTTCAAGGAAGGTTTCTACTTCTTATTTTTGGACTGAATGTTGATGTAGAAATGACAAATGCCGAATCCTAAAGAGATGTTTCATAGGAAATGAACTGCTATCGAAATAAATGAACGATTTGACCGCCGCCACCTACTGTAGCCCTACTCTCTAGATATGTCATGTCATGTCAATCCGCCGTCGTCGCTTCGCGACGGTTGGCTGCATGAATGGACTATCGCTGCCCAGCATTGTCTGTCTTTTGCGACTTTTAATAAACAAGTTCCTGAAAGGCCAGTCCAAGTTATGATGTTGTCGAACCAACAGATTCTTGGCCTTCCGCGTCCACGAACTCCCTCCACCAGACCTGTCATCACACTACTCTCAATGCTATCCTGTGGTTGTCGCATAACATGTCCAAAGTACCGTAATTTTCGAGATTTGATATGACCTAGTAACTCGCTTTTTATCCTCGCCCGTTTGTAAACTTGTTTGGTGGTCACCATTTCTGTCCATGAAATTCGAAGTAATTTCCTGATACATTTGTTCTCAAAAGCCTGGATGTATCTTTCTTCTTTCTTCTTTAGTGTCCAGGCCTCGCAACCGTATGTTGCCACCGGCCACACCAAGGCTCTCATCAAACGTAGCTTGGTCTTAGTGCTGATTGCTTTGTTTTTCCACAACTTTGCCAGCTTAATCATAACCGTTGTACCCATGGCTAACCTTGACTTCACCTCGCCATTACAGTCTGCATCCTTCTTTACTCTGCTTCCCAAATAGACAAAAGAGTCTACCTGCTCCAGCCTACCATCGACCACCCTGATCTCAAGTACTTTATCAGTATTCGTCATTACTTTTGTCTTTGTGGCATTAATCTTCATGTTATACTCGTTTGCAGCTCCCTCAACCCTGCACACCAACTCTTGTAATTCCTCTGGTGACGTAGTCAATAAGACAATGTCGTCGGCATATCTTAGATTGTTGATGGTTTTCCCTCCGATCCTAAATCCACCAGTAAATCCTTGCAGTGCTTTCCGCATCACTTGTTCTCCTAGGATATTGAACAAACATGGAGAGAGGTTGCATCCCTGGCGCACTCCTTTCTTGACACAGAACCATGTTGACGTGAGGTTGTCTGTCTTGACAGCAGCATGTTGTTTTCTGTATAGTTTTTGCAACAGTTGGACTAGTTGTGGCGGGAAACCCATTTCTAACATGGTTAGCCAGAGCTTATCATGCTGTATCATGTCGAAAGCTATGCTTCACTTGATCTCAGTTTAAAATTCCCTTCTAGTCAATTAAATATCGTCTCAATTAAATTCTTAATTAGCGTTCCTAACCCTCGTTTGCAGTGTTATTAAACTATCGGGCGAATGCGCTTATTAAAAAGTAAAAGTAATAGGACTTGACATACTCAAGTCTCAAGTAAAAGTAAAAGTACTCATCAAAATGTGTACTATAGTAAAGTTAAAAGTATTCTTCCAAATAATACTTTTCAAGTAAAAAGTTAAAGTACTGATTCCTGTTTCTATAATTCGAACCACTAATTTAGTTTCAAGAAGACTAAATTCTCAAACTGCTTGTCATTGAATCGTGTGAGTTCATGGTTCATTGTTAACCTGCACAGCTATAACTATAAGCGTCCAACTGCAGCACTTGTTTATATTTAATAAGAAATTTTCGCACTTATTTTCCAATTTAAGCAGGAATTGGCGCCAAGAGTCACGTGTTTGGGTAAAGGCTTTCTTTTGGTCGCAGATGGAAATTGTCAGAGTCTATAAATAGATTTCCAGTCGCGTGCTGTATACAAATTCATAATATTAGCTCCTTCAGCTTCGCCCTTTCTAACAAAATCTGATAGCACAATTTTTAGTAACGAACATTTGAAAACGAATATTACGTAAATTGTAACTAAGTAAAAGTACTCAAAAATGTGTTCAAAGTTAAAGTATTGTTGAAAGTAAAAGTATTTCCCTGTTGTGATACATCTTTACAAGTAAAAGTACTGAAATTTTTACTTAATTACAGTAACCCGTTATATTCACTTCGTTACTGTTCAAAATATTACTGAAAATAATTCACAAAAGAATGGAAGGCACAATTGAAAGAGAACTTCCGGTGAACCAGGCAGGGTTTAGGAAATCTCGTGGAACTCGAGACCATATAGCCAACATGAGGTGGATAATGGAGAGACAAAGGGAGTATGGACAGGAGGTTCACATCTGTTTCATTGACTATAGCAAGGCATTCGACTGCATTAACCATGATTTAATGTGGAAAACCCTGCTTGAAATGGGAATTCCGAAACACCTGATAATGTTACTAAAGGGTTTATATGAAGACCAGATAGCGGTGATAAGAACAGAATACGGAGACACTGACAATTTCAGAATCAAGAAAGGAGTGAGGCAGGGATGCATCTTGTCTCCATTCCTGTTTAATCTATATGCTGAAAGAATAATGAGAAAGGCAGAACTGGAGGGGGCAATTGAGGGAGTAAAAATTGCTGGAAAGACACTGAATAACCTTAGATACGCGGATGACACAACATTAATGGCAAAAAGAAAAGAGGATCTGGCAGAACTGATAAGAAGGGTCAGGAGAGAAAGTGAAAAAGCTGGTTTATACTTCAACATAAAGAAGACAAAGGTCATGACAACAGCAGATTGGGATAGTTTTGAGATAGACGGAGAGGAAATAGAGGTGGTAGAAAGCTTCACATTCCTAGGATCACTGGTTGGAAAGGAGGGAAAGTGTGATCCAGAAATAAAACGAAGGATTGCTATAGGGAAAGCTGCAATGACCGGACTGGAAAAGATATGGAAAGACAAACATGTGAGCATAGAAACCAAAAAAAGGCTCGTGAGAGCACTAATCTTTCCTACGGTACTGTACGGTTGCGAGACGTGGACAATGACAAAGAACATGGAAAATAAGGTTAACGCTTGTGAAATGTGGATATGGAGGAAGATGCTGAGAATATCTTGGACTGAGAAAAGAACGAACGAATCAATACGAGAGGAGATTGGAGTTGAGAATGAAGAGTCGTTAAAAACAAACTGCGACAAGAATGAAGCTAAGGTTCTTTGGACATGTTATGCGATCTGATGGTCTGGAGAAGGAAATGATGCTGGCGTGCGGTGAGGGGAGGAGAAGACTGGGTCGCCCAAGGAGGAGATGGATGGATGAGATACAAGATGTAACTGGCATGAATTTGGCGGAATTGAGAGACTTGTCATCGAATAGGAGACGGTGGAGTGTGTTCACCAGGACGATCGCTAGAGCTCCACGAGCTGACAGCACAAGGTGACAAGGTGACTGTTCAGCATTGCTCATTTGATGAGCGCTGGAAGATCAGAATCCTGATGGAGTGAGTGAAGTGAGCGAGCGAGCGAGAGTGAGTGAGAGGGTGTGAGAGAGAGACCAGAGCGTGAGAGAGAAAGATAGAAAGAGGACAGACAGACAGACTCTGCTTCCGGTTCTTTCTGACGACGGTGTTTCCTCTGAGTCCAACTGCCATTCACTTGATGCCCTGCGTCAACGATCAACTCAACTACCATTGCACTGGTGTCTGTTTGCAGACAGTGAGAGAGAGAGAGAGAGACAGAGACATATAAAGACAGATACACGAAGACACATAGACACAGAGAAATATAGGCAGCTATAGAGGCACAGAGACATAGAGAGGTAGAGAGAGATATATGGAGAGGAACAGCAAGAGAGACGAAGAGAGAGCAGAGAGAGATAGCAACAGAGGAGCAAGCGAGAGAGCAAAAGAGAGGAGCAGAGAGAGAGAGAGAGAGAGAGAGAGAGAGAGAGAGAGAGAGAGAGAGAGAGAGAGAGAGATAGATAGATAGATAGATAGATAGATAGATAGATAGAGAGAGAGAGAGAGAGAGAGAGAGAGAGAGAGAGAGAGAGAGAGAGAGAGAGAGAGAGAGAGAGAGAGAGAGAGAGAGATAGATAGATAGATAGATAGATAGATAGAGAGAGAGAGAGAGAGAGAGAGAGAGAGAGAGAGAGAGAGAGAGAGAGAGAGAGAGAGAGAGAGAGAGAGAGAGAGAGAGAGAGAGAGAGAAGAGAGAGAGAGAGAGAGAGAGAGAGAGAGAGAGAGAGGACCGTTTACGTAATGATCTGGTCTGTTCTTATTTCCCGAGGACACACACGCACGCACACACATCCGAACAAACCAATCGATCGCTGAACAAAGAGTAAGAACAACAGGACAACGAACGCAACGAAGCGAGACAACGGATGCAACCAATGGAGCAACAACAGAAAAAAGTAACAAGAGAAGAAGGAGGAGATGGAGGAGGATAATGAGGAGAAGAGGAAGAGGAGGAGAAGCAGGGGAAGGACGAGGAGGATGAAGAGGAGGAGAAAGACGAAGAGGAAGAGGAGATGGAGGAGGAAGAGGATAAAGAGGAGGAGAAGGAAGAGGAAATGGAGGAGGAGGCAAAGGAAGAAGAGGATGATGAAGAGGAGAATAAAGAAGATGGATAGAAGGAGGAAGACGAGCAGGAGGATTAGACGAAGCAAGAGGAGGAGCAGTCATAGCTGATCGCCCAATTCTGTCCTCATTCTTCCTCCCAATCGTTCCTCTGAAAGATGAATTGCATTTAAATGACGGACGGACTGACTTGCTTGCTTACTACAACCGGTGACGTGGCAGGTGGTGGTTGGAGGAAGGGAACTGTGGACCTCGATGTCATTTGGACCGAAAGGAGGAAAGATCCCTCTGGTTGGGACCAAGGAATGAGGGATCCCTCCCCGCAGAATCAGTGGACAAGAGATGGCAGAATTGCGTCGATTGATGTCAGTATCAGATGACGACGACGACGACGACGACGACGACGACGACGACGACGACGACGACGACGACGACGACGACGACGACGACGATGATGATGATGATGATGATGATGATGATGATGATGATGATGATAATGATGGCCAATGGATTAACAGGAATTGAGAGACACACAAAGAGAAAAATAGAGAGACGTAGAGATAGGTAAAAAGACGTAGATATAGGTAGAAAAGACGCAGAGATAGGCAGAGAGACGCAGAGATACGCAGAGAGAAGAGCAAACGTAGGCAGAGACGCATAGATAGGCAGGGAGCAAGACACTATATAGAGATGAAGCTGGCTGGAGAAAGAAAGAGATAAGGAAGGAATTACCGGGGAAACAAGCATCAGCCAGTGAAAGGAACAGGAGGAAGAAGAGGAGAAGGAAGAGGAGAAGGAGAAGGAAGAAGAGAAAGAGGAGGAGGAGGAGGAGGAGGAGGAGGAGGAGGAGGAGGAGGAGGAAGAGGACGAGGAAGAGGAAGAGGAGAAGGAGAAGGAGGAAGAGAAGGAGGAGGAGGAGGAGGAGATGGCTGTTGCTAAGATAACAAGATATGATTGGAGAGAAGATGACTTATGGATGACTGAATAGATGGATGTACATGTATATTGTCACAATCAGCCCATCAATCTTAATTAACAGTCAGAGATTCTGTTAGCTGAAAGTGTAGCAAACACTTCTACAATGGGCGCCTAATGAGGCAGCCTCCGTCCATCCTCCCCACGGCATCTGAGCATGGAAAAGCAGAAGCAGGGAGGCAGAGAGGGATGTAGCGTGTGATGGAGGGATGCAGCGGAGGCTGGTGATGGTGAGTGGTGTCTCTGGAGATGTGTCGATGTGTCCTTAGGTCTTTGAATAATTCACACTCTTCGTCTCTCTCATCTCAACAGCCGTCGAACAATTTGCTTCTCTCTCTCGTCGTTCAATCGACAACATCGAATGAGAGGAACGCCACTCCTCTCCTCTCCACTCATGCACGCACGTACCCGCCGATGGGCATGACGGTGGAGGGAGTGGAGACGGAAGGAGGGTCGGAGGAAGGGAGGGATGGAAGGATGGTTGGATGAATGGAGGGTTGGAAAGATTGTCGGATGAAGGAAGGGAAGGAAGAATGGTCGGAGCAAGGGAGAGATGGAAGGATGGTCAGTTGAAGGGAGGAATAGAAAGATGGTCGGAGGAATGGCGGGATGGAATGATGGTCGGAGGAAGGGAGGAATGGAAGAATGTCAAAGGAAGGGATGAATTGAAGGATGGTTGGAGCAATGGAGGGATGGAATGATGGTCGGAGGAAGGGAGGAATGGAAGAATGTCAAAGGAAGGGATGAATTGAAGGATGGTCGAAGCAATAGAGGGATGGACGGAGGTTGGAGGAAGGGAGGGAAGGAAGGATGGTCGGAGCAATGGAGGGATGGAATGATGGCCGGAGGAAGGGAGGGATAAAAGGATGGTCGGAGGAAGGAAGAGAAGGAATGATAATCGGAGGAAGGGAGGAATGGAAGGATGGTCGGAGCAAGGAATGAGTGGAAAGAGGTATAAGCGAAGGAATTAGTGCACGGACGGATGGATTCATGGCAAAGAGGGACTGAGAGATAGAAATTGAGAGAAAGGGACACCCAGAGAGACAGAGAGAGGCGGAAAGAGTCGGAACGAGAGACAGAGAGAGAGAGCTTTCATCAGTATCGCTTTCTTTATCTTTCCTTCCTTCTTCTTCCATACCCTCTTTCCCCTTCCCTCTCTTCTGGCAGTGGCGTGGCTTGTCTCCGATGATGCCCATGGATCAGGACAGATGACCCTCGGTGACCCATCCTCCGCAGATCCCTTTGACCGTCTCAGTCTTGGTCACTAAATGTCAGCATTCACCGTCATCCACATTCAACTTCATTCACCCTTTTCCCTCAATGCTTCCACTTTCCAATTATCTGTTTGCATCTAAGCGTATGTCCTTATGCATGTATGTATGTATTCTTGTGTGTACGTATGCTTGTATGTTTGTATGTGTGTTTGTGTGTGTAGGTGGATTAATGGGCGGGGCGTTGAGGTGATTGACAGTTGACCTATATGGAAGCAAATGGAACCAGATAAGAAGGGATCCACAGAGACATGCACACGGACAATGTCATGCAGACATAAGTAAGTAAGTAAGTAAGTAAGTATATTCTTTATTACACCATTAGCAAACGCACAATGGGACAGAAGCTAGAAGCGTTGATTGTAAAACATTGAAGTAATAATAAAACACATGCACATACACGTGAACACATAAACCGAATCAACATATGGATAAATACATGTAGATACATAGACATGCAAAGACATAGGCAGACATAGACAGACCTACACAGATAAACCCAGGCATACGCAGGGTGACAGAGATGGATACAGAAGTTTGTTGGTAGCATGATACCGACCATGACATTGAGCATCACGATATCAAGCTGATGAGGAAGATAATGCCTGCTACTGCTGCTGCTGCTGCTGCTGCTGCTGATGATGATGATGATGATGATGATGATGATGATGATGATGATGATGATGATGATGATGATGATGATGATGATGATGATGATGATGATGATGATGATGATGATGATGATGATGATGATGATGATGATGAGAATGAAGAGGACGAGAAGAAAGAGGAAGAGGAAGTAGATGAAAAAGAGTCAAAGAAGCGATGGTTCCTATTCGTCTTGGTTCAGTGGAGCAGAAGTCTTTGAGTTTACGCTTGACTGAATCCCCGAGTTAAGTTGGTCTGTCGGTGCGCTGTCTGACTTGTGCCTCGTGTTCTAGTTTACATTTCCACTGGAACACCAATCGACCGTGGAAGCGAGGCAATCGACTTGACGCTTCGCTGAACTTTGCCAATCGATACTCTCCGTTGGCTGTCCTACCTGCTTACCTGTCCGGCGGGACGACAAGCCGTCACAGACCTCAGGCCAGAGGCACGGAACAATGGCTACAGCGACTGCAAGCGTCGCCAGTGGGTGTGTGGGGAGGACATTTTACAACAATACAACGACTGTTGTCACTTCTACGAGTGTTGTCCATGACAACGACAACAGCGTCACCCCGATCCCCGCTGTCACCTGAGCGAACGGACGAAAGGAGGATAGGCAAATGCCCTTACCTTCCTCAACTCCATCCTCTTCATCCTCCTCTTCCTCACCTTTGTCCTCTTCTTCATCTTCAACCTTTCCTTCGTCGTTTTCTTCCTCTTCCTCGTATCTCCCTCCTTCTCTTCCTCTTTCCCCAACTTCTCTCTCTCCTATTCCTCCTACTCCTCCCCATACTCCTCCTCCTACTCCTCTCCTCTTCAGTTCTTCCTATTCCTAATCCTTTCCCATTGACCGTTGTATGGGTCTCTTATGCATCGCATTTCCTTCGGTCGCCCGTGGTGTCGAGTGGGGATGCTGGCTGAGGGAGTGAGGGTCCATATACAGAGAGGGGGAGTGCGGTCGAGTGTGGCAGCTGAGGGTCCGTAGACAGAGAGGGCGATGGGCAATGGCTGGGCAGGTGCGCTGCTGGCCATTCAGACGATCTGGCCAAACGAGGCCTTTGTTGTCCTGCGGCAGTGGCATCAACCGCATCGGTTGCTGAAGCAGAGAGAATGATACAGAGACAGACAGACAGAGACACAGACAGAAAGAGAGACAGAGAGAAACGAACGAGTTAAAGACCAACAGCAGCAGCAACAGCAGTAGAGCGATGCCTCTGGATCTGAAACCTCCGAGGAATCGTCCATTGTCACTTGGCACTCATTGTCTTCATCTGCTACACACACGCACGCACGCACGTTCGCACACACACAAGCTGCGCCGCCATATAGATGGAGATTAGATACATACAAACATTCATATATATACGACATATATATATATATATATATATATATATAGGTCTATGTATATTTATGCATTATGCCTTTGCATAGTAATATATATATATATATATATATATATATATATATATATATATATATATAAGCTGTATGTATGTATTTGTGTGTGCGTGCGTGTGTGGGTCAATATTCAGCCGTGGTAGTCATGGAATGTCGTTAAAAACAGAATACTTCGTTGTCTTATATTATATACAAGTTATACAAGGGTAACGTGTAATACACACGTGACATGCATATTCATTAGGTACATGCATATTCATAACGCAGTAAGTCGCGTGTCCAACTGCAGTCTTGTTACTGTTGCTGCGATTGATGTAGAGCTATATATATATATACGTGTCGTCTGCATTTGATGCCTTTGACGTTCAATGGACCATGACGCCCACCTGTCATTTCACTCAATCAATTCTTTTCATCACCATTATCAACATCATTTCTGTATTGCCAGCCGCATCTGCCTGTCTGCCTGCGTGCCTGCCCGTTTGCCTGCCTGCCTGCCGGCGTGCCTGCCATCAAGTGTCAACAGCTCATGCATATGAGGTCACTGGAATCGCTTAAGCAACAGGAAGACTGCTTTAGTAGACCGATGGGAAACCGTCGCTTAGAAAACATTTCCTGTCCTGTTCTGGATTTGCATTACACGCTATCATTTGCATAGGTCAACGACAGGTCACGACTTACAGACGAAGAAGAGTTTAGGATTCAATCGATCTGTATATTATTTGGAAGCCATAAAGAGCAGCAGGACATTGCCTCTTTATTTATCATACGATTTATTAAAGAGTTTAGCATTATAATGGCGCTAAGGGCACAATTAGTTCTAAGGATGTTAGGGTTTCGCTTGTCAAATCAGTTCACGGACTGTACTCTGTCGGTGGGAAGATGAGACGGCGAGGGAGAGGACTGCCCATCCACATTCATATGCCGAGCCTAAGAAAATGAAGTCGCTACAACTTCGTACCAATAGCTTTAGGAAGTGACCTGCATTGGTCAGCTTTTCTGCCTCCTGCAGTTGTTCCATCTCTGCCTTGGCTACGTCGCCTAGAAGTCAATCGATTTTCAAAACGTCTGCATTGAATGATAGAAGTGCAGCCGAATTCAAAGTATCGCAAAGTGGGAGTGCAACTGACATCCGGTGGAAAATCTGTTCACAGATTAATTAACTGACCTGCAAATTGCAATCCAACATCTTAAGATACTAATTACTAGTAATACTAGTAATATTTACTAGTAAAAGCAGAGTCTCTGTATAAACGACCATTTAGCCTAATTACGATCGATTTCCATTCCGAATCGATTTCTCACAATTGATTCCCGATCGTCCGCTTACAACGATGATATTGCACAGACCTTTCAGATTAGACTTAGGTTTGGATTAGATTAGAGTAGTCGAGATTTAATTGGAGTGTTTTTAAAAAAAGATTGATTAGGCCTAGATAAAGAAATATTTCTTCATCCATTTTTAAAGGCAACTTTGACGTAGGCCCACTGGCCCAGGGCCTACCTCTTCACTGATCAGTTTTAATTAGGGGCTTACATCTCAGCAATTCTTATTAAACCTAACCGCATAAGATCAAAGCATAAGATCAAAGGAGAAAGAACGATATGACGTTTAAATGATTTCTTTTACAGGATAAAAAAAACCTGCTCTTGTTTCTCCTCTGCCTCATCAGCACCAACATCATCATCGTCAACAGGAGCAGCATCAGCTTCAGCACCTGGGAAGAGAGAAGAGAAGCGCAGGATGGCTGAAGGCAACAGTAGCACCAGCAACAACGTCGTCGAGAAAATGGCGAATGAGATGTTCGGAAAAATCCGAACATTCTTCGGAGACGTTAAGACGAAATTCCTGTAAGACTTTCGTTTGACTTCTATAAATCGCCTTTTGAAATCCTTTAGTAAAGTAACACAATAGAAGCTTACCTTGTAGTTCGATCTCGTTTCTCTCACCTACTCGGATTTCGACCGGAACCTTTCTCCCACGGGTTCAGATTTGTGACCACTACGGTAGCCTATACTACCTCGATCTTAGACTCAAGTCCCTTCTGTATTATCCATAGAAGTCACTAGATTATAATAAATGAGATTATATGAGATGAGATTAATCCAAAGGCAAGCTGTTATTTTGTGTTGTGTAAATGAACTGCAGAGGAGAGGAGTTCATGACCTTTACAGAAGCTGCTCGAATCCTCCATGAGGAGCTGAACTATCCGGAGGATCGTGCTCTGAACTTCGTCCGAAGATTCGATCGTAACAACGACGGACGTCTTTCGGTCAAGGAATTCCAAGTGATGAAGAAACGAATCGAAGAAACGTTAGTCTTCTTACAATTAGACGCAATTCACGTCCTTTTAAGCCCCCCTCCCCCCATCCTTCCAATTCTTCTCGACCTAAACGACTCCCGTCTTAGCAGCAACTCTGCCTCCTCTCTTCATCTGGACATCTGAAAACCTGACTCGATCCTCCTTTTGGCTACTCTTTGGAAAACCCCTTTGACTTGACGCAGCGCTCGAGAATAAGCTGGTGCCCTGCTCTTGGCTCTCGAGTGGAACTTTGGAAATTAGGCCTACAGTTACGATTAGGGCCTATAACAGCACACATAGGCCTACGTCTTAGACTTAGAGCGCTGTTGGAATTGCTCTCAACTAAAAAACGAAAAATTGATTGACTATAAAAATCGATCTTTCATTTGACCTAATTACAGGACGATTCACTTGACACAGAGTTGACCTTTGACTTGTCTTAATTACAGATTCAGTTGACACTAAAGTTGACCTTTGATTTGACCTCATTATAGACACGTCCATTTGTTGCCGAAATTCCGCGAATATGACGTCAACGGCGATGGATTCATTACTTTGGAAGAAGCGTCGAGGATTTTGCGAGGACCTCCGTTCAATTTTCCCGATGGAAAAGTTCTGCTTCTGCTGAGAAGCTTCGACAGAGACGGAAACGGAAAACTAGACATCAAGGAATTCGCCGGATTCTATTCAGAAGCAAAAGCTCTGTAAGAATTCTATCGATCCTGTCTCGCCATATTAAGCCCCGCCATGCTCCTCTCCCCATCTCAGCTTTCACCAGACCGGAGATATATATATACACACACACACACACACACACACACACACACACACACACACACACACACACACACACACACACACACACACACACACACACACACACACACACACACACACACACACACACACACACACACACACACACACACACACACACACACACACACACACACACACACACACACACACACACACACACACACACACACACACACACACACACACACACACACACACACACACACACACACACACACACACACACACACACACACACACACACACACACACACACACACACACACACACACACACACACACACACACACACACACACACACTATCTTCATCTATAATTAGTCAACTACTTAACGACAGCTTTATCTCACCCTCTATAATAGTGCCTGTGTATTTTGGTCTAATAACGGTAGTTGCATTACTATGTGTGTTTCATTCAACAAACGTTGAACCAGATCCATACAATTGAGATCCATGTCCATCTTCTCAATGATTCTACAGACGTTTTCTGATTAGATGAATCAGAATCTCCTAATACATCTAAGTGAATTGGATTGGTTCATTCTTCTTCATTCATTGCTTGACGCTCTTCTTAGGGGAATCGAATTGACTTCTGCTAAATCAATATCTACTGATTATTTGTAGAAACGATGACATCGCTTCCTGTTTTGACCAGTTGGACCGTGATGGAAATGGAGTCCTCAGTCCGGACGAAGTCGTCTCAATTGTCAAGACCAAGATGGGATTTGACGAGAAAACTGCTCGACATCTAGTCGAAGTTTTCGACCAGAACAAAGATGGAAGTCTCGACAAGACGGAGTTTATGCAACTCTGGACGACAATGTTCGGACAATGATGACGAGAAAACATCGCCTGACTTTTTCCAATTCAGTCACCGCTGATTATTATAACTCGATTGTTTTTATACGCTTCGATTGACAATGCCGCAATTAATTATCAGAGAAGGAGAAAAACTGTAGAATGACATTCAGAAATGTAGAATTATCTGCTGCAGTAAATATGCAAGTACAGAACATCAGAAAATGTTTAAGGAAATCCTACTTTACATTCAGAGTTTGGAGTTTGAGTTGGTTGGAGAAAGCTATAGTAGTTGATTTGTCAGTTGTGTTGAGGAAGTAAAATGGATATCAGATAAATGGAGATGAACTCAATTTTCTGCATTCAGCGCTTTTCAACAGCCTGTACAAAGTAGCTTCTTTGAGTGCTTACTAGCAGTTTATTCTTTGAGAGCTTTATTCTCGTTTCATCTGTAACTGCTTCACTGATGTTGTTTTTCAAGTGATATTTATGTTTTTCTGACATGGTTTAACTGTTGATCCTCAAAGTGTATCACTTCATTTTCTTCTTTTTCAGAATTTTAATACTGTGTTTATAAATTGCATTTCACATTGCTGCCATTTTTTGTCTTGTTTTCCAACTGTACATTTTTCAGAATTCTTCTTCTGCTCCGATGTTCTTCAAACAGATGTTCTTGAAACGGAAGATTCATTGACAGAAACGCTTCCTGCAGTTGCATATTAAATCTTGGTCCATAAAAATCCACATTAATTGGCAAGCTATCTAATCCTGCTTAATTTGCTTTGCTCACAAAATTAATTTACAATATTTTTGTAGAGACATCAGTGATATTACAGCTACCAGTTGTCTTTCCAGAATTTTCTCCTGTAAATTTTGGACAAATTGTCAGTCAAGACTGGTCTGTTTGTCTCTCTCTTTATCTGTCTCTTTGTCTGTCTGTTCTGTTGTTTACAGCTTATTGGTCATGCCTGTACTTCTGCTTAAATAATTTGTAATTTGCAAGAACCATTCGGAACAACTGAACCAGAGTTAATGATATGCTTGGTCAGTTTGACTTGACTTTTGCTTGGATAGGAAGAGGAGATACCACAGACAGACACAGGTAAACAGATACAGATAAACAGACAGAGACAGGTAAACAGAGACAGATAAACAGACAGAGACAGATAAACAGACAGAGACAGATAAACAGAGACAGATAAACAGACAGAGACAGATAAACAGACAGAGACAGATAAGCAGACAGATAAACAGAGATAGGTAAACAGACACAGAGGAACCTGGACATCAGCCGAGACTGGCCCCCACAATAGTTGACTTATTTTTGGTTTCATTTTAAGTATCAACAAGATTTATTTTCTTTTGTAGTAGAAAGTAATGTAGGCAATTTAAAATCTGTTAAATTTCAGTTCAGGTACAAATAAGGCACAAATTCTGGCTAAAAATCAAAACGTCCTTGAACATGGATGACTGGCTGTATTTACAATCCACAGATATGACGCTTTCATTAGATGACTTTTATTAGAGGAAACTTATTCCCATTACAAGAGAGCCAAAGAAATGAGGTGACACTGAGAAAGTACGTTTGGAAGTGAATGAACCTAAGCGTAGAAAATAAGTTGGATGAATTTTGATCAAGTAACATCAGAGTTTCTCTTGACCTCCTGCGCTCTGCATTGTTTCTTTGGCAATTGTTTCTTTGGCAATTGTCTCTTCTGTAGTTTTGACGCCACTAGAAATGGTTCGTTTCAAGTGGTAATATTCGCTAACGTCTTCAGTGATAGGTGCTGGTGACTTGGACATGAGACAGCGACCTTCACTAGACTTTGGAAAGGCGATCACCTCTCGAATGGTCGGTGCGTTGCACAGTAGAGCGACCAGACGATCAAGTCCTGAAAACAGTTGCACATAAGTCCATTAAGATCTAAGGATTTCCAACTCTCATCAGAATAATACAACAGAAATGATCCAGCAAAATAATTATCAAGAGATCTTAAAGTCAGAAATGACTGCTGATGATGATGATGATGATGGTGGTGGTGGTGATGAAACACCCTGTAATTATCAAGCACATCCAATTACTTTTAGGGAGAGAATTATCAAAATATGTTTTCCTGAGCTGTCTGCATTAAAATTCAAATTAGTAATCAATTATAAATAAAATGTAAAACACTGAAACATCAACAACTAATCATAATTTATAAGTAATGATAACTTTGCAGTAGAAAGAACATTGAAATTACCGAGGGCAATTCCTCCGTGGGGTGGGCAGCCAAACTCCAGAGCTTCTATCAGGTGCTCAAGGGAATCAGTCTTTTCCTGCCAGACAAAAAAGGGAACCAGATTAGACTGATTTTGCAGCTCAATAACATAATGAAATCAGACATGACAATATAAAGAATTAATGTAAACATAGGTATGGAGAGCAATCACTGACAGGCGTTGAACTAAATTCTGCATTTCTTTAACATAGTTGTCTTCTGAATATTGCAATGTGATCACATGTATCGATCTCGTAAACGTTGTTACTTCAAGAAATCCTCTAGAGAGTTCTTACCTTAAGAAAGTTCTCTAGAACATTTTTACCTTAAGAACATCCTCTAGAACATTCTTACATTAAGAACATCCTCTAGAACATTCTTACCTTAAGAACATCCTCTAGATTGTTCTTACCTTAAGAACATCCTCTAGAACATATCTCTGAAGCTTAGAATCATGAATTCTGATTGATCCTCCACCGATCTCATTTCCATTCAGAACAAGATCGTAATGTTGGCTCCTCACCTGCAACAAAGCAACACAAACATCAGACAACAAGAACACACAGCAGATTTAATACAACGACAATCGAACGTAACATTTAAGTTTCTCATTCTTCCAATCTCCTTCCACTCCTGGAACAATCTTCCGGTTAATATACTTGCACTATTTCAGTTGACTCCAAGAACTGATTGAAAAATTCAATTCAGTAATCAATAGTAACTAAACTGTAAAGTTTTGAAACATCACCAACTACTCATTATCATGATTAAACACAATTCTGCAGCAGAGAACACTGTATACCTCAAGTAGCACCGGTTCAAATGACTTGGAGAGCATTTAAGCAGAGCATTCAGAAGACACTTTGAACTGTGGTACATAAATGCTATGCTACATAACATCTAACATCTAAAACACAGTGACGCGAATGGGTCATCACAGCTCTTCCAACATAGACTGCATGACAGGATGGATTAAGTTACTATGTCATCACCTTGTGCTGTCAGCTCGTGGAGCTCTAGCGATCGTCCTGGTGAACACACTCCACCGTCTCCTATTCGATGACAAGTCTCTCAATTCCGCCAAATTCATGCCAGTTACATCTTGTATCTCATCCATCCATCTCCTCCTTGGGCGACCCAGTCTTCTCCTCCCCTCACCGCACGCCAGCATCATTTCCTTCTCCAGACCATCAGATCGCATAACATGTCCAAAGAACCTTAGCTTCATTCTTGTCGCAGTTTGTTTTAACGACTCTTCATTCTCAACTCCAATCTCCTCTCGTATTGATTCGTTCGTTCTTTTCTCAGTCCAAGATATTCTCAGCATCTTCCTCCATATCCACATTTCACAAGCGTTAACCTTATTTTCCATGTTCTTTGTCATTGTCCACGTCTCGCAACCGTACAGTACCGTAGGAAAGATTAGTGCTCTCACGAGCCTTTTTTTGGTTTCTATGCTCACATGTTTGTCTTTCCATATCTTTTCCAGTCCGGTCATTGCAGCTTTCCCTATAGCAATCCTTCGTTTTATTTCTGGATCACACTTTCCCTCCTTTCCAACCAGTGATCCTAGGAATGTGAAGCTTTCTACCACCTCTATTTCCTCTCCGTCTATCTCAAAACTATCCCAATCTGCTGTTGTCATGACCTTTGTCTTCTTTATGTTGAAGTATAAACCAGCTTTTTCACTTTCTCTCCTGACCCTTCTTATCAGTTCTGCCAGATCCTCTTTTCTTTTTGCCATTAATGTTGTGTCATCCGCGTATCTAAGGTTATTCAGTATCTTTCCAGCAATTTTTACTCCCTCAATTGCCCCCTCCAGTTCTGCCTTTCTCATTATTCTTTCAGCATATAGATTAAACAGGAATGGAGACAAGATGCATCCCTGCCTCACTCCTTTCTTGATTCTGAAATTGTCAGTGTCTCCGTATTCTGTTCTTATCACTGCTATCTGGTCTTCATATAAACCCTTTAGTAACATTATCAGGTGTTTCGGAATTCCCATTTCAAGCAGGGTTTTCCACATTAAATCATGGTTAATGCAGTCGAATGCCTTGCTATAGTCAATGAAACAGATGTGAACCTCCTGTCCATACTCCCTTTGTCTCTCCATTATCCACCTCATGTTGGCTATATGGTCTCGAGTTCCACGAGATTTCCTAAAACCTGCCTGGTTCACCGGAAGTTCTCTTTCAATTGTGCCTTCCATTCTTTTGTGAATTATTTTCAGTAATATTTTACTAGTGTGTGATATCATTGCTATCGTCCTATAATTTTCACACTCCCTCGCATCTCCTTTCTTGAATATAGGTATAAAGATCGACTTCTTCCAGTCCTCCGGCCATTCTCCAGTTGCCCATATTTGATTGCACAATTTTGTTATTGTTTTTATCATCGCATCATCCCCTGCTTTTATCAGTTCTATAGGTATCCCATCTTGACCGGGTGCCTTATTGTCCTTGAGTTGTCTGATTGCCCATTCTACCTCCGCTTCCATGACCTCCGGTTCCTTTTCATACTCTGTTACGTCAATTTGTTCTTTTTTGACTCGTTTGTCTTCCCTATACAACTCCTCCGTGTATTCTCTCCATCTATGCTTTATCCCTTCTTCATCGCAGATTACATTTCCATCTCCTGCCTTCATTGAGCCCATTCTAGGTGCAAATTTTCCCGTGATTGTCTTTACTTTTGAGAACATTTCCTTGGTTCGTCCCTTCCTTCCCTCGTCTTCCATTTCTCTGCATAATTCGTTTAGATGTATTTCTTTATCTTTCCGTGCTTGTTTTTGGAAGGCACTGTTCAGTGCCCTTACCTTATCCTTTTCTCCTGCCTTCTTTGCAGCCTTCCTATCAACCGCCATGCATATGGCTTCTCTCGATAGCCATGTCGTTGTTGTGATTTTCTTCTTCTTTGGAATGTGCTTATCTGCGACTTCGACTATTGTTTTCTTCATCCTCTCCCATAGGTTGTTCGAATCCTCTTCCTCTTCTATCTCATCTCTCTCTAGTACTTCAAACCGATTCTTTATTTCCATCCTGTATTCCAGTGTGATACCCTTGCAGTCGTATCTGATCAATCGATCTCCTTTCTTTATCTTTTTCAATTTCGTTCTCAGTGTTGCTACCAATAGCTCATGGTCAGTTCCACAGTCCGCTCCTGGCCTTGTTCTCACATCTCTTATTGTGCTTTTCCATCTTTTGTTTATCAGTATGTAGTCAATCTGGTTTCTATGCTTCCCATTCGGTGACGTCCATGTGTACAGTCTTCTCTTAGGCTGTTCGAACCATGTGTTCATAATTCCTAAGCCATTCCCTTTGCAAAACTCAACAAGTCTTTCTCCTGCTTCATTCTGTTCACCCAGGCCATGACTACCTAATGTGTCTCCATCGCCTCCGGTGCATTGACCCACCTTCGCATTGAAGTCACCTATGATCACTAGTACGTCGCCCTTCGGAGTTCTGTCCACTGTACTTTGCAGGCTGGTGTAAAAACCCTCGTGTTCCTCTTCTAACGATATCGATGTTGGAGCATATACCTGTATAATGGTTATGTTGACCTTTCTTCCTCTGAATCTTACACTCAAAATTCTATCACTCACTGTATCATATCCCATTATCGCATTTGCGCTTGACTTGTCACACATGATTGCAACTCCATTTTTTCCTCTCTCTTTTTGTCCTGACATTATTATCCTGTATCCATTCCAACTGAAATGTCCTTGTCCCTTCCACCTTGTCTCACTTAATCCTAGGATTGCTATGTCTAATTTCTTCATCTCTCCCTGTATCACGTCCATCTTTCCGCTCTGCATACTTCGCACGTTCCATGTGCCCAACTATGTAAGTAACCCTAGTCTTAAGAAGCAGACACTAATCTTATAATCCAGATGTCAATCAGATGAACCTTTTGAGGGGAGGTGTAGACGAAATCCAGGCTGTCTGGGTGTGGAGCAGTGAACGGATGATGAGCCGACTCCAAACCTACAAATCACATGGAAACACAGCGGAAGAATTCATTCTCCATCCACTGTTGTAAGTAAACTGGACGTAAAAGGAAATCTTTGAATGAATTGCAATCCCTGTATCTGGCCATGTCTCAGGAAACTAACCAGACAAATGATCGGAAGACTCTATTGAAAATCTTTCCCAAAATTAACTGATTGATTTCTACTGTGTAAAATTATAGACCCATGTTAATTAATTAGGTTAGCTAAGTTGAAGATGTTTCTAATTGCATAATCATAGATGCTAAAGTATTTGTATTATTATTATGAGTGTCTTTCCTGGTGAGAGAATCTGCATGCAAGTTTGGCAAAATGTTCCATCTGGGGAAACCAACTCCTGCTCCCAGTTGGCTATACTTCCCCTCTTCTATCTCGTCTTCCTTTTCTCTCTCTGCTGCTCAATACACACCTCAAAGCAACTTACAATGTAAATTAGGATAGGAAGAACAAAGAGGAAGAAAGTTCCTTAAGTTAATGCCATGAGACAACGAGGGATGGGAAGAGTTAGCAACTTCATTTTCTTGGCCTTGGCATATGAAAGTGGATGGCTGATCTTCCCATTGACTGTGTACGGTCAGTGTAATCATTAAGGTTTAGTTGGCTAGAGGGCGCCAGTGGAGCAGAAATCAATCAAATTAATTCTACTCTGGTTGGGATTTCAACCCCCGATCTCTCAGCTTATAGTCTACTACACTCTCCGTTAGATCATCGCGACCCACACATTTTATGATAGAAATATTAATATTTAAAACAAACGAAGTACACGAAGGACCGCCTGACCTGGACTTCCATCTTCCTTTGGAAGGAAAAGTGGAAAATCTTCGACCCAAAGGAAGTTCATCTTTCCATTCAGTTCAAAAACATCTTTTCCTGTATGATAAAAAAATCTCTCAAAATCATTCCTTCACATTATTTCACATTTATGAGAAAACTGCATAAATTGCTTCAAGAAACAATAAAACCGAAAAACTTGAAACTGATCAAGAAAAAAATCTAAGAATGTCGTCATGTATAAATAAGTTTCTTTATTATTGTGTATGTATCAATGCATGTATGTATCTCTGTATGTATCTCTGTATGTATCTCTGTATGTATCTCTGTATGTATCTCTGTATGTATCTCTGTATGTATCTCTGTATGTACGTATTTAAGAGGACAGTAAATAATTGCATGTTTGGGTCTCTCATCCAAGCGCTAATTTCCAGCCTATACACCGCAATATTAGAGAGAGATTATTTAAATGGAGCCAAAGGAAACAGAGAAATTGATGAGACTGAGAGATGTCTCTCTACCTTGTTTATTCTGCATCATGTTCACCATCTCAGTTCGCATCTTTCCCACAGCAAGACACTGAAACAGTTCAACAGATTACGATCAAAACCAACCACGTCTCAGAATCTGTAGAACGACCGTTTCAGCTCAGAGAGTCCAATTGTAAAAATCCATCTGCACTCCGATTTGTAAATATCTCATCTGATCAACTGACTTTTATTGCACCATAATCATAAAGCATAAGTTGATGTCTGCCTCAATTGAACTTGTAGTCAAAAACCATAACAGTAGTAATAATAACCATAATTCTGTGGAGAAGTCTATTAGAAATGTGATAGAGCAGACGAATGAACAATACGTGGTAATTTAACTAAACTCCAATGGTTACTACCGTAATCATAATTCTTTAAGTGCGATGAGAGAAAAAAAACGTGATTTCCTGATTCTTGAAGGCATTTGCAAACAAACAATAGAAACAAATAAGAAATGAGAAACCTCGTTCCATCGGAGAAAACACAGAAACCGATTCATCAGAAGCTGAACACAAAGAAAAGCCAAGACATAAACAAGAGAAATCCTACTAACGGCCGACAGATGAAGACCAGAGCTCAACGCAAAAACATCTCCCGGCTCCAACTTAAGACGGTCGCTAAGGCGACGACAGGTCACATCGCCAAGACGACTGTCGAGGTTGCCGTGGAAACCACCATCAGAATTTACTTTCACCAAAACAAAGAACTGCAAAACAAGAACAATGACTGAAAACTTAAAAATAAAAATATAGACAACAAGGAAACTATCCAAACATTAACTACATCAACAGTGGACTACAAAGTAGTGTATCTTCTCTAACTACAGCAGGAAACATGACAATCTCTGGTGCACTGGGTCACACAGAAATACACAGAGACAAGACAGACAGACAGACAAAGATAGAGAGACAGGCAGACAGACAGGCATGCAGGCACACAGAAAGATATACACACAGATACAGAAAGACAGAGACATAGAAAGTCAGACCGTGGAAATGAATGGTAAGTAAGAAACGGTTTCCAAGAGCAGATAGAGAACGAACCGGTCTCTTGATGTCTGGAAATGATTTCTTAACGACATCCATCAACTGTTCAATGTCTTTGTTGCTCAAATGAACCTGAAGACAAAACAAATTAAACCAATTATTAATTATGAAAAAGCACAAATAAGGAAAATATCTCTGTTTCCAATAGTTGCTAAAATTGATACCAGAAATACCAACAACAATAGCTACAAATGACGGGAAAATCAGATTCACTTTTTGGTGTTACAGTGCACACGTTATTACAAATTTAATAATAATAAGAATAATATCAATAAACCTATTACGTTCAGTCATAAATATTTATGAATATTTATGAATAAATAAATATTTTATGAATAAAAATTGGTTCAGAAATATTTATTAATGTATAAATATTTCTAAAATATAACATGAATAAATGCCTATGTACGAATGAATCAATACTTATTTAAGAAATGAGCAAAAAAGAACAGAAAACTTACGGCAGCTGATTTAAATTTGACAGCCTGGATGCTACTCAGAGGTTTCATCTCAAAAGCCTTTGCCACCGGAATAAATGGACATTCACTGAAAATGTCTGTTACGTCTTCAAGCTGAAAACAATTTTAAAAGAAAATATTTTAAGATCTCAACCAAAGTAATATCATCGCAATTTAAGATCTCAGCCAATGAAAAAGATCGTTAAATTCTAATAAATGATGTTCAACGTTCAGAAGCGTTGTTTACAAATACCACATTCTGTCACTATAGCAACATGTAATCAAGGCTTTGGCCTTTGCTGTAGAAACTCTATGGCTTTACCCCACACAGAAATTCAGTCTCATCAGACATTTCTCTCCTCTCTCTCTCTCTCTCTCTCTCTATCTATCTATCTGTCTGTCTGTCTGTCTGTATATCTATCTATCTATCTATCTATCTATCTATCTATCTATCTATCTATCTATCTATCTATCTATCTATCTATCTATCTATCTATCTATCATCTATATATATATCTATCTATCTATCTATCTATCTATCTATCTATCTATATATCTATCTATCTATCTATCTATCTATCTATCTATCTATCTATCTATCTATCTATCTATCTCTGTGCCTGTCATCATTCCTTATCCATGTCATCCTGGAAAATCTGAACATCGTTTCATCTGTTGACTCTCGATGTGAATCCATTCGCTGGGTTCTATGAGAGTCTATGTGCTTGCGGGTGCTCACCAGTGGCAACTCTTCTGTTTATCTGAGTATTGCTTGCTACTGATGAACTTTCTCTTCTCAACAACATTCAACATCATTTAGGCCAGCATAGTGAGCAAATATAATTATTTCCTTGGAAGCGGTGCTATATAAATTTCTGTTTTACAGTTACATGCCTACATACAGCATGTGTCTCTTACCAACAGATCAAATCGTGTGTCAGGTTTGTCCGATCCGTAGCATCGAATCGCGTCTTCGTACTTGATACGAGGGAACGGTGTAGGAAGTGCTTCGGATCCCGGGAGAGAATATCTGAGGAGTTCTTCTATGAGGTTCATGATTCCGTTCTGTGTTATAAATGACATCTCAAGGTCGACCTGCAGTCACAGAACGAAAGACAGCAGACAAAAGAACGTTATTAAATCAATTTATAGATATGCACAGTTGTGATTTCACTCAAATTGACCATCGACTGATATTCTGGGCCGTTATGAAAACACTGCTCCACAAAGCGTTTCATTAGATTATATAATTGGCTTCCAGTAAAAAAGTTTTCATTGCTTCAGAAAACTGTCAGTTATGCTGTCCATAACCTACACTGTTCATAAGCTGCTTTCCATAAGCCTCTGTCCATAAGCTGCTTTCTATAAGCTACTTTCCTAAGCTTCTGTTCGTAAGCTGCTTTCCATAACCTACTGTTCATAAACTGACTGCTGTCCATAAGCTTCTGTCCAAAAGCTGCTTTCCATAAATTCTTGTCCATTCGTTGCAGTGCATAAGCTTCCTGTCCATGTGCTACTACTGACCTGAGTGAATTCCGGTTGTCTGTCTGATTTTGATGTTTCATCTCGATAGCATTTTGCGATCTGCATGTATCGATCAATTCCTCCGACCATCAACAACTGCTTGAACTAAAACAGACAACAGACCGTGACCTCTGACCTCAGGCAGAATAACCTCTGACCTCAGGCAGAATAACCTCTGACCTCAGGCAGAATGACCTCTGACCTCAGGCAGAATAACCTCTGACCTCAGGCAGAATGACCTCTGACCTCAGGCAGAATGACCTCTGACCTCAGGCAGAATGACCTCTGACCTCAGGCAGAATGACCTCTGACCTCAGGCAGAATAACCTCTGACCTCAGGCAGAATGACCTCTGACCTCAGGCAGAATGACCTCTGACCTTTGGAAGAGTTCGGCAGACAGAAGGGAGAGCTTTACAAAACACACTGTCAGATGTAAAACTGGTACTGCAGCAAAAACAGCCACAGAAGAACTTCTGCAACAGAAGGCAGAGAATGCATGTCTCTATGTATCTATATGTATGTGTGGATGTATCTGGCAGTGTCTGTCTCTTCATGTAGCTCCTTTATTAACTTCACTAAGGTGCTAAAACATGACCATCTAATAGATCTAAAACGTGCAACTCCTAAAAACAGGTTGGTGATGTTTCTTGTGCTTGTGTTCCTGTGATGTCTTTGTGTTCTTGTGCTGTTCCATTCCAAGCAGTTCTTCATCTCTGGAACATACATCTAGCAATGTCACCCTATTTCTCATTTGGCTGGTCACAGAATCTTTGTTCCACGGTTCAGGAGGAACTTTGTTGTTCCTTTAGCAATGCACTCTGACAATGCAATGATTTTGTCAGTGGTTGCATCATCTATAAACTTCACTCAAGATCTGCTCTTTTAACCAGTGAAGATGCAAGAGCATTCTACAAGCACTGGAAATTGTTCCCTCTTGCTGAGGCTGGACTGAGAGTGCCTCTGAATAGGTATCCTGGATAGAGCCAACACAGATGCCTTGAGTGATTAATGAATAGCATATCACAATGCAAAACTCTGATTGCACGGATTGTCCTGCGGTCTTCAGCAATCAACAGAAACAGTCTTATGGTCAAAAGTACAGGAACAGTTTATGACTGGTCTGTTTTAAGAGTTCAGTCTTATTACTGACCTGTTGAGGGCTTTGAGGAAGAGTGTAGAACTGTCCAGGGGAATGTGTTGGCACAACAAACTCCCTCGCTCCCTAAAATTAACACATTTCCGATGCACTGAATGCGAACAACACACTGACCGATATGCACGACAACACCATAAATGATGGCTATAACCTACTACATATTCATTTCTATAATATATTGATAGCCTACTACATATTCATTTCTATTACACATTCATAGTCTACTACATATTCATTTCTACTACATATTCATAGTCTACTACATATTCATTTCTATTACACATTCATAGTCTACTACATATTCATTTCTACTACATGTTCATAGTCTACTACATGTTCATAGTTTACTACATATTCATTTCTACTACATATTCAGTCTACTACATATTTATTTCTACTACATATTCATAGCCTACTACATATTCATTTCAATGCAAAGCCTGTGCATCTGAATTGTGCACTGCAAATCGAGAAATCTTCAAATCTCAAATGACGTTGGATGATATTTAGATTACGGATCTAATGAAAACAGATAGTGAGCAGCAGTTCTTTCATTTCATCGGAGTTAAATAACAGCTTTTGAATTAAGATTGGCAAATTATGAAAGAAAATGAGATGAGATGAGTTCTGATCCAGTCAGATCAAATCCAAACGACTGGATCAGAAAAGAAAGAACAATTGACACATTATCCTGAGTGCAAATAACAGGAAATTCAAAAGAGAGACATCACAACGAGTTGCTTACACCTGGAGTCTTTCGAAACAGCGTCGGTGTTTCCACATCAACAAAACCTAAAAGAAAATGCATGTTAAGGTTACTGGAAGAAAGTAAGAAATTAATGACTGGCTATCCAGTTACATGGCCTGGATTTGCTTCTTTCATTTCCCATCTGCTCCTCCTCTCCCTCCTCCTCTCCAATCAGATTCAATATCTTCAGATCCTTTGTCACCAACTCCTTCCCTGCTACCACAGAACTTACAAAGCACAAGAAACCCAGATGAAAACTTTGCACTGAAGTCCTAGACAGACCAAGAGCCAACATCTAAGATCCTTTAGAGATGCAAACCCTAGACCAAAATTCATCACAAATTTCCTCAGCTAAGACTTCACATCAGCTGAGAAAAACAGTAATTGGTCTGAAAGAAAACAAAGCCAGATGACAGAAAACTTCCATCAGAGTCATTCACGATATTAAATGAAATTCAAGGTAAGAATCAAGTGAATACAGACCATGGTGTTTACAAAGGAACTCTCTCATGCGAAAGATGAGTTCCGATCGGAATCGAAGATTATGCTGCAGTTCACTGTGTCGTAGATCAAGATATCTGTACTGCAGCCGAAGAGATTCCTTCACCTGTAGATGGTAACATGGAATGCAATCAGGGATTTTACATACGCATTGCTTTTAGACAACAGTTGGGCATAATAAGACCAGATCAATTTCAATCCAAATGAGATCAAATCCAAGTGATCCGAAATGAAAGAGAATAATCCATGCATTGTCCAATATGGAAATAACTGGAATTTTATCATCTGTACACACGTCACAGAAAGCAATCCAGCATTTAGTCATTTCTTTTAGATATAATTTGTATGAGTTGTGATTCAACGACGTGATGGGCACGATGGGCGCCTTGCATGGCTGCCGTGTACAGTTAAATTTGACTCCTGTAATAACTGTGATCATCCGTTCATATTGATTTGTAATCATACTGCGTTATTGTCAGTTTGAAGATATTAAACGAAGATTATTATTATTATTAATCTCCTTGATTTAAATTCAAAATTCAAAAGAAGATGTGAAGAAATTAGAAGAGTAGTCAAAGAAAAAGACATCCAACACCTTGTGGAAGTCATGAATGTGGAATGGCAGAGCGGCCGAGCACTTTCCAAGTACAGACAGTTCCTCGGCCATCACTTCGATTCCTCCCGTCTTCATTTCCTTCAAAAAGAAGACCAATGACATAAAAAATAAAAAGTAACACAGTAATTAATTTATTAAATTAGCAGTGATATCAGGTAACAAAAGAAAAGATCTAATGCAGAATAACAGATGGGGCTAGGAAACGACGTTAAGGGTCAGAATATCTGCAGAGTTGATGTCTCATTACGTAAACAGCGCAATATAAGTCAACGGATTTGATTACTTTACCTACAGGATTCATTTTACCATCTGGACGAAGTTCCACCGTTCCTGTCACTTCAATCACTGATTCCACTGGAACGTCAGAGAGCTTCTTCGACAACTGGAAAACCAAAGCAAATGACTGTGCCAATACAATTCCAAATCGCACCATTTCATTAAAACTCAGCATAAACTATACTCTGAAAACAGTTAAGAGAATTTAAATTCTGGCAGATCACTAGAGAGTGGCACTCTGGCCACTGGAAAGCTGATAAATTGTCTGCCAGATAATGGCAATTTGTTGGATGGCTGTTGAAGAGCACTGATTTTAAGAGTTCTATTTAAAAAAGCTACAGAAACAAGACAAAGGCAGACTTTTTTAGGATCTCGAGAGACCACTGGAAAATCAAAATCACTTTCTGATGCAACAGAAATGTTCTCCCTTCTTTAGAAAATTGACTTAGTTAAAATCGGAAACTCACAAATCTCCAGAGTGTTATTTAAAAGCTAAGGGCAGTTTTGAGAAGATGAGAGAGGACAGTAAGAGGACAAGATGCAGGACAGCTCCTACGATCGGTTGTGCTTAGATTTAGATGAATGAGAAGGCTGGAGATTGGATTGATTGGATGATCATCCGACATTCTCAATGAGAATGATCATCCGACATTCTCAATGAGAATGACCATCCGACATTCTCAATGAGATGATCATCCGACATTCTCAATGAGATGATCATCCGACATTCTCAATGAGATGATCATCCGACATTATCAATGAGATGATCATCCGACATTCTCAATGAGATGATCATCCGACATTCTCAATGAGATGATCATCCGACATTCTCAATGAGATGATCATCCGAAAGTCGCAATGAGAAAATCTGACCTCTTGGTTCGGTAGAACGACCTGGACAAGACCAAAGGCATCTCTTAAGATGATAAAATATCCGTCAAATCGATGGTACTGCAACCAACCGCACAGCGTCACACGTTGCTTAACATGTTGCTGGCTAAGCTCTCCACACATGTGTGATCTATTCGTGAAGCTTGGTAACTTGGACTGAAATGTTCCTGTTGACAAATACATGATGTTTTAGCAAATACCTGATAAGTTGAGCTGTTCCTGTTAAGCCTTTATATCTGAACACAACTTATACTTTCTAGTAAGCACAAAAACTGGACTCAAAGATCCGTTATCATCCCGTGGTTTCTTCTGGTAACATATTTGTATTATATTGCTCATATGACACACTACTACAACTATCTTTGCAAGTGTATGGATTGTCCCCATATGCTGAGTGATATAAATTTACTGATTGAAGAATATATTGATTAATGGATTAATTTATGGGTTGACATAATTCATCAGCTGGAGAATTGATAATTTTTCATCAATTAATTAATTCACTGATTGCCAAACTCATAGAATGAACAACTGGTTCAATTGATTCAAGACTGGTTGATTTGATTGACTTATGTACTGGCAGACTGATTGATTACTACTGATGCAATCTACCAATGAACTCGGTCTCTTGCCTTCACCTCCAACTCCTCTGTCCGCAATCTTGGTTTTACTCTTGATCCACACCTCTCCTTCTCTAACCACATCTCGAACCTCTCGCGCTTCATGCACATTCGTGACCTCTGCCGTATCCGGCCCATGCTTGACCTTAAAACTGACTCCACCATTGCTACTTCCATTATTCAAAGCTCGATTACTGCAATTCCCTCTTCCTCAACCTTGAATCCACCCAAATAAAGCATCTGCAACTTATTCAAAACTACCTAGCCAGGACTGTCACTAGAATGACCAAACATCATCATATCACTCCCATTCTCAAATCACTCCATTGGCTAAAAATCCCAGAGCGAATCCACTTCAAAGTCCTATCACTAACCTACAACTCCCTGTATTCCCAAAATTCCCAGCCCAAGTACTTCCGTGATCTCTTCACCATTCAGAAAACCTGCTCCACCCGATCATCCTCCTATCTCAGTCTTTCTCAACCCCTAGTCACTACTCATCTCAAGTTCTCCAACCGAGCCATATCCAACATAGCACCACGTCTCTGTAATGATCTCCCTCTAAATTCCACAGTTTCTCAGTGCCTCCATCATCATTGCAACCCATCCTTCATCCTTCTCCTCATGTCAGTGATGGGGTCTCGAGACTGCGGCCTTGGTCTCGAGACCGAAAACATGCGGTCTTGGTCTTGAATGTGCCGGTCTTGGTCTTGGTCTTAAAGGTGCGGTCTTGGTCTTGGGCGTCTGGTCTCGGTCATTTGCCTTTGGTCTCGGCCTTGGGCGGGATCGAGAGTGCAGTGTGGAGTATTTGTTAAATGTTGGTGTCGATATTTGCCGGTCTTTGCGATCATTAGTTTTTCAGCTGCACCTGTTCAGAGGGTGCTTAGCTGTAGTGGACTCTTCATGAGACCTCACAGGGCACAACTTGGGGACAAAAACTTGTGTGATATAGTTCTTATAAAATGTAATAAATAAATGATAAATGCAAATAAATAAATGTAATAAACATGGTCTTGTAATAAACATGGTCTTGTAATAAACATGGTCTTGGACCATGCGGTCTTGGTCTCGGTCTTAGATTTTTGGTCTTGTGCACAACACTGTCACTAACAGAAGAGCCACCGCCAGTTGCATGATTTGAATGATGGGATTATAATAATAATAATCTTTTTTTTATTTAAGCGCCTGCTTATGAAATCGAGAATGGCGTTTACGGTATTGGTCTTGAGGCTTAGGTCTTTGTCTTGGACCATGCGGTCTTGGACCATGCGGTCTTGGTCTTAGAGATTTTTTGGTCTTGTGCACAACACTGGCCCAGTTAGCTACATCTTGAGCGTTGGCTGCGCGTCTCATGCGACTCTGTGTTAGAGCGCATGCAGACCGCGGTTCGCTTCCCAAAGGTGGCTTATTTCAGAGATTTAAATCTCGGACTAGCACGGTCCCAACACGGGGACCTTAAATGGCGTGGCACCCATTCAAACGGGCAGCGGTGGTGAAGGATCTCACCCGATCAATTCATTGAAAAATGAGCAGGGTCGAGGCCATATACGGTCGCTATAGAAAATCGCGTACATTTACATTTACATGTTCCTCTATCTATCACCCTCCGGGCTTTCCACTCAAAAGTGAAGTCTAGCCTTTTCAAGTACTCCTATCCTGATTCATCTGATCCCCTGCTTTCCAATTATTCTCGCTCTAAACGACACCCGCCTTGACAGCTGCTCTGCCTCCTCTCTTGATCTGGCCCTCTGGACACCGGACTCGGACCTCCTGTGGACTACTCTCTGGAACCCCCCTCCCCTCTGATTTAATTTGGCCTTCTGGAAACCGAACTCGGACTTCTTTTGGACTACTATCTGGAAACCCCTCTGATTTGACGTAGCACTCGTGAATAGGCTGGTGCCCTGCGCTTGGACTTCGAGTGGCGCTTTAGAAGTTTGGAGGTTACGATAACGCAAACGCATGAGGACCGTGAGCGATAATAGAAGCAACTTAACATACCCGACAATTTTCCACTGTCTGATGATAAGAATATCTGAGGATAAAGGCGGAGCTTCGGCGTGCATTTTAATTGTCCTAAGATCGCTCTCAAGCTTCTTTTAAAAGCAATTGACGACAACATTTATATCCGAATTTGGATTATTGCAATAAATTAGAAACCAACGATATTTGTCATCAAGATAGCCCACAATTTTATAGCGCTTGCATATGAAGTTTGATTTTGTTACAACTTAAATGATACATAAAACCTAAACTTCAAATGAATAAATTTGAATAACCAAAGGCGGCGACGAATGTTGCGCAGCTAGTGAGACTTAAGCCAGGGTTGAGGGATAAGGAATTTGGGTTAAGTCCCTTCCCTCCATAGCCAACTGTGAGAAGTTTTTTTATAAAATGGTTTTAACAAGATGTAGACCCCCCAAATACCTAAACAAATTGCCTGGCCAGCGCTTGTCCTTAATTTTTTTTACGGCTATTATCTGAATTCGCCAGCAGTTGACAAAGTCTAAAGGCCACACATCCAGTCATATACAATCACGGAACATAAAACATTGTAGTAAGCAGAGGTCATAGGATATAGGTCTACATGTCGTCCGAATCAAAGGCCTGGTTTCTAGCTGTAACTATTAATTACTGGTCAATTAATTGATTGACGGGGGTGGGGATCATCTGGCTGCCAGTCACTGTATACAAACAAACAAAGTGAATATTCATATATAATTCCATCTTCTGAAGAACTGATAACACCAAACTTAATACAAACTTTTCTAAGGTTCCGAAATGCGCTATATATCAAGTATCCTAATAAACATACCAAGAAAACAAATGTAACTGATGGATAGAAACGAAGCAGCCACAACACAGTTCAATAGTAGTAGTTCCTCCATCTTGTTTCTGAAACGCTTTTCAAAGCACAAGTACCTTTAACTACCTCCAAAACATCTTTCTATTTTCACTTTTCTTCCATTTCCTCACAACTAAGGTATTTCCTTTTATCCTTGACTAATGACTGTTGTAATTTCTATTGTTCAAGATGAATCAGAACCCAATACAACTGAAACCCAACCTCGTTCCTATTTTGCACCATAGGAGCGCGGTTCTTGTACAGATAAATTATGAGAAACTTTAACTAAATAGAACCAGAGCGACAGTTAAAGGTCTTTCATTGTCATAAATGTTAAACGCTTTAGTAAAATCACTACCATCTCAACACATACATACATATATGAATCGTCTGAACAGAAATCTTACACATCACCAAATCTTAGCCAAACCAACGACCTTCATCAGAATTTAAAACTGTTAAACTGTTAATTTGATTTAAATTACAAACAGCCCAAATTGCAGCGATCAGCAAGACTTGGAAAAGACGGGTTCCCAGAATCTGTCCAACAGAGACCCAGACAATGACCTAGTACAGTCCACAACAAAACTGGCTTCTTAAACCTTATGCGCTCCCCAATATGATGCAACATCAGATGTCTGCATAGAAGGAGCTGCAGATGCTCCTAAATGAGCTCAATTACTTCAGGAAGCTGAGGAAGAGTTCGCGACGGATGAGGCGGCTTCGGAGGGAGACAGGTTCTGTTTTGGTTGTTCTGCGATGATGACCGAGCAGCCAGCTGTGACCTCGGTCTCTGAGAAGTTCTCGTGACCGTTTCTCGTGCCTCCACCCGGTGGTCATTGTTCTTACGCGCATTTGCAGCGACCCGGTTCATTCGAACGACCAACTGCCTGTTAACATTTGACGCTTTGTTAGTCGTCGCGGGCGAAACGAGATCGACTGAAGGAGACGCATCGTCACAGATGATGACGTCTGAGTCGCTTGATGACGATTTCTTCGGTTGGTTTTTAAAGACAGATGAAGCGATCTGACTACTGATGTCATCCAGTTGCTTGTTTAGAGAAACTGTCGGAACAGCATGACTTCCTCCTCTGTTCACCTGACCAGAACGGATTGGCTGGCGACTCGTTCCGCTCGACCGATTCTTTTCAATTGACTGCTTGACACAATGCATAGCCTGCTGTTCATTCATTGCAATGATTCTGTTAGAGTCGTGCATCACTGGGTTTACTCGCTGTCTCTGACGGTTGCTACGTTCGTGTGGATTCGGGTTGAAATGAACGATCTGTCCGACCACTCGCATCGTCTTCTTCGTATGCTGCCTCATCTCCACTTGCTGAGCTCTGACCCCGTCCGACCTTTCATCCCTGCTCGTGACAACGGTCGACACGACGCTCTCCTCGACCGTTGTCATGATGCAACATTCATCAGCGCTGTTGTTTCTCCGTCCGACTCGTGACGCGATCTGCGTTGTGTTAAACACTTGTGAACTCCTCACTTCCTGTCCAACCGCACTGCCTCTGAAATCTGCTCGGCTGTTTGGTGGAGGTATCGACAGGATCTCTACGACGTCTTCTTCGTCGCTAGACTGTGTCACCGCTTCCGTTGGCGGAGACATGTCCGTCGTCGGCTGTCGCACGGACAGAGCCTTTCGATGACTCGTGTCAACCTTTGTAAACCTCCGCAGCATGTTCTCACTAGGAGGCTTCAGTCTGATGACGCCAAGAGCCAGGCTCGGCAGTTTCTCCTTTGAGCTCGTCTGTTTCAACGTTTCGTTTTCCACAACCCGAGTTTCTGTAGAACCATTCATAGGATGGGTTTGGGACTTAGCAGGTGAAGACATCTCGTCATCTAAACAAATGACATCGATTGGTGCTGCAACTGGAACCAGTGCATTGACTGGTTCCACTTCATCTGAAGTAGAGTCAGAAGGTGGAGATCCAATCACAACGTCTGATTTTCCACAGTCAATGACCTCAGAAGAAGACAAAACACAGGATGATGAGTCCATTGCTTCTGATGGAGGCAACGTCTGGAGGTTGTCTGCTGCGGAGGAGGAGGAGAGAGGAAGATCAATGATGCTGACATCCATAGATTCCTCTTCCACAAGTGTCACTCGTTCCTCGTTTACGTTCTCGACATCCGTTGCTTTTTCTTTATCGTTTTCAGACGATAATTCCGTTGGCTCAAGTTCCGTCGGCAAAGAGTCCACGAAATTCAGCCTTTCTTGGTTAGGCTGTCTTTCGAATGGAGTCTCACAGATCTCTGGAAGTTCCTCAAGTTCATCCAAAGAGTCACCCAAGAGACTCACAGAGTCAGACAATGATATCTCAGTGTACACATCATCGATAGCACCATCTCTGTTATCTTTACCTTCCACTTCCACAGACCAAGAACAACCTGCTTTGTTCTCTTTACTTTGGTTCTCTCTGCTTTGGTTCTCGTTACTTTGGTTCTCTTTACTTTGGTTCTCTTTATTCAACTCCTCCTCCTGCTCCTCCTCTGCATTGCTTTCGTCTGTGAGAACAATTTCTTCAATCTGCTCAATGTCTTTCATGAATTTCTTTTCTTCTTCCCCTTCTACTTCTTCTTCTTCCTCCTCCTCCTCTTCGTCCTCCTCCTCCTCCTCTTCGACTGGACCCTCATCCTGCTTCTGTGCATATTTGCTGATCACCTGCCAAACACAAACTCCAGATGAACAACCAGAAAGGCCGTAGATCACACAAACAGAGTATCTACTCATTTACACATTCCCACTTTACGAGCCATTCTGCTTAATTCAAAGCAATGACATTACGTCCTCCAAATCTATCAACTTTAACATTCTGCCACATTGATTAACATGCCATACAAGAACTGTACTAATATTCACCGTTTCAGCATGATCCTTTTTAACAGGTGACCTTAATTACACGCTGTATCATGTCATGTCCCTCAACAACTTCACTCAAATGAGGCCAAGCTGTATACAGTAGTTAGTTAATCAAAACTAGACCTAACACCACAACAACGTTGACTGCTTTCAGTGGAACTCTTACGATATAAGTAATGTACTGGTGCTATAGAAATTCATAAAATACAATACAGAGTAATCTTTAAATCAGTTTCATGAACAAGTTAAATCTCAGTGCTTTTCAGAAGTTCTTCAAAAGAAGCTACATATATCTCCAGCTAAAAATAGACGCTTCAATACCTCATCGAGGTTGGTCTTCGAAACCTTGAGATTGTCGTCGAGCCGTTGCCTGAGTCGAGAGTCAAAGAGAGCCGGGTCATCACGACTCCTACACAACACACACGCAACAGAACAACATAAGCAACCGACTTCTACACAGACTTCAATCCTCTGACCGATAAACTTCAACACCAGAATCTACAACGTCTTACTATAAAGTAAATGGGCTTAAAAAATAACCAGAGGCACATAAAGAAGAAGAGACGTCCCTTAACTTAGCCCTGAGGCAGCCTCGTCATATGAGGGCGGTTGGCCAGTCCTCTCCCTTGCTGTTTCATCTTCCCACCAACAGTGTACGGTCAGTGTACTCATTCGACTGATTTGACTAGGTGATAAGGTAAAGCAGAAACCTCACACCAAATATCTGCCCTAGTGCGGATTTGAACCCTGACCTCTTGTACATGAACTATTGAAATGCTACCACAAAATATATCGTTTCTATAGCAACAGCAGATGAAGATACAAGACAAGTACTTTTATCAAATGCCGCCCACCAGATTCTGACCATGCACCAAAACTCCCCTATGTATTGTGGATTTGGTAGATGTAGCAACGGTCAATAAGTTGGAGCAGAAACTCAAGGCCTCCAAGACTAAGCTGAGTGAGGTATGTACGTTTGTGTGATGCGGAGAAATTTACATTTATAGACAAAATCGTTAGGATTTGACAGATGAGCAACCACGATTTATCATTGTGGTTGGAGTTTGAAACATTGGAGTCAAACAAGTTTATGTAACGTTCATTTGCTTTTAATGGAGAGCAGGAGAAAGTGTAAATCTGTTCCAATCAGAGAAGATTTCTTTACTGACTTGACGTTTTCCGTGAGGTGACATCCAAAGTTGTCCAAGTGATCGGCCATTCGTCGCTTCTGCAGAATATTACCAACGTCTGTAAACGCCTCTCGAGCCAAACGATCGATGGCACTTTTCCTAAAAACAAGAAACTGAGACATTTACAAGTACATCAACACATCTCAACCAACTCATCACTTCGCAATGCATTTTTCTTCTGAAGGCACTCAATCAACCCGCATCTTCCTTATCTCAACTATGGGCTCCACACGCAATCATTGCAGTGTGGAGTGGTTGAGAAAGTCCGAGTCTGGTTTAAGATTTTTAAAATCTTTTACGATGACCATTGAGACTTATTTAACAGTAGCAACTCAACTCTGACTGAACTGATCAAGTTCTCCAACAGACTTTTGTTGCATACATACACTGACATCAATTGCTTTTCACTCTGTTCAGCATTTTCACCATTTCTCCCTCAACAGGGCAGAAAATTTCTGTTCCACCTGCACCCCTTAGTCAACTCAGCTATGACGAGTACACTGACCGTACACCGTCGGTGGGAAGATGAGATGGCAAGGGAGAGGACTGGCCACCCGCCCTCATAGACTGAGGCCAAGAAACTGGAGTCACTAACACTTCATACCCATGGCTGCCTGAGGGCTAGCTTAAGGGACTACTCTTCTTCTTCTTCTTCAGCATTTTCACACTGCCTTAAAATGTAATTGTTTAGATCCGTAAGACGTGAGGCACTTAAAACGCGCCATATTAAGTGTCCTAATATCTACACACCTACAAAGGTAGATGCGAGTTTTGTCGTTGTTATTACGCCACCTTTCAAACAGTATTATAACTATTGTCATCACTATGACAAATCGACACTAAATGAGACACCTTCTTTTTATGTTGCCATATATTAAGTCGACTGACCGAATTTTGAGATTGTGCTTTCGATTGCAACGAGCGATGATCTCGTGAATATCGCTGTAATCAGGAAACACGTGGAACTTGTTGACAAAACGGGAAATACTTTTGTTCACCTCGGGATAACTTGTACCTGAAGCAACAAAAGTAAAATCATATTAGCCACTAACTCTTTCATCATATTTGTTATAATCCCTGTACAGATTACTTCTAATAATAACAATGTCATCAGTCACTGTTGCAAAATTTTAAAATAACCAAAAACTAGGACAAAAATCATAATCAAGTTCCAGATTAACTCATTTCTGTAACAAACAGAAGATTCAATTCGTCAACATGACAAACCATCTATTTTCCAATTCCCAACATAACAATCCACCCTCCTCACACAAACACTGTTCCCAGCACTTCTGTTCCACCAGATATCAACAAATTTTTAAAATGTTTAATTCCTGAGGGATCAGATAGACCTGATATAAATTTAGTTATCCGTAAATATTCAGCAGTCTTTTGGAATCTAAGAAAAGCTGACATGGCAATAGAGACAGATTAAAAAGACAGACCATAATAGTTGAGTTTTCTTTCGACTTCCCGTCCCGTAGACTTGTCTCTTCCCTTCAGCTCGCACAGACGATTCCAAACTTTGATGAATCTATTTTTGTACCTATGAAGCACAAAATGCTTTAATTAAATATCATCTGATTCATGACAAACTGTTCTTAAGTCACTGGGACACGTACGTCTTGTCAAGATCACTGCCTTAGAGTAACATCTAAGTCATTGCAACTGCACTTAAACCACTTAAAGCAAGCCCATGAATCCATGATGCATCAAATTAAGAAAGCCAAAACAACTTCTGAATAGAAATTTCACCAAATATTGCCACTATATCTTCACACTGTATGAGAATCTCTCTGAAGAGGAGCAACATAAATCTCTCATAACAATAAGAATACAAGACGGGTTACATAATCAAAAGATGTCACTGAAGCCCTAACACCATAAAGACACATTTCCCGATGGAGTAGGATCCCTACATGTCTTTCAGAGGGCCATTAATCCCTTAGCACAAGTTCTCTCATGTCAACAACAGGGAGTGAGAGGTCAATGCACACGTAAATGCAAGTGCCCTGGTTAATTTACTGACCTGTCTTCGAGAGTATAACTCGAGTCTTCTTGGTCCATGTCTTCGAGGCTGAGCTCAGTCTCCTGCAAGCGCTTTATTTCGTCACTTATCTTCTACAAGTCAAATTACACACACCTCAAATCTCTCTCTTTCGCTCTCTCACACATTCTGTCTATCTCTCTCTCTGTCTATCTGTCTCTCTCATGTATCATTTAAACTATTATCACTATTCGGCCGAATACGAATAATTAGACCAACAATTCGGCCAAATACGAATACGAATAGTATATAAAATAGGTCTACCAACAACATTCAAAAATACGTTAACATTCACTCCCTGTACACAAAGAATGAGACTACTGACACTGCGATACCACGGTCCAGGCAGTAGGCAACGTCTGGCTGCAACCACAGCATATATCATGTTAATGAGAGAGTTACTTTGAACAGTCCACTCGCTATAGCAGCTGCATATGCAGAAACAGATGTCATGTGACCACTATTTGTATTCGGTCCAACAGCTACTATTTGGCTGCATACCGAATAGCTATTTGGCCCACTATTCGGTCCCGAAGCGAATATTCGGTACAGTCCTAATTTAAACACATGATTGTTAGTTCAACCTTACCCTACATAAACTGACACCTTCCAAAAACAAGTATTACTGTAATATCACAAAGAAAGTTTAGCAAACAGCCCACACAAATATCAACAGCATTATCCAAGGCTTTCAAATGCAGCACTGAACAGAGGTTTTGGTCTACTTAAATCACAAATGACGTCAACACAACCAACTGTGGAGTGGGTGAACAATGGCAGCTCTAGTCATAACAAAGACATCTGTGTACATGTCTCTCTACAGAAGCCACTCAGAGTCATTGTCCTACGGGGTCACCCGTTGCTCAGCAAGTCACAGCAATCCAATAACAACAACAAAACTGTTTTAAACCTGCTAACTACTGTCGTTACTGATTTACCACCCAGTATGGATGGAAGGCTGAGTGTGCATCAGGTAGAATGCTGTTCCCTGTACAGTCACCCATTCAATGAACTTGGCATCATATCAACAAAACCAGGCGGCCACTCAATTCATTCCATAATAGCAACTGAAAATGAAGCCTACAAGGCTGACAGAAGAAGAACAGATGGGAAGAAATTAAACCAACCTTGAGAAGCAACTCCAGTTTCTCAATGTGCTTCTGAAGGCGCCTGTCTCTTGTGTCACTCTGTTCTCTTGTGCTACTCTGTTCTCTTGTGTCACCCTGTTCTCTTGTGTCACCCTGTTCCCTTGTGTCACCCTGTTCTCCTGTGTCACCCTCTTCTCTTGCATCAACCTCTTCTCTTACGTCAACCTCTTCTCTTGCGTCAACCTCTTCTCTTGCGTCAACCTCTTCTCTTGTGTCGACCTCTTTATGCAGCAACTGCGACTGACAGCTTTGGCCGGTCGAAGCGTTGTCATCTGTGTCAGCATCTGATGAATCGTTGACTAAATTCTGTCGAGTGGACAGAGAAGAATCCATCTTCAAATCGCTTTTCTCAAGAACAACTTTAACCTGAGGCAAACAAAGTTCATGAACCTGGCTGACCTTAATGGTAGTGACAAATGCACGTCTGCCTTTTGAGGCTTTCTCTCTTGGTTTATCTTCCATCGACGTTTCTGCGTTTGAATTCTGCGGAAATATCGAATCCCTGTGACCTCCTAATGAACTATTACACATCAGTGATAACGGAGTCAGTGTACACGACGGAGTTCGAACCTGATGAGCGATCTTCTTCCCAAACTGAGGCGTCATGTCAAATCTTTCCTTTGGTTTATGTGAAACGTTACAACTGTCATTTGTCAATCGGGCTTTTTTCGCAGGCGGTTCCAGTTCTGAGCAGGCTTCCGCTTTCCGCGTCTGACTACCACCGTCGCCCTTGGCAACTGACCTTGTGTCGCGAAGGTGTTTTAAAGGCTTGGCCTTGTAAGCCTTGAGTTCCGTTGTAAATTCCTTTATGTAGACATACTTGCTGTCACGATCGGCCTGGATCTTTTGCCTGCATCGATCGATCAGATCAGGAAAATCATCAGACCAGAGGAAATGAAGGTTTGTGCGGTTGTATCTCTTCTGCAACAACTCCAAGACAACGGTATCGTTGTTCGTCACCTCACGACACAGATCGATAAACTAAAACAGAATTCATTTCATATTTTATTTACTTCATCTTATTTAAATAAGTTATTAAGCAAGCAAAGTTGAATCTGACACAAGCAATTAGCATATATAAAGCTTGTTTATTTCTTGCTTAAAAGAAATAATGAAGAACAAATAGCAGAGCACAAGAAGAGAAGAACTGAAGAACGTTTCCCTCAGTGTAGGAGTCCCATCCCATTACCAGTAGGTACTTGAATCATTTGACAGACTGAGATGTGATCTGACAGCGATTTTCCTGAAACATCGTTGTTTGTAAGTCATCCCAGTGTTAAGTTCCTGTTTTAATGTGTGAAATAAGTTCTCTGCAGAACAAGAATAATAACTGAAGAGCACAATATCTCAATAAATCAAAACAGCCATCAGGATGAAGTGGTTTAGATTTCTTCAAAAACACAATCTTTATTTGCTGTTAAAAAGTGAGCATTTTTCAAATCAGATCTGAAATTTCTAAGGCTGGATCATGAAACAACTAATCTGTGATGGTTGAGTTGCAACAAAGCTAAGTCACTTTCTAGCTTAAGGTTAAAATAACACCCAACAAAGTAATGGCTGAAGACTTGCCTCTTTGAAGACCTTCTCACTGCGTTCCATGTTGTCAAACTGAGTCGCTGAAGAGAACAACAACAGTTGTAAAAATTTATTTGACACACAAATGCTCACTTAAAAGTAAAAAAAGTATTTACCCCTACAACAATATTGTGGTAACTGTTTGTTTTCTTCTCTCAGACAGGCGTTTTAAACTAAGCATTTTGAACATATGCAAACTAGATTCCAAGAATATGGACATGGCCAATGCAAACAATGCTTCAAGAATTTCGCTCGAGAAAATAAGTGAAATAGTTAAACAGCGTTCTGCAACGAAGAATCGAATATATTTCGATTTCATTTTATTATTGCTGCTACTCCGAAGGGTGTCTGTGTTCCAGTTTCTCTCATCTCGCATCCATCGATTAACAACTTAGTGAGACTGTAATCAAACACTTACCATTCGAAAAAAGCACAGATTAAAGTAACAGTTTTATAATTTATCACTTCCAAAAACAATCAATAATAATTTAAAACATATTTATTCGGAACTTCTAAATTTGACTCAAGGACCACGTTAACATCTCGCGAGAAAAGCAGTCTAAACCATAGATGTTATAGCGGGCACATCAAGTAAGTAAGTAAGTCTGCTTAAGTAAGTAAGTCTGCTTAAGTCCCTTCTTCTTTTTCAGTAATCGGCTGACGAAGAAGAAGAAGAAGAAGATGATGATGATGATGATGATGATGATGATGATGATGATGATGATGATGAAGAAGAAGAAGAAGAAGAAGAAGAAGAAGAAGAAGAAGAAGAAGAAGAAGAAGAAGAAGAAGAAGAAGAAGAAGAAGAAGAAGAAGACGGGTAGGAGGGGAGGAAGAGAAGGAGGAGGAGGACGAGGAGGAGGACGAGGAGGACGAGGAGGAGGACGAGGAGCCCTTAGGCTAACTTATGACAGTTGTTTAAATATGTTTTATGTACACCGGAGTGCGTCTTGCAGCCGGTAAAAATAAAGTATATACTTACTTACTTACTTACTTAACTTTGAGAGGCAACCATAGATAATTATGAACTTTATTTAGCGATTTCATTTTCTTAGCATCGGCACAGGAGGACTGGTCGCAAGTCCTCTTCCTCGCTGACATTTGCACCGACAGTTTACAGTCAATGTAGGCCTACTCACTGTAGCTGAGCTGGTTAGCAGGTATCAAATCGCGCACCAAATTTTTACCAGTACGAAAATTTAAACCATCTTCTTATCGGTGGATAGTCCAGCAGGGCCTAATCAGACTAACCAGTAGGCCTAGATCAAAAATATTGACTAAAATAATTATTGAAACGGGGATTGATGGTTGGGTTTGTTCACCTTAGGTCGATCTACATAGGCCTAATTCTCTTCAATGTTCCATTTCTCTTTCATTGTTGCTTCGATCATTTCCGGCTAATTGACTTCTTCTGTTTGTTTTCTTCTCTCTGTTTGTGTCTCCTTCTGTCTGTGTTCATCTGCTTCTGCGTGTGTCTGGCTCACTGCTTCTGTCTATTTGTCTGTGTGCCTATGTGTATGTCTATGGTTGTCTGATTCCCTGTTGGCCTCTGGCTTTCAGCACAGTATAAATAATAACACAGTACGTCGACTCCCGGCCGATGCAGCAGTCAGAATGTGTGACCGACCCATGGAAGTATCTAGCGTTGGGCTTGGGGGGCGCCCCCCCCAAACGAAGTTGAAGCCCCCCAAACAAGTCAAGCCGTTGTATGCTTACGGCTAAAATTCGTATGAACACTGTATAAATGTTGCCATGTTCAAGGCTTAAGCCCCCCAAACGAAAAAGGCTAGTTACGTGCCTGGACCGACCGCCATTTTGAAACTGAGTCGTTAACACGCCGATACTCCGGAATCCATCACATCAAATATTTTTAAACATTACAACAACATTGAGGACTACACGCCGATACACCGGAATTCATCACATCAAATATTTTTTAAACGCTACAACAACATTGAGGACTTCATTGGAATTTACAATATTATTTTTAACGTTAATTTCAGCTTAAATCTATAATTCAAAAGCTCAGTTTCAAAATGGCGTCTCCCCAAAAACTAGTCAACAGGCAGCGATGGGAGTCGACGTACTGTGTAATTATTTATACTGTGCTTTCAGTTGCCTCTGTGTGTGTCTTCGTGTGTCTATCTGTCTGTCTGTCTGTCTGTCTCTGTCTGTCTGTCCGTCTGTCTGTATCTGTCTCAGTCTGTCTGCCAAGAAAACATAGGCCTACATAAATACAGTCCATTACGTGCATTTCTTGTTCATCGTGCACTATCTGTAGCGAATGTTCCCAGCAGAAGATGCCATAAGCAGTGGCTAAACGGACAGCCATCCAGCCATCCAGCCATCGATGCCAATCGGACGATAGCCATGATTCTCTGCCTGGTTCTCTTAATGTCTAAGACATTATTAAAGAATCGTAAACTGCGTCCATCTGTTATCGCTCTTGACAGAACCACCAAAGATTGATCGACTGCAGATGCACCGGACAACAGCAGCTATTAGCAGCAGCTATCATAGCAGCAGCTATTAGCAACAGCTAATGGCAACTGCTAATAGAAAAATCTGATGCGATCTATTGAGATATTAGTTTTGAATGCAGATTAATCATCTGAGAGCGGAGGAATGCGTTTGGCTCTTATTCATCTTACTTATTTACCTGTGGTTTGGATTCTATGATCGATGATCTTCGTTGTCTAAATATAGCCATCAGCCATGGAGACTCCTCCGACTGATACTCAGAATTTGGAGTTTGTTTGGAGAATGGTCGAGTGCAACTTTGACGAATGCTAGAAACAGATCTCTGTCTGTCTGTCTGTCTCCTCTGTCTGTCTGTCTGTCTGTCTGTCTGTCTCCTCCTTTCCTCGTCTTCCTACATCATCATAATCGTTGTTGTCGTCATAAGCATCATCATAATCATTATTTTCTTCTCCGTTTTTCTCCTCCTTCTTCTCTTCCTCCTCGTCAGATTTTCCTTCTCTTTCCTACTTTGTCCTCCTATTCCTCCACATGCTGTCTTGAACTTCCTCCTCCTCCTCCTCCTCTCCTCGTCCTCGTCCTCCTCCTCCTCCTCCTCCTCCTCCTCCTCATCGTCGTCACCCTCCGTCTTTTTCCGTCTTCATAGAAGCACCCGTGGTGCAAGTGGTGCCTTGCATTTCCATTTGCAAAACAGACGACGTGACCTTTTCTTCCTCCTCGTCGTCCTCCTCCTCCCACTCACCTCCTATTCCTGCTCTCCTCCTCCTCCGCCACCACATTCTCTTTCTTTTCCTTCTCCTCCTTCTCCTTCTCCTTGTCCTGCTGTCTTCCTCCTCCTCCTGCTCTCCTTTTGCTCTTCCGCCTCTCCTCCTTCTTCTCCCTCCTCCTCCTCCTGCTCTCCTCTTCCTTCTCATCATCCTTCTTTTCTTCCTTTGCTACTTCTGCTCCTCCTACTCCTCCTTCTCCTCTTCTTCCTTCTGTTCTGCTCCTTTACCTCTGCTCCTCCTCTTCGTCCTCCTCCATCTCTCCTCCTACTTCTCCCTTTCCTCCTCCCCGTGTTCTTCTCCTTCTCCTCCTTCTCGTCCGCTGTGTATGGGGAGATCGTTGGTCAAAAGACCCGTTCTCCCCCTCATTTACCCTTCCTCATCCCTAATTATTTCCCTCCTTCCCTTCCCCCAACTGCCGAAGATCGATTTGCCGAGAGGTGAGTGAGTCCGAACCGTCAGTCATTGAGTCCTTGGTTCGTTTGCTTCGGTCGTAGCAAATCACTGAGTGCAGAGACTTGGAAGAAGTTCTTATGCTCAACCACGCACTCAGAGTTAATGACAAATGCGGTAATACTTAGATATGCATGCATTGCATATATGTACGCATGTAGCTATCTATGCATGATTGATTGATTGATTGATTGATTGACTGACTGAATGATTGATGATTGATTGCCATGGATTGATCACTAGGAATGTAGTTTACTTGCCACAAGCAGGTTTCTTATCATAGCGACGCTATCTCATAGCAACGCGTTTCCATAGCGACGCATCCTCATAGCAACGCGTTGTCATAGCGACGCTATCTCATAGCAATGCGTTGTCATAGCGACGCTATCTCATAGCTACGCGTTGTCATAGCGACGCTATCTCATAGCTACGCGTTGTCATAGCGACGCGTTCTCATAGCAACGCGGTGTCATAGATGTCGCGTCGCTGTGGTCCTGCACTGGGCGAGTTCAGCGATTAAAGAAGTATTCGAACCATCTATTTAAAAAAGACGCTTCATAAAGGTAATTGAAACCATCAGCAGCAGGAACTGAGATGAGGAGCTGGAGAAGGAAGCGGGAAGAATTCCACCGAAATGGAGTTGATGGGAAACGGAAGGAGGAGAGGAGGAGAAAGAGGAATGGGTTGGATGATGGATTGGGAAAGGGAGAACTGGAAAAGCGCGTGTTGGAAGAATTCGACGAAGTCTTGGAGAGGCGCCTGGAATGTCTTTGGTTGGAAACTAAACGCATGCACGACTAATGAAGGAATGTGACGGATGATTATGAGCGATCAAACCAGACAGACATAGAAACATACATAGAGGCAGATGAACAGAGGCAGGTATTTAAAGGAATAAGGAAGCGGCAACAGAGAAAGAGAGACAGAGGGGGAGACAGACATACAGACAGGAAGATAGATAGAGAGAGAGAGAGTGAGAGAGTGAGTGAGAGCGAGAGAGAAAGAGAGAGAGAGAGACAGAGAGACAGAGAGAGACAGAGACAGAGAGAGACAGAGAGACAGAGACAGAGACAGACAGAGAGAGAGAGAGAGAGAGAGAGAGAGAGAGAGAGAGAGAGAGAGAGAGAGAGAGAGAGAGAGAGAGAGAGAGAGAGAGAGAGAGAGAGGGCGAGTTCTTGTGAATGGAAGAAATGGAGTAAGAGACAGACGGACAAACAGAGACAGACAGGCAGGCAACTATGGAGAGGTAGACGGAAAGACCGTCAGTTTGAACTGATCAGATGCGTTCAAGGAAAGAGAAGAAAACGAGAGTGGAAGAGAATCGGTTGCTGCTGCTGCTGGTAATGACGCTACAAGTGATGGAGTTGAAGAGAAGATAGAGAGAGATGCTGATGGAAGATGTTCACGCGGAGGGATAATGGAAAAACGAAGAGTTCAGTTATATCGATCATCTTCCGTAACTGGAGAATGATTAGAAGGAAGCGGAAAGGAAACGAGATGCAATCCAGGAGAAGATGGCGGATGGAGGAAGGATGGAGAGGAAAATGGTGGAGTGGAAAAGGAGAAGATAGCGGATGGAGGAAGGATGGAGAGGAATATGATGGAGTGGAAAAGGAGAAGATGGTGGATGGAGAGAGGATGGAGAGGAAAATGATGGAGTGGACAAGGAGAAGATGGTGGATGGAGAGAGGATGGAGAGGAAAATGATGGAGTGGACAAGGAGAAGATGGCGAATGGAGGGATAATGGAGAATAAAATGACGGAGTGGAAGAGGTGAAGATTATGGAGATAATGATAACGAACAAACAGCCAACTAAGGAATATGGGGAAAATTCGGAAGGATGAACGAGAAATGGAGAAGGAGGAGGAGGAGGAGGAGGAGGAGGAGGAGGAGGAGGAGGAGGAGGAAGAGAAAAAGAAGGAGGAGGGAAGGAGGGGGAGAAGATGGAGGAGGGGAGAGGAAAGAACGGGAAGGCGGAGTGCGCCGCAGAGAATGAGGCGCTGATGCCTGCAAGCTGTTCGTGTATAACGCGTGCCGCGGAATGATAGGCAGACAGACAGACGGACAGACGGACAGACAGACAGATAGACAGACAGACGGACAGACAGACCGACGAATTTCCGTAGATGCTATTGAGCTGGAGCAGGCAAGCATCGGTGGATGCTGGTGATGTTGGTGCTGGTGCATAAGAGGCGGGGGCTGAAGACCATCACCAGTTGCAGAGAGAGACTCTTAATGGACTTCGAGGCAGAGAGAGACAGAGAGACAGACAGAGAAACAGAGAGAGACAAAGACAGACACAGAGAGAGACAGAGAGAGGAAAAGGATGGGCGTGAGAGAGATAGCGATCGCAGGATGGATGGATGGACGCGTGGGAGGATGAGGAGGGAGGTGGAGGAACGAGTATAAACGTAGCACGCGCAGAGGATGAGGAGGAGACGAGAGGAGCGAGCCAGAGAGAGAGAGAGAGATAGGTTGGGATCTGGTGAGCGCATAATACTCCGTCTAATCTTTCCTTTCGTCTGAATCGTATCCGTTGTTTCTCTTCCGATCATCTCGACTTCTGTTCGTCCTCTTCACAGCTAAGACGACGGTAAGTGGCTCGGATAGACTAACGATAGGTGATGACGATGATGATGACGACTGGAATGATTATGACTAGTTTGATGATGGTTATGATGACGATTATGATGTGCTGATCGTGGTGGTTAGGATGGTGATGATTATTGTGATTATGATCATGACCATAATGATGATGATGATGATGATGATGATGATGATGATGATGATGATGATGATAACGACTATGACGATGTAAGCCATGGGCAGGGGCGTCTACACAAACCTTCGAGCAAATGCTCCATCCAAGAAATAGGGGGCGGGGCAGATCTGTCAGTGTGTTTCCACCATTTTAGGGGGGAAGGAAGGGGAAGGGGGAAAAGAGGGGAAGGTTAAGTTGCTCCAATGACTTAGGGGGGATAGACGCCCCTGGCCATGGGTGATTAATTGAATTAATTAGTAACTTCTATAGCTCTGGTGTCTAATGCACAAGGCTTTAACTGATGATGATGAATGAATAATGGAAATGTAAATTGTATGGTAAGCAGAAGACTTGTTTGGTCTACGATAACTCCACTGGAATCATATCATTTACAACCAGATTCAATGTTTAGTTCTTTTAAAAATCTTCTTCGCTTTGCCTTATCTAACCAGACGAATCAGAAGAGCAGTCAGTCCTTTAAACTTTTAACTAACCATGAAAAGCACTCATAGGTGAGAAGTACTTGCGACTTCATTTTCTTAGCCTCGGCATATGAGGTCGGGTGGCCAGTCCTCTCCTTTGCCAGCTGATCTTTCCACCGACGTTGTACGTTATACCTGAGTTGGCTGGGGGGGGGGAGGACGCAGGTGGAGCAGAACTCTCGCAATAGAGTTCATCCTTGGCGGGGAATTGAACACAAGATCTTTCGATTGACAGTCCAGAACGCTAACCACTAGGATATCTCTAACTCCGGAGTTCTCGTTTGCAATTAGATTGCCTCGGTCTGTGATTGGCAGAAGTGTCTTCTAAGAGTAACAGACAGGTGGCTACTTTGGGGTGCGTTTTGAGGATTGCCACTGAAGTTTAGATAAGGAGAAAGAATTGAGGGTCGAAATTGTAAGTGATCTTCATTTGGTTTAAATCAGTGACTGTTCTAATATGATTTTCACTCAATTTCAATGCACCAATCAACGCTCACTCGTGATTTTGTCTGCCACCGGTTGATACCTTGCGCATTAGACAACGGCGCAATAGAAGTCAGAAACTAATGTAGTAACTGATGTCATTGCCACAGACTACACAAAGTGATTAATTTCTAATGTAGTCCTGCCTGTGGGGTTGCATCTGGTTGCAAATGCGGAGTCTAAGCCTGGTTTTTCTTCAATGTGAGTCATTCCTCCAGTTTCCAAAACAATGGAGAGGAAAATGAAAATCTCAGCTGCTATGAAATCTCGACCTGCAATCTGCTGAGAAAAGTGGATTCCATGAAAACAACGTCAACCTGGACTTTGAGTGAAGAGTCAGGCAATCGAATGGGATCCAAAGTGGAGTCGGTCTCTACGCTCATCTTCTCACGGTGGACGGCGTTCAGTGTGAGCAGAGGAGGGACGAGGGAGCGTTGGGTTGCCGTGGATTGCACAGAAGATCTCCCAACTACTTCATCGTTTATCGCTTGTTTAGGTTTCGTGCGATTGACGATGATGTATATCGATCGCTTTCTGGGAATTCTGTTAGCAGCAAGACGACTTCTATTGTCAATAACTCGTACACTCTGCCAGTGTATATGTAAGAACCATTGGCGCCGGGGCGATCTCAATGGCCCTCTTCTGCCAATGCCAGCTGCTGCTCTACATATCCACGCCCACGCCACCACAACAACAAGAGCAACAGGAGCAACATCAGCAACAAGAGCAACAGGAGCACCAAGAGCAACAGCAGCAACAGGAGCACCAAGAGCAACAGGTCTTATCTCACTGATCGTACACAAATGGTTATCTGCGGAGACTCCAAAACCCATTGGGTCAGGGTTAAATTTGGGGTGCCCAGGGCTCTGTCTTACTCCCTATCCTTTATCTCCTATACACGGCTGACATTGCCACTATATTTGCCAAGCACTTATCAACCGGCCATCTTTATGCAGACGACGCTCAAGCGCTCGTTCATGGCACTCCCTCTACACTACTTGCATAAACTGGACGCATTGATGCTCTTTCACGAGATTTACACATTTGGCTGTCTTCTAATCGTCTCTCTTTGAAACCAGCTAAGACGCAGCTTATATGGTTTGGTACTCGTCAGCAGCCCCTCGGGCTAGGCTTCCCACTTCTTGCTGAGAAATTCCCGTCATTCACTCTTCCTTCTAGCGTCCGTGACCTTGGTGTTGTCCTTGACAGTATGCTCACTTTTTGTGATCACATTGCTAATCTTATCGGCCCTTCTTATTTTCACCTGAGACAGCCTAGAGCAATCCGACGCTATGTCTCCGCCTCCCTTTTTTGGCCAATATCATCCACGCCTTTATCTGCTCTAGAATTGACTACTGTAATTCTCTTTTGATTGGGCTGCCAAAAGAGTCCGTCTTTCCCCCCTCCAGACTGTTTTATATGCTGCGGCCAGATTAATAGCCCGACTTCCTCTTTCGTCTGCCAGTTTCAGCTGTTTCCCTCCGTCCATTACGATCGATTAACCGCCATGATCTTTTTTGTCCCATGAGCCAGAACAACTGTGGCCAAAACTCGAGCCTTTTCTTGCATTGGTCCTGCTCTTTGAAATCAACTCCCTCCATTGACAACAAGGTGTCCAGCTTACTTGTCTGGAATCTGCAGTGTGTTGGATGAAATTTTGAGAGATTAGCTCAAGTCAACAACACACGACCAACCATTATAATACCTGAAATTTTATTTACCAGTTTAGTCACAGTTTTACAGCTTGAGGAAGAGTGTGCAACTGAATTTCATGAGTAATTTATGTGCTGGAACATAAGACTGCAACAGTCGTCAGCAATTTTGGCCAAGAGTCTACAGTCCAAGTCGACAAAAGTCGACCAAGTCGATCGTTTATTAGCCAAGTCGATCGAGTCGACGAGAGGTCGACAAAGTTGATTGAGTCGATCGTAGACCTGGAGTCGATCAACCACCGGGTATATAATAATTAACGGCTCAGAACTTGGATCCATTTGTAGTTTGCGCAAATCTCATTTGGCAATCCAAATGAGAAGTGAGTTACAGTAGTCAAGACGGCAAGAAACCAACGCAGCCACTTTATATAGCTCCTTTAAGTAGATAAGCCGTGTAACCTCGTGGGACAGTTAATGCAAAAGTTACGTCAGAACGAGAGGCAGGTGGATGAAAGTGGACCAAAGCGTCGACTGAATCAGAGACTCGAAGAAATGTCTCAGCCTCAGTCGGAGTTTCATTCACCTGACCTTCACCTGACCTTCATTCGACATCAACGCATTTCATCAGACGAATAATAATTCATCGCTCGCTTGAATTGCAGCATCTGCTGCTCGGAAGTCAATCTTCAATTTGTATCGACTGTTAAGACATCGAGCAGACAATGAAGAATTTACGGCCCTTTGTCTGAGAGGTCTTTTATAGTGAAAGGAAAATATCTGTTCAGATATAATGCAGAGAGAGGGAGAGGGAGGGAGAAGAGAGACAGAGACAGACAGACAGAGAGAATTCATTTATCGGTGCTAGATTTTTGGATTGCATCAGAAGCGAAATGCCAGAGATGATGAAGAGGCATCACTCACCTTAACTTCCTCCTCGTCTCATCTCCACCTCTTCCACCTCCTCCTCTTCCTCTACTTCCTTCTTCTGCATTTCTTCTTCATCTTCGCCTTATTTTCATTTCCCTTCTTCTCTTTCTTGTTATTCTTTTGTTGTTTTTCTTTCTTGTTTTTCTTTCATCTCTTCTTCTTCTTGTTCCACCACCTCCTTCATCTCTTCCACTTCCTCCAGATCCTCTTCTTCTTTCCCGTCTTCTTCTGACTCCTCCTCCTTCCCTCTTAGGCCCACTTCATCCTAAGAATAGACATCCAACTCTACTTCCTCCTCTTTCTCACCTCTTCCTCCTCCTCCTCCTCCTCCTCCTCCTCTTCCTCCTTCTCCTCTTCCTCCTCCTCTTTCTCACCCTCTTCCTCCTCCTATTCCTCTCCCTCCTCTTCCTCCTTCTCCTCTTCCTTCTCCCCTTCCTACTGGAATTCTGTCACACGTGCAATTGATTTACAGTCTCGTCTAGATCCTGCTGGTCACGTGATTGTTGTCCTACAATCCAAAACCAGGTCAGAGGTTACTAGGTTAGTCCTCATCCTGACCTTTGTCCGCTTAGTCTCTGCTTTTTCTCTTCTTCGTTTCAAGGACGTCCTTCATAAAACAGATAGACGTCCAACTGTCACAGAACTCAATCTCATTCTGGGAAGCCTTCGATCGTAATGCACATGACCCGTGACCTGTATTTGACCCGACCCATAAGACGCGCCGCCAACGCAAGTGCACATCGGTCATCAGTTGGCCTGTGAATCGGCGTTGGTGAGAGAAACGGATGCAGACAGCTGCAGCAGCAGCAACCGACAGTCGGAAGAAGATGCTAGAAGATGTCGTGACCCGCTAACAAAATCCAAACTTCATAACGTGACTAGCAAGGCTTGATTTAGCTCAGCGCTCAGCGACCTCTGTCCACTGAGTCCATCAATCAATCGCTCAGCGCTTAGTAACCAGCGCCCACAGCGCTTTTTACTTCGACGCCATGCAAAGACGTCTTATGCGAAAATAAACAAGTCCAGACTGCGTCTACTTCGTCGGCCCGTTAAAAACTATCCCCCTCCGTCGTCTATTTATGATCGCCGCGTGAACTCATGAAAATCTGTCCCTCTTCGTTTCGTCTTCGTCCTAACGAAGAACCGGAATCTGCCTCTAATCAGTCTCTCCATCTCAGATCCACTGGAATGCAGACGTTTTTTTCTATTACGTTAACCGAAAGGGAAATACTTTGGTCACTATAAGTCTGTCTGTCATTCTGTTTGTCTATCTGTCCCTCTTCGTATCGTATGCGTCTTCTTCGTCTCCGTCCGTCTGTATGTCTGTCTGTCTGTCCGTCTGTCTGTGTGTTTGGTCGCCTGTCTGTCTATAGTTATGTCGATCTGTCTGTCTGTCCGTCTGTCCGTCTGTCCATCCGTGTGTGTGCCTGTCTGTCTCAATACAGCTACTCTAAAACATCGACATTAACTGGAAATAAATAAGTCAGAGAGTGCGTTTGAAAGGTGCTACATAAATTCCTTTTTACAACAACGAAATTTGGACTGGCGCAGTCCAAATTTCAAATGTTATTTGTGTCGACCGAAAAAGATCTGCGTCTAAATGGCCGAAGAAGAAGAAAGAGAAGAAGAAGATGATGATGATGATGATGAAGAAGAAGAAGATGATGAAGAAGATGATGATGAAGAAGAAGAAGATGATGATGAAGAAGAAGAAGAAGAAGAAGAAGATGATGATGATGATGAAGAAGAAGAAGATGACGAAGAAGAATAAGATGATGATTATGAAGAAGAAGAAGAAGAAGAAGAAGAAGAAGAAGAAGAAGAAGAAGAAGATGATGATGATGATGATGATGATGACGAAGAAGAAGAAGAAAGAAGAAGAAAGAAGAAGAAGAAGACAGTGGCTGTTTACAAGAGATCGTTTCAAATCCTAGGAATTCCTACACTAGACTTTATTGATCGTCTGTGTCTTCAGGGCATTCAACTGCAAAGTCATTCTGTCGATCGCAAGCACTTCTTCCTGATAAGTCTATTTTCAGCCCACGTCATGATGACGCAGGAATATTTATTAGTTTGTGTATAATTTAATATCTGTGGTAGAAATCCTTTATGAAATTTCATAATTGGGGCAATTTAGCCGATTGGTTAGAGCGTTTGGCCTGTAACTAGGAGAGTACGGGTTGGATCCTCCAATCAGCAGGCTGTTACTCTGAGCAAGTCCTTTACTCACAGTTGCTCAGCGCCGTCGATGTTCTGTCGTATGGTCGTGTGTGCACTTTAGAACTTGCATTCCATGTCTCTGCCCCCAGGGAATGGAATCGACTGCCACTCTCTCTTCGTAGCTCTAATTCACTTTCTACCTTCAAAAAGCGGCTCAAAACTCACTATTTCTCCTTACTGCGCCGCTGATTCACATTTCGGTGTGACCGTGCGAGGTTACAAATTTAATTAATTAATTAATAATAATAATATAATTTAGGACTAAAGTGTTAGACGCAATTAGCAGAAGGTGTTGACTGTTCTCAGTGACTAGAAATCGCTGCTAAAAACAGGAAAGCTGTGGTAGGCCTACTAAATACAATTGAGAAGTTTTTTCTTTCTGCTTTAATCTACAAAGATTTAAATTAACAGGCTTCTAGAGGCATTTATATTAATTGAAAAACGCGTAAATTAAACTTAAAATAATTAAATTAATTCGTTAACTGTTAAATATTATATGATTTTATTGTTTTTGTTGTTTAACTGTAGTCAAAGGAAATCTCATGGATGAATATCGGTTGGTCAGAGATACATAGACATCCACCCACAGACACGTAGACATCCAACCAGAGTCACACAGACATCCAACCAGAGACACATAGATATCCAACGAGAGACACCTAGACATCCAACGAGAGACACACAGACATCCAACGAGAGACACGTAGACATCCAACCAGACACACACAGACATCCAACCAGAGACAAATAGGCATTAAACCAGAGTTCAGAGTTCAAGACCTTAGGGTTCTTCTTCGAAGGGCCTTCGTCAGGTGATCCTTAAACAACGAGATGTCGGATGAACTGGACTGGGAGCTGAGCGACATGTTTGACAACGGTCTCTTCGCATTTCCCGTCTACGAACAGAACGCAGCGAGGCGTGTCGTGCGCTATCTACTCAAGCGTGGCGTTCCGGATGAGGAGATCGCCAGCGCCATCCAGGGATCGACGATCGACCTTCACGCTTGGCTGAACCGGCGAGGGAAGCCGATGTTCGGCGAGTGGGCGATGGCTTGGATGAACGAGACACGTGACCTGCACCAGACTCTCCACGAACGAAGACCAATCGTCTACAGAAACGGAAGTCTCAACGACTCCGACACCTTTTCCAGGGGATCCTCCTGCGGAAGCGATGACTCCGATGACAGCGACGGCGGATCAGACTTCTTCCGGTCCAGACCGGAAGCAGACGATGACAGTCTCTCGTCGAGCGCCTTCTCCGCTTTCACCGGAAGTACGTTGGACTTTCACAGCGACATCCAGTTCAGTGGAAGAGGAGTTCCACGTCGTCCAGATGTCACGACCGATTCCTTCACTTCCGTCCGGTCGTGTAAGGACGCCAAGGACACGCGACCTCTCGGAGGGTCAAGGCCAGGGGCCATCGAGGTGGCGCCTAAGCTGAGTCTCGTTACGCACTCAACGGATAGCGGAAATGTGTCTGATCTGTGCAGTTGTCGGTCGAAGTCCTCGACGTCTCAGAAGGATTTCAATGTCAAGGTCAGTCACCTCGCTGAAGCCTCGCTACCTTGCGTGGACGATCTGGTAGAACCAACAGGAGTGGCCACGAAAGCGGATTGCAAGTGCAAACTGGCGCATTACATTCGTCGACAGAAGATTTCAGCGAACTGAAGAGAAGATAATAGGAAGAAGACAATAGGAAGATAATAATAGGAAGAGGACAATAGGAAGAAGAAGCTGAAATAAAAGAAACAATAGTAGCATCAGCTGAACTCCTCCATCTTCCTAGATCCACTCTCGTTGCGTTGACTTAGTCTCTACGACCTGTTTCTCATTAAAACAGCGATCGCCAACATATCACACAAGATCCTTAGCATCATTCAACATCGATCATAGATTTCACTGTCGATCATAGATCCAGTTGTTGATAGCCTTGCACATCTTGCCGCATATGTATTGCCTTGCTCCTTTTCCCTCTTACCACATACATATAAGTCTTTCCCTGGGTTACCCATTCTACCACATAATAGCCTGCCTCGTCCGTCTCCCCTCTTGTCGCTCTCTCTTGCCTTGTCTTAATCCATTTGCCATATAATATGTTCTATGCTTGCTTTGTTACTTCTGGCCGCATACGATATCGTTCCTCGTCCATCTTGGACCATGTATCTTGTGCCTTGTATGTCAGTATATGGACTCTCATGAAGCGCATTGTAGGAATCCAAAAGCCTTGCCTTGTCCCTTGTGAGGCACAGTAGCCAAGTGGTAAGAGCGCTCGATCTGTAATGCGGATAGTACGGGTTCGACCCTTCACTGAAGTGTCGAAGCTTCCCATTGAGCAAGTCATTCACTTATAATTGCTCAGCTCTATTTGTTAAATGGTCGTGTGTGCAATTGTGAACTCTGGAAGGAGAGCAACAGAGAATGCAATCTATATTGTATTGTATTGTATTGGTGCAGAAATCATCCTCATCCTCATCCTCATCATCCTCATCGTCATCTCATCATCCTCATCCTCATCTCATCATCCTCATCCTCATCTCATCATCCTCATCATCCTCAATTCCCGACGAAAGCCATCTGGCGGTGATGGGTACGAACAAATGATCTCCAGTGTCCTCGTTCATTTGAAGTCCAGTCCTCCTCTCAATGTTAGCCCAATTCTGGCTCTATCCTCATTCACATTGTATCAATATATCCTGCTTTATCGTCTTCTAACTAGAATCGACTCTTTGCTCAAAAGTATTTGCTTAGACTACAAGCACCGTTGCCTAAGCTTCTTCCTCCCGGCAAACCCTCTGGCGCTAAGTAAATAACTAGTTTAATGTTACATCTCGGCCTATACTGCACAGAAAAACAACTGGTAGACACACTTAACCCTCGTTCCTTTTGTTTGACCCATCGCATCGTAAACTCTGTTTACGTTTTGTTGTCTTCCAGTTGAGTGATCCGAGATTTTTGTCGAGTGCCGTAAATCTTTAAAAAAGCGAGATAGCTGATCATTTGGACGAAATGTTGTCCTTAGCTGCGGTCTAATTCACCAGCGACCGTTGAAGAGAAGATAGGCAGGTGCATTGCCAAGTGTTGCCACTCACCATCCCCGCTCAGATAATGCCAGTGGGGCCTATATATCGTACATCTGGCTTGGCTCAGGGCGTATCAACTCGCAGCCGAACTGGGCCTCCGTTATATCAACGAGTTCATGCACTGTTCATTTTTTCCTGTTCGCGAGGTTATCAACGAGATAACCGCATCCAGTTACAAAAGCATGAAATGGAAAATATTGCGAGTCGAATTATATGCCTCTTAGCCGTAGGCATTTATTAGCCAAAGGACTCGATATTGGACAAGATAATATCAAAGCACGTGTTTTTTCACGTTCTACAAGAAGCCGGACTTCTTTTTAGTACGTAAGAAAAACTTTGATGCGTCATCTATGACGTCACGTGATGACGTCATGGCTCACTTTGAATCAATGATATGTACTTGTTGTCCGCCATTTTGATCAAATGAAGTGCTATAAATAAAGATGAAAACGTGGTGTATAAAATAGTTTCTTGGTAGGAAACACAGTTTATCGTATTTCATTTTGGCGAATAACTTGTTTCTGTCTAAACGGGAGATTTAAGACGGTAGTTGAGAAACCTAACAGTTTACTTATCTCCGTCGTTTTGTCGGAGTAGGTTACGCCATTGGCGTTCGTTGCTTTTCTACGACCGTACAATTAACAGTCTTGTTATAGTGGTAGGCGAAGAAATCATCAGACCATCTGTGCACCATTTGGTCCATTCTATAAGTATCTTAGACTTCTTTGCATCAGTTGTTTTTGCAATTCGTTAAATGGAATTGTCTTCAACTGTTATAGCACAATCTTCGGATACAGTACACTTGTTTAGAAATATTCTGCTGTTGACTTTTCCCGGAGTGAGTGGAATAATAGAGAAATAGTGGAATTTAGAGAGGAATTCTGTTTTAAGTTACTCAATAGCATATACAGAAAAACTTCACAGGCCATTCGTGAACCGGTTCAAAATGAAATACAAGAATAGACTAATAGCCATCATATGTCTCTTATGTTTCATCAAGCTTATCAGCATTGCTAATGATGGCTTAATGTTCAGTTGGCCTTGGAAGGCGAGTCAGTTGACCGAAGAGGTCATCGAAGTACAGAGAATGGAGTTCAACTTGTCCTTTCAAAGGGACGACTTTCTCGACATCCTCGAAGTTCCCATCCAGACAGAAGGTCCAGAAGTTCCTCGAATCATCCTCCATAATCCATTTCTGTGTGGTCAGAACTCGTCGACCTTGAACTTCTTGATCTATTTTCATTCTTACGTTAACAACTGGGTCAAAAGACAGACTCTGAGAAGCACCTACGCCAATCCGAAGCTCTTTAAGAATGTCCGCTTCAAAGTTGCCTTCTTCGTTGGATTGTCGAAGGAAATCGGTCTACAGCAGACGATTAAGAAGGAGTTCGACGAATACGGAGATATAGTTCAGGGAGAGTTCATCGATACCTACAAGAACATGACGCTGAAGGCGATTCTTGCAATCAACTGGATCAGTAGACATTGCTCTCAGGCAGACTACGCCTTGAAGGTTGACGACGACACACTCATTGACCTCTTCCAAATGATTTCCCTAATGCAGCAGAACTTGGACAGTTCACTCGTGGTCATCTGTCCGGTCTGGCCTTACCAGTCTGTCCCAGTCTTTCGTGACAAGAAAGACTGCATGAAATGGTGCGTAACGTTCCGGCAGTACCGAGACTCGAAGTATCCGAGGTACTGTTCCGGTCTGAGTTACATCTTATCCCGCGCGCTCATTCCTAGGCTGGTTGACGCCGTGGTTGAGACTCCGTTCTTCTGGATTGATGATGTCTACGTCACTGGGCTGCTGATGCAGAATGTGACTGCCTACGCAGATGTCCGCTTCGTCACCATCCTAGATCAGATGGAATTGGATAAAGAAACTGCGCTGACTGCGTTGGCGAATATGTCGATGCCAATAACGAAACATCTGTGGCATACGAACAGTACAGAGATGTTCGTCAACATGTGGCAGTTATTGCTGAACAGACTGACAAAAGAACAAAGGAAGATGATTCATCTGTCGGCTGCCATCTCTTCCCTGAAGGCCATCCTCAACGTACCTGGCACGCGCTAAGTCAATCAGCTCCAGGCTGTAAAAAATTTACTAAGGCTCTCGAGTTTCGAGAATGACTTTCCTCTGTCAAGAAACTGATTTGCCGATGACAGACGCGGACTGATTGAGAGGCAGGCAGACATACAGGCAGGCGGGTAGGCAGACAAACAGACAGACAGCCACAACGATGCATTAGGGAGTAGATGCCTTTACGGAAGCTAAAAAAGAAGCAGAGACTTAAACAGAGACTGCCAAACCTTATCCGCATTGGACGAGCAAGATTTCATTGATCGAAATTTGAACTCACTATAAACCCCAGATCTTTTAGATTTTTAGACAAATATGTCCTGTTTTGATGGACTTGTAGTTTAAGCAGTATATCTTCATGCAGAAACTCATTTCATGGTTGCAATGCATTTGGTGTAGGGAATAATCGTATAGTGTTCTGTTCCGTTTGTTTTGGGAGACAATGGTTCATTTTGTGTCTGATAGCAATAAGTTGGTCGATTCTACTCACTTACTGTTTTATAAGTGTTAAAGAAATATTAGTTAGGGGTCGTTCATAAAAGACGTCCGCAAAATATGACCTACTTTGGACCCCTTGTCCGCATGTGTCCGCATTTGACCGTAGCACCCTCCCTCCTTTTGCGGACGTCCGCACGCCTAAGCCAATTTTTAATGTCATCATGATTATTTTTACAATTATTCCACAGTTCCTGTGCATGTTTAAGTGACAGTTCCGGTTTCATATCGCAGGATATGCAGTAATAAAAGCCTCTTTAAAATCGCAGTAAAGGTGTAACACCTGCATGAGGTTTTAGGCGATCAGTTCACTGATATTTTTGTCTTTCGGAAAAGGTTGAAACAAGGTGGTGTTTAAAACACTAAAATTTAAAAGTTTAGATGCGGACGTCCGCACTGGTCATAACCCCCTCCTTTTGTCCGCGTTTCGATTACCCCTCTCTCCCCTCATTGCGGACGTCCTTTATGGATGACCTCGTATATGTCCTATCACTCCTATGACTAGAATTGAAGTAGCAACAGGTGGGCGTTTATGATGTATAGCGCAAGAGCAATAGTCCTTGACGATGAGGATGTAACTCTAGACACAAAGGTCGAGATCTTTATGACCTCGTTAACGACGGATGTATTAGCTCACATCTCGAGTGATACCAATTCAGACTATACAAACATTGAACCATGATGTCTACAATGGTTATAGTCGGAGGGTCGAGGAGCTTAGGATGGGATTGGCCAAATAAACACAAGTCGTTCTTAACTTTAATTTTGACGAGTACTTTATTGTTTTCAAAGTTTCTGATAACGGATTGGTTTCCAATAGCATTTAACTGACCATTTCGTTTGCCTGTATAGAAAAATCTTCATCGTCTCTGAGGCGTTTCACTTCAAGAGGCAATATAGCCTACGAATTTGATATTACGATTACAATAGAAACTGTAGCAGAGAGACAAGAAAACTGATAGTTTTAGAGGAAGACCAGAGTGGCGTTCCAGAAACAGTTGTTACGTCTCTTTAGGGTTAGGGTTATTTCTGTTACAGAGTTTCATAGAAGATTGTATCGCACTTGTAGACAATATTTTGAAGAATACAGCTATCTGTAGGATTAACTACGTAATTAGCTAGTGCAGTAGATTTTCTAAGGAAAGGAGCGGCTCTGTGGAATGACAACTTTTACATTGACTTAAACCATCTTATACGTATGCTGGTGACACCTAGTGTCAGCTTTTGCCACTGTCTCAGATAAAAGTAAAGAAATCATTAAGTCATCGCTCAAAGTACACGATGATGATGATGATGATGATGATGATGATGATGATGATGATGATGATGATGATGATGATGATGATGATGATGATGATGATGATGATGATGATGATGATGATGATGATGATGATGATGATGATGATAGTTTTCTCTGATGTCATCATACTCAACGAGTCCTCATAAAACTGCACTATACAATTTATCTTTACCATTCATCACTCGGGGACTTCGATAAGAAACGTCGACAAACATTCACATTTCGTTATTCTGGAATAGCTTTAACGATTTTGTGATGATTCGTCAAATCGAAATCCAGGTCTCTGAGATGCAGTTAGCATTAGATAGACTATCTCTGAATTCCTTGAAATTCCATGATTTTTCTTTTAAAGAAAACAATATCCTGGAGACTCTCTTCCTGCGTCAACTAGACGAATAGTTTATCAAACAAGGAGCTGACCAGATAACCTGACAAAAATAAGCGTTACCCTGTTCAACGACGATCATAGAACTTGCTGCATTCTTACATCAATTGCACATTTAGCTCAAGGTATTCTGGAATACCTTTCCCTCGCAGGACACGGATGGTAATTTGTCTTCCATAATATATACCTTTATCCGCCTTTTCCACCCAATTTCATGTGTACTGGAGCTAAGAAGCATTCATATTTGAGTTTTAAATGCTCTCCCAAGGACTCCAGTGACAAAAATCTAATTAATGCCTCTTTCCATATCCATAAGGTGTTTAAAACGCAGCTGTTCGTTGATGATTTCACTGCAGAGTCTTTGTTTCCAAGAGGAAAACCCAGCGAGATCTTTCTCTGATTGAAAGTGCAAGATTATCAAAACCATTTTGAAGATATATCATCCGCAGCTGTTACTACGTGAAAGCCTTTAATACGTCATCGCTGACTGTTTTTCGTTGATCCTGGTTGAGTCGAGATAACAGAGTCTTCCACAGAGGAAGAAAATTCTCCTTCTTCCTCACGTGAACCAGTTGTATTCGGATCGGATGGCTTGTATTCGAGTACTCTGCAAGCGCCGTATCCTCGCTAACCGTGAAATTATTCATGACGTCAACGTAATGAATCTCGTTGATCAGCGGTTGAGTCAACAGACCTGTGACGTAGACATCGTCAATCCAGAAGAACGGCGTCGTCTCAGCGGCTTTGCTCATCCGCTCAACGAGACCCTGAGACAGCATATAACCGATTCCGGCGCAGTACCTCGGGTAGAACTCGCCGGGGAATTCCCTCCTCGTCACGCACCACTTCATGCAGGTCTTGCGTTCACGCAAGATGCGCATCGTTCCTTCGCGCCAAATGGGACAGACGAGAAGCAAGGATTGATCGGCGTTCTGGTCCAACAATGAAACCATGTCGAAGATATTCAGAAACGTATCGTCATCCACTTTAATTGCAAAGGCAGCGTGTTGACAGTGGTTCCTTATCCAGTGCAAACCCATGACGGCTTTCAACGTCATGTTCCTGTAGTCGTCTATGAAGTATCCCTGAACGATATCTCGATGTTTATCAAACTCGGCCTTGACCTCTTCCTGCACTCCTCTCTCCTTCGGTAGTCCGAGAAGAAAGATGACTTGGAATCGACGGTTCTTGAAGAGCCGAGGGTTGGCATAGGTATGCCGCAGAAGCTCTCTCCTACCGGCGTTTTCTGGAGCCGAGTGAACATAGAGGATAAATCTGAGATCTGGAATGTCTTGACAGAGCGACGGATTGTGTAAGAGGAGATGAGGAACTTGAGGAAACTCCTTACGTGGTTCCAGGTTCAGAATGTCGTCGAGGTCATCAGAGTTGACTGCGATGACGAGCTCCCCCTTCTTGTTCTGTACTGTGATTGGTCTCAACACACCTGTGTCCAGTCGAACCAGCTCGACCTCAGTGTTCATTAACGATTCGTTGGACGAGTCACTCAAGTTGACGCTGATAACGAAGACGTACTTGATAAGACAGACGATTAACGCCCCTCCTATGAAGAAAGATCCCGTCGCCCGGACGTTTGGGAGCCTCTGCGGGGCAAGCATGTTCGACGGCGGTCAAGAGAACCTGTCGAAGCCACTCCTTGTCAACAGCATAGCCTCCAACACTGCCTTCTACTCTGGACCAGAACCTATTGATGACAAAATCAGAAACGAGTTCTTATCATGAGTCAACATTTCCTATGTACAGACAATGCGTTATTAATCATTACTTAGTAACTTCTTTTGCCCCGGAGTCTAATGCACACGGTATCTACCGATGGCACACCAAAGTCAAACCGTAATCAGGTCAGAGAGAGAGAGAGACACTGTATCCGATTGGTTAGAGCGCTCGCCTTGTAATGCAGATGGTACGGGTTCGAACCTCTTCCTCTGAGACGGTTACTGTGTAAGACCTTGAGCAAGTCCTTCACTCACAATTGCTCAGCGCCATCGATTGATGCTTGGTCATTATACAGTGGTGCTTAATAAACGCATAAATAATAACATCCTAGAGTGGATAGGCAACTGAAACGTGATCTCAGTCGACGAAACAATCACGCAACGGGGTATCGAATTGAACGATGATTTCTATCGATATTTCCACAACTGTATCTTGGAATCGAACACAGGGTGGGTCGGGGGATGGGTCGGGGGGATTAAAACCTGCGTGGCGTCAATTCAAGCGGCAGCCATGGTACAGGACCTAACCACTTCTGAGATATTTACCAGAAGGCTCTACAGTGTTCCAACAGGATACATAGATATACATGTATACGTACGTACATACATACATACATGCATACATACATACATACATACATACGTATTCATGCATATATATGCATGCAATGCCATGCATATATTATACAAGCAGTACAGGTAAATGTCATACATACCTGATAAATTGAGCAGCTAAACGGTTGACACAGAAACCATAATTGGATAACAGAATCTGATGTTGGACATGAAACTCAGAAGCGAAATTATAAGAAGATTCCTTTAACCTGGCGCAACATAATTAGACGACAGCTATTCACGGAGACCGACTTACACAGAGACATGGAACAGTTCGCAATAGTGAACCGAACGATCTCTGACTATAGCTATAGTCCAAAATTCAACAGATTGACCTGCCTATAGTATAGACCGACCCTTATATATCCTATCACTAAGGACTAATATTAGGCCTAGAATCGACCTAAAGGCCTACGTAGCAACGGACCATTTACATAACCTATGTGTAGGACCGATTAGTTCGAGAATTAATCATTAGGCCACCGTGTTATTTCCAACGCATGCTATATAAAGGAATTTCATGAGAGGGGGATTAGCACTTCCTACCTATTTACATACGTAAGATCCAAATAATAAACTTTTAGGCGTTACAGAGAAGGGGTTAGGGCGTCTTTAGGTGAGTGATGATAGCTCTGCAGGTGGATGGAAAATACGCCACGATCTGAATGGCACGAATGGGGTTATACAATGGATGGCAATGCCTCTGCTGGTTGCTCTGTGTCTGTCTGTTTGTGTATCTCTCTGTCTGTCTCTGTCTGTCTGTCTGTTTCTGTATGTCTGTCTGTCTGTCTGTCTGTCTGTCTCTCTGTTTCCCTGTGGCGTTCGAAGAAATCGCATGAAAGAAATTCGCATGAAAGACGGAACGATCAGATATCCGGAGAGATGTGCCACAGTACATTCACCTGTTTGTCTCTCTCTGTCTATCTATGCGTATCTCTGTGTCTCTCTGTGTCTCTCTGTGTCTCTCCACTCTCTATTCTCTTTGTCTGTCCTGTCTGTCTTACTGCCTGTCTGTCTACCGTTCCTATCGCTCCCTCTCTCCTGTTATGTTGGACCGTAGATAGTAAGTTCTCATGCATGAGCGGTCAACCTGTTTAGAAGCGACAAAGATTTCTTCAAGGCACGGAATAACACATCTTCGACACGTGCTCTCTCTTATTTACAACATTCACATTTTTGGCCGATTTTAAACCCACACGACCACACCAACTGGGGCAAAGATTTACTGTCATTAGGTTCATTATTAACACGAATTATAGGGTAACTGAAAGATTACATGATGGCCATTTCACAAACCAGAATTATAGGCTACCAGCGTTTCTACGAAGCGCTGAGATTTCTATATTACCGTACTGTTGTTAGATTTCTTCGTTGCTGCTATTAGATATCTTCATTTATGTTAATAGCGTTCTTCATTTCTGTAGTCTAGTTATATTTCATAATTCATATTTCTATGTTTTGTCATTTCCGCTGGTAAAGACTTCTTCCGTTTTGTCGGTCAAACAAAGAACTACTTCCTGGACGACTTTTATGACTATTTCTAAGATTTATAAAATGACTTGTGCATAATCTAAGATAACACCTACCTTCAAAGTGGAGATCCATTCAAATGAAGAGACCTAAAGAGGATAATCTTTACTCGATTCCGACACGGTCTATAATTCAGACTTCCAAGATGCAACTAACGATCTATGGCCTTCAACTGTGACATCGATCGTAAATCCATTCACTGGCTCAGCTCAGCGTTGAGTCCGGCGATTATATACGTATGTCAGCGTGTCTGACGTATATGAAAGGCATGTCTAATAAAATGCGTGACAGTGAAGCGCAAACAGGCCACCGTGATGGTACAAAGTCCAGTCGCTTAGTCCTGCATCGAATTTCAATTAAAATGAGCGACAGACAAGTGCCCGTTTTTCTTAGAACCAACGCTCCTCTCTCAAAAGCAAATCCCTGTGTCAACAAACTCACTGGCTGATATGAAACCAACCACGAGCTGTTCATCCCAGAATGATTTCTGAGACCGATTGCAGGTCACAGCCTACGCTGTTTGATCAAGATACTATGTGCTAACAACGCCCATACGACAAAGTCCGGTTTGGCGCCCTCGGGCTGCCATCGGAGACAAGTGCTTGCCCGAAGCAGACGACCCAATCGCAGGCCAAGCGAAGAGGACGAAGAGGAGGAGGAGGAGGAGGAGGAGGAGGAGGAGGATCATATGGCACGGCTGACGAAAGTAGGTCAAAGGTTACCAGAGGTTGTTCTTCTGTTTACTGAGATCCGCTTGAAAAAACGGATGCAGCCGTCATATCTAATTCGAGGATCCGGCTGTGAAACCGTCTCTGTCTCTCTCTCTGTATGTCTCTGTCTGTCTGCCTGTCTGTCTGCCCTTCTGTCTCTACAGATCTGTCCCCCTCCGTCCTATTATGCGTCGGATTCAATTCCTTTCGCCTGAGTGGTCGGCCATTGAGAACATTCAACCATTCATACCGCCTCTGGCGATAACAATGGGGTGATAACAATGGGGGGCTGAAAGAGAGTGGCACAACCTGTGCCATCGATAACAACAACAACAATAACAACAATAGCAACAAAACTTGAACAGCAAGAACTGACTGTCGGGATAGTAGCACAAAGTACAGAAAAATAGTCAGAGGCATGACGAAGGCACGTGCTTGAAGAGAGCAACCCAGCAACAACAACAGCTAGAACAATATCTGAAGAACAGACGAGAACAGAGCAACAGCTAGAGTAAGAGCTAGAGCAACACCCAGAGCAACAAGCAGAGCAACAGCCACATCAACATCTAGAACAACATAACATATGGGATGAAGAGCAGATAGCAGCAGATCATAACATCCCCATTCCTCCTCTTCCTCTTACCTCGCTCGCCGTTTCAATTCTAAACACCATCCACCGTAGCCGCCTGACTGACTACCTGCCTGACCCTTTGGTTCTTGATCTGGAACGATTCTGACCACACATGCCTATCGATTTTCTTTTGACTGAGCGCCTTTGAATAAGCTGGTTCCCGCGACTTAGCTTTCTTGGGAGCTGTAGAAATCTCGAGAGTGCGATTACGATAGAAGAGACAGACAGACAGACAGACACACACAGACAGACAGACACAGACAGACAGACGAATGATGGGAGGGAAAGAACAAACGAGACATCCATTGATTAGATATGAGTAGAAAACTCGAATAAATCGATGACGAATTTTCGATTGTAATCTCTGAGGATTTGCATAAAACAGAAATGAACGAAATCTCCAGAGAAGAAGAAGAAGAAGAAGAACAGGAGGAATTAACGACGATAATAATAGAAAAGCAATCATTGTTCCATTGATTGTTCTTTTTTGTTGATCTCCATCAGTCCCTCCGTCTCTCCCTCTGACTGTCTCTTTCTCTGTGTCTCTCTGTCTAATTTCTTAGAAGCATCTGGAAAGAAAGCAACAGACGACGTTGGACTATTTTTAAATATACGCTCTAATTAAAAATTATTTCAAAATAATTATTATATAGTTGGCCACTGGATTTATATTAGGATTGGATTAAGATTAAGTGAGATTGGATTGGAAGTGGATTAGGATTAAGATTGGTCTAGACTGAATTGGGTCACAGTAGATTAGAGCGCAGTAGAGAGTGGCCTGGTTTGGACTAAACGAGATTGTTTAAGGTTATTCTGGATTGGATTTGATTAGACATTGCATTGAATTACACGTTGGATAAGATTAGGAATTGGTTTGGATGAGACTTTAGATGAGATTACATTTAGAAATTGGCAGTGCCGGCTTTAGGTGCAGGCGATACAGCCGGATGCCTAGAGCGGTATTTCTCAAGCGGCGACAACTTTTTAAACATGAATTAGTTAATAAGAAATTAAAATAGTGGAAAGATGAGTGTTTAGTAAGGGACGACATTTTTTGTCCTTGCGGCTTGCCTATCATAGCGGCCTATAGCACAAATCTGTCAAAGGGAGCCACTGGTCAAATTGGATGAGACCTTAGTTGAGATTAGATGTGTGCGCAGTGGATTAGACAAATGATTTGATTGGACATTGAATGAGAAGCCACAGAGAGGGATCGATGAACCGACCTAATGTTGATCTCCTCCGAACAGTTTGGCGAGTATTTCGTCGAGTCGTGACGTAGATGCGTCGACTTGAGCGGAAGTGACGTTGCCAGCGACGGTCCGCACGCCTCGGCTGCCACTCCCTTCTTCACCAGACGCTCTTTCTTTTCTCGCTTCAGTGCCTCGACTGTTTCTTCGTTTCTTCACCCCTGAAGCGTCTCCTGCCCCACGGCTTGCTCTCACCGTCTCACCCTTACCCGCCGCCGCAGATTTCTCGACCCTGGCGTCTTCCTCTCGCCGTTCCACATGACTGATTTCGTCGGCAGGCGTTTCGCTTGACTGACTCCGACGTCTTCGGTCGTATATCGCATAGTTTTGCTGCTTCTCCGAAGTTTCGCCTGTCAGTTCTGATGCACCCTCTTCCACCTTGCGTCCAATCCTCACTCCAGGTTCGCCAGGTTCTTCGTAGCTACCAGATGCGTGACCTTCATCGGACATCCTCTTTCTTCTGATCTGAAGGTCGTTTAGTTCCTTTTCAATGTCGTCTTCGCCCTTGAGGCTGAGAAGTCTCTTCCGAGTCCTCTGCCTTTTCTTCACTTTCTCCGGATTTCTCTTGCGGTGTTTTCTCCACCGTGGGATGAAGTTTCCGTGTTCGTCGTACAGATAGCGCCTCTGGCGGCGACTCTTTCTACTCTTCGACTGGCGACGAACCACAGTTCTCTCACCAGCGCCTTCGATGTCTCTCTTCTCATTCTCTTCCATACTTTTCTCCTCCTCCTTCTCTGCGATGACACTATTCTTCTCTTCGAGGCCTCTCCTTTCCTTCTCTTCTACGCCTCTCTTCTCTTCGAGGCCTCTCTTGTCCTTTTCTTCGAGGCCTCTCTTCTTCTCTTCGAGGCCTCTCTTCTCCTTCTCTTCGAGGTCTCTTTTCTCCTTTTCTTCGATGCCTCTCTTCTTCTCTTCGATGCCTCTATTCTTCTCTTCGAGGTCTCTTTTCTCCTTTTCTTCGAGGCCTCTCTTCTTCTCTTCGAGGCCTCTCTTCTCCTTTTCTTCGAGGTCTCTTTTCTCCTCCTTTTCGATGCCTCTCTTCTTCTCTTCGAGGCCTCTCTTCTCCTTTTCTTCGAGGTCTCTTTTCTCCTTCTCTTCGATACTTTTCTTTCCCTCATTCTCTTCGATACTTCTCACATCCTTCTTCTCTTCGATGACACTATTCTTCTCTTCGAAGTCTCTCTTCTTCTTCTCCTTCTCCAACACCAGCTCCTCCTCTACTTTCGACTCCATTTCCGCCATTTTCTTTCTCCGCATTTCATCAACCTTCTCATCAGCTTCTCCTGCTTCCAATCCCTCATCCTTCTCTCTTTCTGAACGACAGCACTTGCCTCCTTCAGCTCCTCTCTCAACCGATCTCTGACGAAGATCTATGTCCATCCTTTCTTCTGCAGCATCCACATTTTTCTTCATCGCTCGCCTCTCTTCCTCTTCCTCTTCCTCAAATTCTCTCTTCTCCTTCTCCTCAAAGTCTCTCTTCTCCTTCTCCTTAAAGTCTCTCTTCTCCTCCTCAAATTCTCTCTTCTCTTTCTCCTCAAAGTCTCTCTCCTCCTCCTCTTCAATGTCTCTCCTCTCCATCTTCTCCTTATCTTCGATGAAGTCTCTCTCCTCGGCCACTCCTCGATCGAGTTGTCGATTCGAGCGCATCAGATTCTCAAGAAAAAGTCCACCCTCACCCGCACCCTCGTCGACATATTCGAACTCATAGTTCTTCTTGTTCTTCCTGTTGCCTTTCCGATTCGACATCCCTCGGCCCTCATCTCCCTCATCATCATCACTATCGTCGTCGTCATCATCATCGTCATCTTGACGTTTAACGATCGCATTCTGACGATCAGCGGCCTCTCGGTCGAAGGCCTCGTTCTGCAAATCCACATCGTCGGCTCTCTCATGTTGCCGCTCCTCTTCTTGCTCATGTCGTTTCTCAAATTTTCGCTCATTTTGTTGCTCCAATCTTTGCTCATTTTGTTGCTTCGACCTTAGCTTATGTCGTTTCTTCAACTTTTGCTCAGTTTGTTGCGCCAACATTTGCTCATTTTGTTGCTCATGTTGTAGTTCGCGTTGTTGTTCATGTTGCTGCTCCTGTTGTTCTTCATGCTGTTGCTCAAACAGTTGCTCATGTCGCTGCTGACGCTTCAGCTCCTCTCCTTTCAACATTTTCTTTCTTCGTCTCTCATCTCTCTTCTCTTCTCCTGTTTCCAATTCCTTATCCTTCTCTACATCTCTACCGCAGCACTTCCCTCCCTCTGCTCCTCTCTCAACCGACCTCTGATGAAGATCTATGTCCTCAAACTGTCGCTGCTCAAGTTTTTGCTCATGTTCTTGCTCAAGTTCTTGCTCATGTTGTTCTTCACGTTGTGACTCGTGTCGTTGCTCGTATTGTTGCTCATGTTGTTCTTCATGTCGTTGCTGACGTTGTTCCTCATACTGCTGTTGCTCAAGCTGTTGTTTCTGTTCCTGTTGCTTTCGTTGTTGTTCCTCCTGTGTTTCTTGTTGCATTCGTTGTCGTATATTCTTTTTACCACCATCATCATCGTCGTCGCCTGCATCGTCGTCGTCATCATCATCATCATCGTCTCTCTTCATCTTCTTCTCCTTCTCCAACATCAGCTCCTCTCCTTTCAACATTTTCTTTCTCCGTCTGTCATCCCTCTTCTCTTCAGCTTCTCCTGTTTCCAATTCCTCACCCTTCTCTACATCTCTGCCGCAGCACGCTATTCCTTCTCCTCCTCTCTCAACCAATCTCTGATGAAGATCCATGTCCATCCCTTGTTCTACCGCATCCGCATTGTTCTTCTTCGCTCGCCTCTCCTCCTCTTCCTCTTCCTCCTGATCTTCTTCTTTAGCTCCACGCTCGGCGAAGTGTTCCCTCATTGCCTCCTCTTCCTCCTCCTCTTCCTCCTCTTCCTCTTCCTCCTCCTCGTCTTTCGCATTCTTCGTCTTCCTAACCACTTCTTCCTCTTCTCTCTTCTTCAGAATCACTTCCTTGAGCGCTTCTTTCTCCTTGCTCTTGGCAGCCTCCAAATTCTGCATCAGCTCCCTTCCTCTCAGCTCTATCTTTTCCGTTTCCATGTCCTCTGCCCTCAGGTCATTTGCCGCTGCAACCGCGGCTGCCACCTGCACATCTTCCTTTCCAGTTGCAAGACGTTCCTCCACCTCTTCGCTGCTTCGATTCTCTCTCGCCTGCTCCTCGACTTTGCTCTCGTGAGCGACCTTGTCCTTGGCGTCTTCGATCTCCTTCAAGGCCTTCAACAACGGCATATTGTCTCTTCTCTGTCTCTCCTTGCTCTCCAATCTCCCGTTCAGCTCCTGCAACGCAATTTGTCTCGATGTCGACTTCCTGTTTCCGGTTTTTGTGACCTCCCGCTGCGGAGAATTGTGGGGGATTGTGGCGCCACTGGCGACGAAAACGAGAACCACTGACTGGACCAAAAGTCCTTCGATGAGGAAATTCCTCATCTTGTCTCAGTTCTACACAAACACACACACATCCATTAATTGGTGATCGTAATAATACTGTAATTGTAATTGAACATCGGTGCAAAACAATTCAGTTCTGAGCTAGCTCTTCTAATTAATAATATCATAATAGTTCAAGTCATAGTTTAATTCGTAACTAGTCTTAGCGCTGAACTCGTAGTTTAACTCACATATTAATTCAACTTAGTTTAACTCCTTTAAACTCATAGCTTTTCCTAACCTTTTGAATTCCGTCCCAGACTTCTGCATTCACTCTCGACTACGGTTTCCACATATACCTTCCTTCATTCGGGACACTCTTCACTGGCTTCCTGTGCCCCAGCACATTCACTTCAAAAGTTTAACTCTTGTGCGCTACTGTTTGGTCGAGGTAGCTCCGTCATACCTAAGAACCATATGTACCTCGATCTCTTCGCTGCCTGGTCTCGCTCCACTCTCCGCTCAGCTGACAAATACCTTCTGGTTGTTCTCCGCGCTACAGTCTTGTTTTGCTTATATAATTATTGGCCCCTCTAGTTGGAACAATCTTGCGCAAGAATTGCGGTTTGAACTCCTCAGCTTTTCTCTTTCTCTGTTTCGAAAACGCCCGAATACCTTTGTGATTTGTTAGTGAAAGCACTGACTTGGGTCGGGAGCGCCTCTGAATTGTTGAGTGGCGCTTTTATAAATGATCGATTAAAATTACATTTAGAATTTCATTTGAATCACCGATTGATTACGATGCTACATAAGTCACTTGATTAGAATAGATCGTTTAACTCATGGTTTAACTCATTTCTACCCATAGTTTAACTCATGGTTTAACTCATTTCTACCCATAGTTTAACTCATGGTTTAACTCACAGCTGAACTCATTTCTACCCATAGTTTAACTCATGGTTTAACTCACAGCTTAACTCATTTCTACCCATAGTTTAACTCATGGTTTAACTCACAGCTTAACTCATTTCTACCCATAGTTTAACAATTGGTTTAACTCACAGCTTAACTCATTTCCACCCATAGTTTAACTCATGGTTCACTTCACAGCTGAACTCATTTCTACCCATAGTTTAACAATTGGTTTAACTCACAGTTTAACTCATTTCTACCCATAGTTTAACTCATGGTTTAACTCACAGCTGAACTCATTTCTATCCATAGTTTAACAATTGGTTTAACTCACAGCTTAACTCATTTCTACCCATAGTTTAACAATTGGTTTAACTCACAGCTGAACTCATTTCTACCCATAGTTTAACTCATGGTTTAACTCACAGCTGAACTCATTTCTACCCATAGTTTAACTCATGGTTTAACTCACAGCTGAACTCATTTCTATCCATAGTTTAACAATTGGTTTAACTCACAGCTGAACTCATTTCTACCCATAGTTTAACAATTGGTTTAACTCACAGCTGAACTCATTTCTATCCATAGTTTAACAATTGGTTTAACTCACAGCTTAACTCATTTCTACCCATAGTTTAACTCATGGTTCACCTCACAGCTGAACTCATTTCTACCCATAGTTTAACTCATGGTTTAACTCACAGCTGAACTCATTTCTACCCATAGTTTGACTCATGGTTTAACTCACAGCTGAACTCATTTCTACCCATAGTTTGACTCTATACTTTAATCCACCGTTTAACTGATTTGAATTCACGAATAAACGCACGCGTAGTTTAACTCATTTTGACTCAAATTTTGACTCATAGTTAAACACTCAATATTTGAATCTTTCGCAACGACTCAACATTCGAATTCTAAGCCACAGAAAGCATTGACTCTTTGCTGACCGACACACTGCAATGCGACATTGACCATTGCAGGTGTTAGTGCACATAGAGAGAACTGGCTCTTAGTTCTTCTGTTGGCAGAACGCGAGAACCAGTTAGGTTGGTCATTCGTTCATTAGACACTTCAAATAACGCCTTTTCAGTTAGCTCACAAAAGCGACGTAGAGGCTCAACGTAGAAGTAAGAGATTCCAAAGAACTCGCTAGAGACCGCTCTTAGAAATGTCTTTGGTTTTAGACTATTCGAAATAAAGAGACAGTTTATACATTTCACTCCTACTCCCACTTTTTCTCACCCCACTCACTTAGAGTCTTAGACAATCCCCAACTAAAGAGACAGTTCCCCATGTATTTGATTCCTAATCCAACTTTTTCTCACCCCAGTGGCTCAAACTATCCCCGATTAAAGAGACAGTTCCCTAGGCCTATACATTTCACTCCTACCCTTTCTTACCCCACTGGCTCAAACTATGCCCCATTGAAGAGGCAGTTTCCCCATACATTTAACTGCTAGTCCTACTCTCTCACCCCACTAAAGAGGCAGTTTCCCCATACATTTAACTGCTAGTCCTACTCTCTCACCCCACTAAAGAGGCAGTTTCCCCATACATTTAACTGCTAGTCCTACTCTCTCCCCACTGGCTCAGACCATCCCCCTAAAGAGTTTCCCCATACATTTAACTGCTAGTCCTACTCTCTCCCCACTGGCTCAGACCATCCCCCTAAAGAGTTTCCCCATACATTTAACTGCTAGTCCTACTCTCTCTCCCCACTCAAGAGGCAGTTGCCCCATACATTTAACTCCTACCCCATCTCTCTCTCACCCCACTGGCTTAAGCTATCCCCCACTAAAGAGACAGTTTTCCCCCTAAATTTCCCGTCTAGCCTTAAATCTTTCTTTCGTTTCAGCAATCAGGAAGTGATTCGCCTTCCTCCCACCGAACGCTTCAACGCACAACTAGATTAGTTATCGAGGCCACCGCCACCAACGCCACAGTCGCTCTCTTCGACCATCCCAGTCGTAATAGTCAGAGCACAATAATTATAATAGCGGTGCTTTCCAATGACAACGCAAGACCACAATGAAACGCAATGGTCTTAAACCACCGTGGAAACAGAGGCGCAGAAAGAAGAAGAAGAAGCTCATGTCGCAGGTTGCATGGAAGCCAGTTCCAAATGAGGGGCCGACCACGGCAATGCTTCTATGTTGTACTGTGGCATTTGCAAAACGGTGCCACCCTCTCAATACCACCACCACCTGACTCATCCCGAATTCTCAGTAACACTACCACTTTCAGCACCCTCCACTTACCACCAGTACCACTGCTGTGTATAGTGATAGAGGTGATGGCGAGTGGTGCTAGTCTTAGGGTTAGAATTCGACTCCATGTCAGTATTTAAAAACCTGTTTTCCTTCCAGCACACCTTTCAATCTGGATTCTCCAACAGGTAAATAACTTCTGACCACGATTTTATCTGAATCGACCATTGATCGCTGCATTGAGTGTTATTGTAACGGCGCTGTGAAAGAAATGATGAGATTAGGGTCTGAGATTTAAATATCCCCGTCTTCAACACAACTTCTATTTGAAGGAGTTTAAAAAAGTTAGATATTTTAGGTCGATATTTACCTAATTGTTTGTCTTTCCAAGCAAATCGAAAATTTAATTCACATCCAAAACTCCCGACTAATTTCCAGTCTTTATTGCCGGACAATCTTTGTCTCAACGCCCGAGTCGTGTAAACAATAAGATTTAAAGAACGAAGACTTCATTCTAATTTCAAATTGTAAACATATATAAATATATCGGGCAAATCAAGCGATTCACAATTCACAAAATCAACAAACCAGTTAGCCTCAAAAAGGTCATCGTGACGTCATCTATTAATGAGTCTTTGTCTTTACGTCATAGTGACGTCTGCGTCTTACATATTGCTGTAGAAATGCATAGGAAGACTATGTATTAAGATTGGAGCTTTATTGTGGTCAGAATTAATAGAATTTCTTCAACGGATATTTGCAATCTCAGTTGCCAATCTGCGATCATTAAGAAACTTGATTGTGAACTTTGAAATGAAGCCGACTTTAAAATGTGGAGAGCGCGCGGATCGCGGTTCGCCTCCCGGTGCTGGCTTATTTCAGAGATATAAATCTTGGGTTAGCACGGTCTGTACACGGGTTCTTAAATGGCGTGGCGCCTATTCAAAAGGGCAGCGATGGTAAAGGATCTCACCCCATCAATTCATTGAAAAATTAGTAGGGTCGAGGCCATACATTAGCTGTATAAAAATGTTTGCATTTTCATGTATTTAAAAGATTTCGTAGTAGGCCTACACCTAAAGAAGATGACTAATATAATAACATGGACATCTTCTGGCTGGCAGGGTTTCAACTTTGTTTGATTGACCTATTATTTTATTGTTATCCTCAGAGACATACAACAACTTGGAATAGTTAAAGCGATGAAAACTCGTGCTAAACAAATGCTTTAAATTTAGTGAGGATATACACGCTCTGCACCAGAAGTCATAATTTCATCCTTGATTGAAGTACGTGATCTGTAAAGTGTAGCGAGTGAATGAATCATCAAGTGTTCCGAGTCTTGAATGGAATGGATGGTTGTGTGAATCAGTCTAACTGTTCGATTCGTCATCGTCTTCGCTTTCTTCTCTGAATCTCGTTTCGTGACTGGATTGCAATGAATGGATTGACAACGACCGACAGAGGTCGCTACAAAGAGATGATCGTGTCTGCGTCATCCTATAAAAGAAGTTCAAACGGATCACGACAGCGAGGATTATTAGTTTTATCATAAAAAATACACACCCACCTACACACATCTACACACACATACACATACCCAGACAAACAGACACACACGCATACATACATACAGAAACATATACAGACAAACACACGTATACACAGATGCATATAAACAGACAGACAGACAGACAGACAGACAGAATACAGAGATACATATACATACACACATTGAATCGAGTAACTTTACACCGTTGCATATTCATTGAACTGTGACGGCGTCTATTGTGTCAACGGGAGTGTGCTCTCATGTGCATCGGTCTCGATTCGTTGAATAGGAGGCTCTAAGACTCTGTCAGTTGATGCCCTACTTCAGCTAATACTCCAGGGCGATCAACAGCACCACGACAAATAAAATGATCGATACAAATGACACTAAAAGAAGCCAGTCCCATGCCTGGGTAAGGGAGGAGGGTGTCGCTAATCACCTTCGTTGTGACAGAGCGTCGTTTAATAGCAACTGCTGACCAAGTGAACTAAAAAAAGAAACGATGGAAAACGAAAGAAAGAAACAGAGACAGAGAGACGACAACATAGAGACAGACAAGCAGACTCACACAGACATACTGACAGACATACAGACAGACATACACAGGCAGATACAGAGATACAGACAGACATATGAGTTTTCAGCTGCACTTCCTCTGTCTATGACTCTATGGGCAGCAGATGGGACCCACAAGGGCTCTAAAGGATGAGTCCCATATGGGATCCTATATGGGCTCCATGTGGGTCGGTGGTGATATTTTACCCAAGGTACTTGGTTAAAGGCATGAAGTTAGTCCTACTGACTTCAACAGGTATTTCAGGCGAATAATTCACGAATCGCTCTAAGTTTACCACACCTATGTCACTCCCTCTGCCTCTCTTTGTCTGTGTGTGTATGTCTGTCTGTCTGCCTCTATCTGTCTCTCCCTAACTCTGTTTAACTCTGTTAACCTCTATACTTCCGGATTTTGTGCGTAGGTAAATGAAATTTTATTTAGTATATGTAATTGAAAGCATAGACCTGGGTGAACAAAGTTGCCATTAGTTTGGGTTTTGTGTACACAATAAATTTCTATTTAACTCAATTAACTTATTAACATAATATACTAAAATATAATATAAAAGGAATATAAGATCAGAAGAAGAGCAGCCACTTAAGCTAGCCTGAGAAGCAACCATTGGTATGACTTGTTAGCGACTTCATTTGCTCAGTCTCGGCTTATGAGTGCGGGTGGCCAGTCCTCCCCTCGTCGTCTGATCTTTTCACCGACACAGTACGGTGAGTACGGTTATTATAGCTGAGTCAGATAGAGAGGCACAGTTTGTCTCGAAATCTTTAAGAAAAATTCTTCTAGGTTGACAATCCAGGAAGCTAACCCCTGGGAAATGGTGACGATTTCATCGGCCATTGTGGGATAGGGATCCCACAATAGGGATAGGAATCCAACAATGGCTAATTTTCATAAACTGTGTAACAATCTTTTAAAACGACTGTCAGGTTATGTCGGCTGATCTTTGCACAGGACTGTTAAGAGATCGACCCATCTAATTGACGCTCATAACCCGACGATATAACCAAATGTAGACACGTCGTGTAGACTATTTACTAGCACAAGGACTCTGCATAAGACTTATGCTCTATACAGAAGTACCGGTACCGAGCAACGCGCTTTGTATTTTGTGACCTCGATAAAAATAGACTTAGCTGGGCGTTCTCAGCCAATTCTTATCATAACCGAACAGAGTCTTTATTAAGATGCAAAGCTATAACGTCGTATTACTCACCGTCACGTACATTGTACAAGCGTTGAATCGCAAGGCTTCAGTTCGTGAGCGCCGAAGCGAGTCTGCCAGCCGCGTTCCTTCATCCAGGCTTATAATGGCGTCAGACTACCGTGACTTCTTGCAACAAACCCAAACGGCGAGCAATACAAGTGGCTGAGCAGAAACGGTAGTTGAAACCACATTACATACAGGTTGGGGTTAAACAGACGGGGAATAACCGAGCAATGACGTTCCTATGTCGATTTGCATCAGTTATGCCCTACTAGGTCGCATGCTTTCAACGGGATTGGTCGATGCTATCAAAAGCCTGCGTAGAATCGATTAACAACTCGAATCGGTTTTTACAAAGTTAGGACATGGTTCAGCAAAACGCCGTCTCTTGACACTTCCTACTTTACTTTAGACTTTATCTGTAAAGTGAGATTTAAAATAGATTTTACTGCGTTTGTTAAAATGATTACTGAACGAATTGAATATCGAATTCTTTTAACAGGTGAGCTTCCTTCTAAATTCGCTACAATCCATTGCCATTTTCTTTACTGCATTAAATATCCACTGACTTTTAATCTAATATAATCTAATGATTTATATAGCGCCGTCACAATAGAGCGCGAGGCATCAGTCGATGGTCGTGTTTATGCATGCATCGAGGCAACTGATGTAGCGCATTTTGTGGACATCAGATTAGCGCTGCATACACCAGATTATCTCATTGATCTAAGCCACTGCGTTTTACGACAGTTTTAAACTGTTTGCCACAAGAAAAGTCGCGATGGGTTCGAGTTGAGGTGCGCACGCCGCACTCGCATATCCTCACTGGCAGTAGAGCGCAGCGATCGCCGAGCAGTTCATTTCGAACTATTATAAATAATAGATTTATAATTGACCATTGATGTTATGCTATAATTGTTGTTTATTCTAAAATGCAATCAAACAAGTCACCTGTCATGAAAATGTGTAAATGAAATTGAAGGGTTTTTGGTGATCACGAGCGGAACAGTGCTTGTCCAGAGTGCAACGGTGAAGACGTGTTACAATGACACTGGCGTTCCATTGTGTTTCATCGCCGAAGCTCGTCGTGACGATCGTCTCCGGAACTGGACAACAGCGGCGGACTATTGCCAGAAGTTGAACGGAAGCGTTGCCACTCTACCGATTCTAAATACTCCACTACAACAGTTCCACTTGACCGACTTTCTGGTGGAGAACGACTTCACGCTTGATTCGATCTGGTTAGGAGGCCGCGGCTTCTCCAACGGCTTCCAGTGGACATGGGTGGATGGAAGTGCATTCACAGGTACGACAATCGGTATATTCACCGAGGAAGGTTTAGGGTAAATAGCAAGCAAAAAGTACCTTCGTAGAAACAATTAAAACAAGTGAAACGATTTAGTCAATAAAAATGACGGAAACGAAAATTCTGGGAAAACTTAATTAGGATTTACGCTAATTTATTTATTTCATTAATTATTTTAATTCATTAATTCATTTAGTTCATTAATTCATTTGTCTCATTAATTCGTTAATTAATTTATACTCTAAATCTTAAAGCGCCACTTCAACGTATCGATGTGTTTCTAGGTATGTATTTAGACACTCATACTATAGCGCCTTTTGTAGCCCACAGAAACGCTGGAGAACATCACAAAAACTCAAGAGCAAAAAGATAACGAGTAGGCCCTAAGTGAATAGTGTTAAGAAAACTAGAAGAGTCGTTCCCGCAGACACCTACCTACAACCCAACCATGATTCATAAAACCCAAACCATGATTCATAAAACCCAACCATGATTCATAAAACCCAACCATGATTCACAAAACCCAACCATGATTCATAAAACCAACCATGATTCATAAAACCCAACCATGATTCATAAAACCAACCATGATTCATAAAACCCAACCATGATTCATAAAACCCAACCATGATTCATAAAACCCAACCATGATTCATAAAACCCAACCATGATTCATAAAACCCAACCATGATTCATAAAACCCAACCATGATTCACAAAACCCAGCCATGATTCATTAAACCCAACCATGATTCATAAAACCAAACCATGATTCATAAAACCAAACCATGATTCATAAAACCAAACCATGATTCACAAAACCCAACCATGATTCATAAAACCAAACCATAATTCATAAAACCCAACCATGATTCATAAAACCAAACCATGATTCATAAAACCCAACCATGATTCATAAAACCAAACCATGATTCATAAAACCCAACCATGATTCATAAAACCTAACCATGATTCATAAAACCCAACCATGATTCATAAAACTCAACCATGATTCATAAAACCCAACCATGATTCACAAAACCCAACCATGATTAATAAAATCCATGTGTATCACACAAGAACTCATCACGTCACATTAAGTTAACAGAATCGCGTCAAGCTATACATCAACTGATGAATTCTTTCTTGTTTCTTTAGGTTCGTTAACCTCGACATCGTTCTCAAAGACTGTTGCTGCTATAGCTAAACATAACGATGTAAATGGTACTCTGGTGGGTACTCTGGTGGAAGGGATTCTAAGTACACCGATGGACGGTTACATTTGCCAGTACAAAGGTATATCCGCTTAACACATAGAATTATATTCGTTTATTTCTAATCAGTGGGTGGACACACCGCAAACCATTACAACAAGAGTAGAGCCGGTTAACTAAAAGTTAATTTGATTAAGACGCTGCTGTTCCAGCAAAGGACAACATTGATGGCATGGCTACTGGTTTTTTACACAAGATCCTAGAAATGAAGTTTTGTCATCCTTGTGGGGCAGGGAAAAATCATATTGCCTCGGTCTTAGGCTATAGGTGGGAAGATTGGACGGACTTTAGGTTTGCACAAACCCATTCTACGCATTGGTTTAGAAACCTCTCCAGTTGGTCACAGTCATCAGCGGTATACGGCAACACAACCACGCTGCGGCCGCACACAGAATCTGCTTAATGATTTAATTTGTTACCTAATTAAAATGATCAAGTATTTGGCTACTCTTTAGCGATTAGAACCATTTTAAAATTCAAGAAATCTCAACGCTAAAAGTCTTAGAGCATGTACGACCGGACATTGGCACAGACCTCGTATTCTTACAGTGCTACTGTGGTCCACCCTATCGTTCGAGAAGTCTGCCGAATACAATTGCAGATTACAATGAAGACAACTGCTTTATAGTTTCACCTGACTTGTAGAATTTTACCACTGAGCAAAGTTGCACAGTTCTGTATATATATGGCTGTCGAATGTGTCTAGTAGATCACTCGAAGCGGCAAAAGATTGATGTCTCTGGCGGCATTATGATAATAGAAGTCAGTAGCTATGTTCCAATAATCAATGTATTATATATATATATATATATATGGTTTGATTCTAAGAGTTTAACGGCATCTTACGGCATCAACGGCAGTTGACGGCGATAGGAAACAAACATATAGGCCTAGGGGCCTACAGTTCTAACGGTTATGCCTGAAACAGTATGTATCTTATCTGGTTCATTATTATGCGACTTTTAGGGCTTCTCGTTTTAACGTAAGCAAGTCTCTTAGTATTGAAGCGTCTTAAAAGTTGCGTTTCTTGTCTGGCTAGAGTGTCATTGATTTGTCTAAGTGGAGCTGGAGCTGAATTGTATGATTTGCAATCCACAATGGTTGCTAATGTTTGTCAATGTAGATGGACGGGAGTGCAGTGGTAGTGACACTATCGCCACTTACTACGCAGGTGATTCTTCGTGCTTTGTCCGCTATGAAGAGTCTATCAATTGGTTTCTGGCCAGAAACAAGTGTCTGAAGCGCGGTGGAGACCTGGCCACACTAACCGACACCACCGATGCTGGGATCAAGGCACTACTGGACGGACTGAAGTACAAAAATCCTGTACCACCGAACGAAACTACAGGGAAACAATACTGGATCGGACTAAGAAAAATCTGGTGGCAATGGCTTTCAGGTCATTTTCAGCTTAAACACTTCATTCATTCATTCATTCATTCATTAATTCATTAATTAATTAATTAATTAATTAATTAATTAATTAATTCATTAATTCATTCATTCATTCATACATTCATTCATTCGTTCATTCATTCAGTCGTTCATTCATTCATTCATTTTTTCATTCATTCATTTCTCATTTCATTCATTCATTTTCCCAAGGCATATAAAAATATTCTGGACTTCAAACTTCTGGAGATTATGAATTCCATCTGGAATATCACCTAATGGTAAAATCGTTCAAAACAGGAGGTAGGAAGAAAGCATATCACTGCAAAAAAAGAAACATGGTTTCACATAACATGTTACAACACAGCCACTACATGTTGCAACACGTTTTAACCTAACCTACGCCAGACTATCATAACATAGTTTAGAAGTCGTATTGCCTATTTTAGAAAACTTAAAATTGACCATGAATGCTTAATAGCCAAACCTTCTCAGCTTCCTGTTACGAGCTGTGTTAGTGTTCACTGAGATATCAGATCTCCGCCACAGCCGTTTTTTTCTTTTTTGGGTGGTGCCAGTCCGAAGCTTGAATAAAGGAGGAGGGTAACGCTAATCATCTTCTTTATGACACACCATCATTAAGAGAAACTACCCACCACTTTGTCTCATAACTCCCCAGCTGCCTTACAATCGGATAAAAGAGGAGGGCGACGCTAATCATCTTCTTTATGACACAGCCTCGGAAACCTTAGCGCGACAACACTAACACCGAAACTATTTCACAATTGAAAACTCTTTCATTAAAGACTTCCGCCGTCTAACTTCTGACCAGGTGTAAAAGCTGGATTCCCCAAAACAAATTACAAATATGGTCTTTCCTAACCTACTGCGAGATTCAAAATGCGAGATGCAAACATTCATTTCGACCTTTCTTTGTTGCTTATGCATTCAGCTACAAGCGAAATAAAAACAGTCTACTTCAGAGACAATCCAACACTTGAAGTCACTAGCGACGCCCAACAGAATTGTATTGCAATCGACTACAAGCAACAGTTCGCTTGGTCCATTCGCAACTGCTCCGTTGCATTGCAAACCATCTGTCAAGGTCAGTGTGAAGGCCGTTTTCACTTCTACGTATGAATATAGTTTAATTGGTAATATTAATTAATTATTTATATTAATTAAAAGTTAATATGCCAATATAGAAAAGAAATACTATTCAAAAAACAGCTTAAAGCGAACATTATAACTAAATGTGGGTAAATTTTCTTAATATGTGAATTACTCTGCAGATGTAGATAAATAGGTTTATGTGGATTACTGTGTAAATATGGATAAATAGGTAAACGCGGAGAAATATTTATGTGGTTAAACAGTTAGTATGGAAAAGTAATTAAATGTGAATAGATAATTTAAATGAATAATAATTTAAAGTAGATAAATTAGTTGACGTGTTGATGCAAGTGCAATTATTAGAGATTAAACTGAGATCTGTTTCGTCTGTGTATTTGTGGTTTAGTCGGATCATGGTCAGCGGATCCTACGACGCAGACCTCAGTAGAACCAGGCAAACAAACTGTGTCTCTGCCAGTCTGTAAGTAGATTCATTGGCCACAAGGAGGAGAGGAAGGAGAAGTGGATGGTGGACGACGAGAGGAAGGAGGAATTGGAAGAGGATGAGAAGAAAGAAGAGGAGCAGGAGAAAGAAAAGAAGAGGAAGAGAAGGATAGAAGAAGATAGAGGAGTTGGAAGGAGAAGAGAGGGAGAAAAAGGATCGGATGAGGAGAAGGAGAAGGAATAGGCAGAGAAGAAGAAAGTGGAGGAGGCGGAGGAAGAAGAGGAGCAGCAGAAGAAGAAGAATGAGGAGGAGGATAAGGAGGAGGAAGAGGAGCAGAAGAAGAAGTGGAGGAGTAAGAGGAATTTAAGACAATAGGTTCGATTACTATTCAGATGAACATAGGCGTTGATTGTCCTACTTAATCGAACTCAGAACTTCTATAGATCCACAATTATACTACTTGATACTGCACTCTAAAACAAGAATAAAAATTACAATGCATAGTATAATTATTTGCTGTTGTCATTGATGATGAGGATGATTATGATCGCGATGGTGATGGTCATGATGATTATGTTGATGATGCTGTTGCTGTTATCGTTGTTGTTGTTGATGATGATGATGATGATGATGATGATGATGATGATGATGATGATGATGATGATGGTGTTGATGATGTGTTGTTGTGTTTTTGAGGGGCCGTTGGACTCATCTGTGGTTTGGCTGGTTTCGTGTACATCGTTTCTCTGATCGTCGTTGGAATCATCTGCTGCAAATGTTGCGGGTAAGAAACGCAATTAAAACATTTAGTTCAGAACTTTAATTACAGGTTCTTTTCTAGAAACGGCGTCGATTATGTGACTGAATAGCACAGGATTTGAGTAACGAGTTAGAACATTTAAGATCGAATAGATTTCAAACAAAACGACAGTTCTTTGATTGCGGTCTGATCATAATAATGACGACGTTTGACTCAACTCCTCAGAAACTAATAAGAGTCACTGAACCCTGAGTTACTTCTTGGAATACAAAGCTTACGACTCACAGGCAAGATGAGGTGAGTTACAGGAACACGATAGACGATAAACGCCACCTGGAAACTCTGCGTGATCACCAAATATTCTATCGTTGGGGAAAGATTAAACTGGAATATACAGCACCAAGAAGTTTGATGGTTTCTTTTACATCCAGTCGTCAAGGAAACACTGTTTTAATCAAAGATTAATGGGGAAGAAAGATTGGTCACTCCTGTGTAGCCGGAAACTGGGTCATAGCCATTAAGCTGTGCCGTGATTGGTTGGCGTCAGGCGTGATTGGTTGGCGTCAGGTCAAGCAAACCACGCCCATTAAAGTAGGTAAGGTCGAAAACAGATTGTCGCTAAGGAAGCACACCTACTCTGGGACCACCATGCATCGGTTACCAATGGGTTGCCATGGCTTCCAGTCTACACTGGGACCAGCATGCATTGGGGGTATGCCTTGACCCAGTTTCCTGCTTTCCGTCTGAGTGACCTATAATTCTTGGTTTTAATCGTGCAGGAAACGAGACCAAGAAAGCCATGGTAACAGACGACCTGCTTCCAATCCTCGTGGAGATGGAAATACTGAGGACGACATGGAATACGAGATTGTAGACGATGGGAGAGTTCATCAGTTGCGAGGGGAACAGAGAAGGAGAGGGAATACCGATTCCGCTGACTATGAACTTCCGAACGATCAAGGAATACAAAACGGGATCTACGCCAATTCAAGACAACTATGAGCAGAAATCCACGATTTTTATACAAAAACATCTATCATGTAACAAGAGAACTCTGAAAAGAAATCCAGGATTTATAAAGAATACATAATAGGTCTATCTAACCGTATACATTAATAAACAGGAATTGGAAGTAGGAGAACTGTTCTACTTCTAGAAGAATCTTTTGACATCGCTATAAGATATTAAGGGACGTAATCTATTTAAATGTACGATGATGAAACGACTACCTATGAACAATGATTGTTTTAACGAAGATTTTATCGGACAAGTCACTACTTTTGAAATCGTCATTCATATTCCGAGAGCTGATGACTTTCCGATTTAAATTGATCTGAACTCTTTTGTGGGCATTTTCTTCAGTGATAGTAAATGGTAGTTTTCCTCGATTGGAAGAACTTTGCCAGAGCAAGGAATGTGCATGAATTACCGCATATTTTCATTTCCATTTCTGCTAGAATGTATAAAGTAAAACATGTGTCATGTGATATCACGTCATGCCTAAGTAGCCTACGTAACAGAATCAGAAGAGCAGTCCCTTAAGCTAACCACGATAAGCAGTTATTGACACGAGCTAATAGCAGTTTTCTTGGTCTCGGCATATCAGGCCTCTCCCTCGTCGCCTGATCTTCGCACTGACAATGCAAGGTCCGTGTATTCATTTCAAAGCCAAGTTCTCTGGGAGCGGTAGAACAGACCTCTCAAAAGACCCATCTGCCCAGTTGGGGGTTTGAATCTCTGATCCATCGATTTACAGTCCAGTACACTATTCATTTAGACCATCGCATACATTCAGTTATACACATTACGATTTCTTCCCAATTGCTCGACTGAAAGCTTCAAGTTCGTCGCTTAGCTGAACAGTTTCAGCAAAGAATCAGCTGCCTTTAAAAGCAAGGAGCAGAAAGAATAGTAAGAATAGTTAGATAGAAGATGATTTTGAAGCGACATCGATTTGTATGTTATGTTAACGGCGCTATAGAAGTCAATTAGATTTAGATTAATATGCGAATGGAATTTTGAGTTACACAGATCGACATTCCACGTACATGTAAGAAGACTCTCAATAGGCTACCTGTTGGATAGTCATTGGTACAATGTACCTAATATGCGCTCGATTCAATGTCCTCCTCATACATGGTGTAACTCAAAAGCAATGTAGGCTACGACTGATCGAAGCAGACGAGTTAATTAACAAAGATGCTTCTACAGCATATTGTAGTCGGAATTTAAATTTCAAAGACTCAATCTGTATCTTATTACATACATTTTGAAAATAAACTATCTGCTCCTGTTATATTTTATTTTCAAAATGTATGTGATCATTGTATACAAGTCATATAATGCATGTGCGCTTGTCAGATGCAAATAAAGGCTACGTACTTACTTACTTATTCTGTTCCAGAAACCAGACCTCAAAGAAGGAAGGAGACGACGAAGACAGACAAAAGAACAGCTACGTTCAGGAACCGATACGGGTACAACACGCACCTCCTCCACCACCGCCAATAGAATTGACGGTCGATGACTTTGACGATTACGAAGATGAAGACGACGAATTCGAAGATGAAGATGAATACGAGGTTCCAAAAGACAAGCCACGCGGCGGAGTTTATGCAAACCACGCCCAGGTGCCAAAACCACCTGGAAGAGGAGGACGACCCAGATGAACTCATGCGAAAGATTCTACTCAAGACTAGAATACGACGAGTTTTTCGCTGGAATTATGCAATTTTCGGAGCAATATACATCCACACACTGACAACTATACCATATTTGAAGTTTACGATTCTCTGTTAATATTATAATAATAATAATAATATCTGTGCTTTAATTAAGCGCCTGCTAACCGCACTGCGCTGTACAGTGAACATACATATAGTAGAAACGGCAGCCACGCAGGGCGCCTTACATACATGTATACAGTAGAAGCACATGATAACAGTTTTACAGGAGTCGAATACAACTGTTTTTAACGGCAGCCACACAGGGCGCCAATGACGGCCTAACACTCACTTAACTACCACCGCCATCTAGCGAGTAGAAGGCTGAGTAAACCTTTTGGAGGGCTGCGGGATTCGATCTTGGTACCTTCTGCACTTCACGCCATACAGTTCCCGTAATAAGTACAGACAGACAGACAGACAGACAGACAGACAGACAGACAGACAGACAGACAGACAGACAGACAGACAGACAGACAGACAGACAGACAGACAGACAGACAGACAGACAGACAGACAGAGACAAAGATACAGGGCGAGACACCAAGACACAGACAATCAGACGGACACAGAGATAGGAAGACAGACAGACAGAGAGGAATGAGCAAAGGCAGAGACGTGTGCTATGCGTAGGCTTGGCAGGAATGCGTTTGTAGCCTATAGGTAGGGGAATCGTGCTTTGGTTAAGACACACAGGTGTTGGTTATTCTGCACGTGTAGACTCAGCGACGCCGACCGAAAGAGTATTAAATTTTTAGCATAACGTTGAGACTGTAAGGTCGGTCAGTCTGTCGAAGTCGCTTACGGATGGTCATCGAATAAACAACTCTATTACATCCGAGTGCTTGTTTTCTACTGTTGATCGGAAACCCCGAATCTCGGGCGATCAACCCACTGTAATATATTAGCCAAGTTTGCAACGATAAATATTGCGATTACACGTAAATAAGAGTAAGCTGCCTTGCCGTGATCAATCTGACTTCAGCTGTTCGTCGTACTGTTGTGTTCTAGTGCTTCATTTTCCTATTGTGAGAGATTTGCCATTAATTTAGGTATTTATAAGCATCTACGGTTATTAAGACATACTTTTAAGCTATTGAAAGAAATCGTATTTTAAACTATTTGGTTCATATTTTTATTGTCTTTGATAAGGCCTCCTTAAATTAATGAACACGAATTGGAATTTACTTCGAGTAATTCTTAAAACTGAATTTTCTCTTTTTTTATTCTCACACGAACATTCGTCCTGTTTCTCACTTGAGGTAGGTTATTTCTGTTAAACGACTCTCTGTTATGACATTATTAATCAACGTCGCCCTCCTCCCTTATCCTGGCTTGGGACTGGCATCATCCAAAACAGTTGTGGCGTAGTTTTTTGCACAAGTGGATACATTCCAACAGTTTAACGACATTTAATGGCCCTAAAGGCAGTTGACGTTGATAGGAAAATGTTGAACAGTTCTTATAGACTGCAGACGACAGAAGTAAGTGATCATGCCCATTGATTGACAAGTTAAGACTAATGCCTTTTAATCAAAGCCAAACAAGTTTGTACAGGAACGTTTCAAGGTGTTCACTATACAACAACCACACCTATAATTATAGCTACGCGCATTTACAAAGTGTCATATGTATCTAAACCTTTTTTAGCTCAAGCTCAACTACATCGGTTCAAACATTATGAAGTTGTCTAATGTTTCTAAAGTAAAGTAACTGTAATATTCAATGTCACGAAGTGGAACGCATACAGAGAAATCGCTCTTATCTGCTCTCTGGCTCTTGAGCCGGCAATCGAGAAATCCTACAAGGTTCTGAAAACGTGACCAATGAAACGCAGGACTTGATCTTTACTTTCCAACTAACGTTAATACCAAAGGATATTATCTAATCTAATCTAATCTAATGATTTCTATAGCGCCGTTGTCAGAATATCCAAGACATCAGTCGATGGTCGCTTAGAATGAAATCGCGATAAAAAATTATGCACTGAAATGAAAGCCGTGACAGTTGACTACAAGTATTTTAGTCAAGAATTAAAACGAAAGTATAGAAACGTTTGTTATGCAGAGGTTTTGTTTGCTGAGTGAACGTTGTCCTTTGACGAGTCTCCTAAACTGACGCATAATGATAAACACGGAGCCTATTAGTACTTGTTAATGTGTTCGAGTTTATCATAGACAACCGGCTGCCGTTCTGTAGCAGCAGTTGACAGATCATGATCGCCTTCTTGCTGTTGCAAAACCAATGCGTAGATGCCACCCGACTGGTTCGTCTTAGAAATAAACTCCTCATCATTCTGGAATTCCATATGTGTCGGCTTCGACTTATTGCTGGCAACAGGGTTCCTAAAATTACAAGAACACCAGACATAGTTAGCCCAAGACAGACTTACACTATAACAATATAAAAGCAGTCAATTAAAATGAAGGTGGATAGGTATCTAGATATTTATATAGAGTCATTCAATTACTTCAAATGCGTTAATCATGGCTATATATGATTTAAAACTATACACTCGGTTTAAGTTAAAAACGTCAATTGTAAATTGTAAATGTAATTGTAATCGCTATTATAGCGCCTCTCAGAGAGAGCTAACGACAGCTATCGCTGTCAGAAAGACCTGCGAGAAGCAGTGTAATAATACAAAACTGATAATTGCAAAATCAAACTTTGTATTAAAACTAACCATTTGCGTTTTCTTATCAGTAGAGCAACAACGACAATCAAGAGAATGATGAGTGGAACGCCAATTCCAAGACCGACTCCAAGTCCAATTGGCAGCGCTTTATTGCGAATTAGAACAAAGTTTCTTGCACATGGTCTCTCTTCCATAATGTTTAGTATGTGATGCACACATAAGAAAGTACTATTGTTTCATTGTAGGTCGTTAGAGTGGGATAATTAGGCTTAAAAATATTCAAGTAAACATGCAAAATACTGAGGTCTTGTGCAAATTCAAATGATTAGGTTTAACGACGACCTGCATTATTTTTCACAGTCGCTCTTAGTGCATCGCAGTCGTTGAATGACGAAGGTCAACTGAAGAAAGAGTCTTGAGTTTTGTCAAAGCAAAAACAATACTATCTAACTTGACAGTGATTAGGTCGATTAAAATGACTTTTTAAATAGCACAAGAAGAAAAGTCTAATTTTTGAAAAGAAAATTCTTCTTTATTGTCAAAGGCTAGACGTAGGTCTATATAATTATACTTTATATAGGCGTACTTAAAAATAGAAAATTAATACATTATGCCTTGTAAAAATATTTTGACATCCTATGTTAGGGTGGAGTAGAATGAATTGCCACTTACCTGAATTGTTCTGCTGACCGCTTCCCAAAGAGTTTACAGGAGTAGTTGAGATGTCGTTTGACTTTAAGGAAGATATGTACGAATGGTTTGTAGTTACAGCTGATGTTAACGATGATGATGGCGTAGGTGCAGTTGATGAGACAGACGTCGATGTCGGTGAAGAAACCGAAGGTTTGGTTTTCTGGCTCAGAACTAATAAGACAGAATTTCAACGAGTTTGTTCTTTAGTCTGAATTTTACAACGTTCAATGATAATCGAACAACTGATGAGCACTGACGTAAACTTGTCCAAAATATTGGGGGAGGGGGTATTTGGGTATTCATTCTACACTTGTTGCATTGGATGTACAGTCCATCTCAATTATTTGGAGCACGTGCCCCCCCCCCCCGAGTATACGCCTATGATAATGAGCATCTTGAATAAACCATATAATATATAAGCAATTGTTACTTGCTGTTTCAAAGCAATTTTTTTAGATAGATTGTACAAAACTTTGTCATGGGCCTAGAACTACAGAGACATTGTTCTATGCAGTTTTTAAGACCATTATTAAATGGTTTTCATTTATAATGTATTCGGCATCTATTAGCTGAGCGACAATGAAATTATTTAATTAAACAAAATCTCATTTGGAATAATGATCAGTTGTACAATAGGCAATTGCGGCTTGGTTTTGATGCACCATTGGTTGATGTATTAGGCCCTATACATTATACATTTTCACTATGAAAGCTGCTAATAAATAATAATATAAAATAATAATAATGAACAGTCAAAATTTATTTAATTAAGCAAATTAGGACCCAGAGACCGAAGACAGGCAGCGGAGGATAAGTGATCTGGAAACGATGGGATTTTAGTCCAGACCTTAACAAGATGAGAGAATCTTCGAATCATTTAGCAGTAGTGTATTCTTAGGGAGAATACCTTAAAATTGAAACTTTTACAGCAAACTAAATATAAATATTAAATTGCTTGGTCTATTAGTGTAAACAATACTTTAAGGACCTGTTAGACAGATGAATTGGTGATTCTCACTGCAGTCACATTCAATCCATTTCCAGTTATAGAGATTCCTAGAACCAAGACAGATGCACTTTTTGTTGTAATCTGACGGATGACCGTCGAACCAATTCGTAAAGTTGACTTCAGATCCTAAAAGGATATAATACATTTATCCTATTTCAGTTCTTTTATGGGGACTTAATTGTTTTATTATGTAGGCCTAAATCAAGTTTTAAACATTTAATTTATCACATATTGACTAATGACTATTTTACATGTCAAATGTCGACAACAAAGTAGATTATGCAATGAAGTATCCACGAATAGCTATTGTGACGAACCACCGTTGTGTTTCCTTGGAAATTATACAATTAATTAATCGACAGTTTGGCCAACAGCACCTGCAAACGTTAGCTTCGGAGTGTGTACACTGTACAATTAGATCCGCTTAGTTTACTTCGCCCGTAGGAAAAGGCCTACCAGACTTACCTATAAATGGTTCAAGCTTCGTAGAGGCGGTGAGTATGAATGTTAATTAGATGACCTGTGCTTGTGGACAACCGGAAGAACAGAAGGGGCTAGCAGTCATATCGAGGTGAATTCGTGTTTACTTCACTTGGATCCATCTCGACTCCTGCTTTTGACGGACCGAGAACGTTGTCTCCTGTTTTATGTTTTTCGATGACAATGTATAGACAGTTTCTTCCAGTTAAAATATTTAATTCTCAGCTTTGTTAAGAAAAACCGGAAAACAAAGTTTATCGTTTTATAAATTTAGGTCAAGACAGAAAATCTTGCAGCGACTTTTGTGAGGGGTAGGTGAATTACTCAGGACTATTACTTAGGCTAATGCTGCTTAGTTTCCTAGCTTCATAATAAATACCTGTGTCTATCCATTTCCATTTTAATTTTGTGAGTCCGACCCAGTAATCAGTTGATGATGTTGGAGCCCTGAGCTGTTCAGTGAAGAAAAGGTATCTCTGGTGAGGTAATCAAATGAAGCCAGTTGCCCTCCGCCACTTTGACAATTATAGCTGGCATCGAACCAAGATGCTTTCGGACTGTCGTATTTTTTGTAGCATCTTCCATGAAACTGGAATCCATTGTCACCGCAGTTGGATGTGTCGCCTGTATGTATGTTTATGTATACGTATAAAGGCAAATGTTGTAGCTTATCATCTTATCTATAATATATAGCAGTTAGGCTTAAAAGGTTTCTAAAAAGCGATGTATGTGCCGTGATAATCCATACAATAGAGTTCCTCGTAATTTATTAATATTAGGAATAAAATCAATCGCAGAGTTGGCCCCTAGATTAATTCTAAAGCTTTTTATGAATTCAGTCAACTTCAAAGTTAATAAGGCTATTCCAAATTGATCAGGACTGAAAAGAATCTCGGTGTAACTCATGCAAACTTTATAATATGACGAAGCCACTAGAAAAATACTCTTCCCAAATTGTATTTACTGAGAATTGCATTACACGGAAATAGACCAATAGACTAATAGACTAATAGACTAATAGACCAAAATGTGATCTAAGTACATCATGTCCTCTGAGATAGAAAACAGTCAATTCTGAAAATATAGCACGGAAAATGGTAGTAATTAAAGAATGCAGATTACCTGAGTACTGACATAAGTAGGATCTCTTGTCAGTTGGTTTGCTGGCCATTAGGCTGTAATTCCCAGTCAGAAGATATGCATAAAGTAGATAGTTCGATTCCGCAATTTGTCCTCGGACGTCAGTGTCTGTTACGAGATAAAAAAAAACTGAAGATTTTTTCTACTCAATGCACATGAAACATAAACAGTTGCGTTAGATCAGGTTCAACATATCGTTGTCTGTCTAAACTATCATAATATTAAAATGCGATTAAACATGCAATGAAAACATTGTATCTCTAACATAAACAAAATACAATGCTAATCGTTTCAGAAACGCAGTCTTTAAGTCTTCCGGTGGCGAGTGGCGCTTTAGAAGTTTAGAGATTACGATTACGATTCCGGTTGACCACAAGCACAATAGACCTAGTCCTCACATACCTAGAAGTTAAACATAGTCATGGGTAATAGAAATCGTTGTCTTACCTGTAAGAGATTGTCCGTTTAGCCATTGCCAATCGGTGCGTTCTAGTTGCGCATTCAGAATTATGTCGTTTTGACTTAAAGCATTATCTGAGATGGCATCATTGGCAAACTGTTCTATGTTTGTTTGAAGGCCACTGTTAGTAACCGATGCCAACAGAGATCCATTGAGATTCTTTCTACACCATTCCTGGGCTCCTGCTTGTGTTGCCCATTGGTTTCCTGCATTGTCTCTGATAGTTAAATTATATTCACCATAACTTTTACTGTAATAGGCAGAAGTTCGACCGCATACCAGGAGCAAGTCTAAAACAATATTCAACAGTTAATTATCTTTCTGATTATTTATTGTTTCCAAGTAGGGTTGCCAACTTTTGATTATGAAATTTCTGGACAAGGTGCGAGACCCTTTGATATCCAACCACCCCACGATGTGGCGATTAGGGTCTGGCAAAATACAAGAGGGTAAAGAACAATCAAAAGAGTATTATTTAATCCGCTACTATAACCTGGTTCAAAACGTTCTCATGTGAAGTATAATCCGACCTTATTTTCTTTTAAAGCTATTACTTCTGTTCACTTTGGCTTGTTTTTAGCAAACATTTCTGTCCCCCAGCGTAATGTAAGAAATCGCCACAAGACTGATCGAAATTGACTTTCACACACAGTTCAGCTTTCACCAGTTCAGGCCTCATTCTGTTGCGTTCATCGGTCCACAGATTTTTCATCAATGAGAAAATACGTTCAACCTGGGCATTACTGATCGGATTTGCTAAGACGTAACCGACCAGTTTTTTTTAAATTTGTAGCATCACAGTTTAAAAAAATTCTACCCAACGTTCATTGATATTTGTCTGTCTTCAGTTTTGGAAGAACTTGTCTTAAGATGCAATACTCCTTATATAAGTCATCTCCCAAGACTGTAATTCCAGATGTGCGAATTAGTTCTAACAAACTTTCGAACGAAAATACTTCATCAAGACTAAGTATTTTGATTTTTTTGTAGAACATTATTTTCAAAATCGAACCACTGATACAAGTAGGCTAATGCTCGTGTGTAAACATTGAGTGCATCTTTCTTGAAACATTGAATCTGATTAGGAGTAAGATGTTCGAAATTGTTGTTGACCGAAAACCCAAAAAACTGATCACTTGTTCTGGCTGTGAGCTCATATCTAACTCCATCAATAATGTCATACACCTGAGTAATGTACGTTGTTTTGGATTCCAGTTTTCCGATTGCTGTCTTGAAAATCTTCATAAAGTTGAGCACGAAATGCATATAGCACTCTCGCAGAGACAGTACACCATCGTCAAGTAAACCGTCTCGAAAACAAATATCCTTCTCTTTTTCTTGGGCGGCGTTGTAGTACTTGTAGATGGAAGTGATTTTTAATGATCTTTTTCAGTCTTCACTTTCGCTGGTGTCCGTATTCATAGTTTTAGACTCCTTCAGTTTAGTTTCCTTTAGTTTAGTTAGTAGGCATAACTTATAGGCTACCACTCTTAGAAATATTTATAGATTTGTATTCAATAATTCAATTCTTTACTGAGTTTGAACTTGAGAATTTATTTATTGGATTTTTTCAAATTTTAGAACGTATTTCACAGCAGATACGTACTTCCGGATGCGGTAAAACAACGATACAAAACAAGTAGTTGTGAGTTGTTACCATAGAGGTTTGTAAATGCGTCGATGGTTGTGACCGTTGTGACGGTCACCGTTATTAGAGCATTAATTAAAGTGGTGAGCAAAATTCTGCACATTTTTGTGCTCTTAGTTTTTTCTGGACACTGCATTGTCCAGAACGACACTCCTCTGATTTCTGTACGGTTTCTGGACGATCCAGAAAAAATCTAGACGGTTGGCAACCCTATTTCCAAGGATAACGTTTTACGATGAATCCTATTTGACTCGTTTGAGACGAGTCAAAGAAGGAAACGTAAATGGATGATGTAAAACTCAAGCGTAATATCACATGCCTGTTTCAGTCTGTGGGATTCGATGTCCTTGATCGATTGTTGGAATGAAGTTGTCCTTTTAGTGGATATTACATGATCCTTAGCGCGGTATGCTGCTGTCTAATTTAATATTCAAGTTATCCCGTTTACAGAGTTTAAGATGTTATCAAACTCGGCTATCTCAAGGAAGTCAACTATATTTGCAATTGGTTGTCTGTTGCTGGATAGCAGGAGTCATGTTAAGAAATACTCTACACGTTTTGAAGTTTAAGTTTCTCAATGTTTCTTACCGAGCAATGACAGGAAACATATTTCACAGTAGTTCATCGCTGAAATATTTTTTACTGAGCTAAACAATAATAAATCTACTTCAAAGTTATATCTTCAGTCTTCCACAACAGCAAGAACACTAGACGCGTAGAGGAAAAACCTTGTAGTATATTTAGAAACCGTGGGTAACTAGACTACCTGTTAACTGTTATGCTGCAAAGAGGAAGATAGGCAAGCAACGGTAGCCTACGTAGGGGCCTAAGGTTTCGATGCGTCATCAAAATGAATCATTTTCAAATGGCTTGGCAGTGAAAAAGTACGACATACATATGCACAGATCCTATGTTCGTAAGTTGTGATGATACTAGTGCATGTACATACAGTACATGTAGGCTATATTCAACGCAACAGTACAAATGTAGCCGAATGAATAATGTGGCCTTGTGAAGCCAGGTCATTGTGCGACTAGGCAGCACTCACGCGTGTGTTATTGGTCCAACTTATTGCTATAGCGGGCGCCTTATATGCAGTTTAAACATATTCTTAGCGCTTATTTCACTCTCCGACCGTCACGGTCTAGTAACCAGTGTCTCAGAACTGTTATATATATATATATATATATATATATATATATATATGAACGAATATATGAACGAATATATAAATGAATGCATATATATATATACACATATATACATATATATATATATATATATATATATATATTAGGGTGGTCCTTATTTTTGAAAGTCTGATTTCACAATGAGGCACCCTATGCTTTTGTTTCTATTGATGAAGAAAAAATTCAGAAAAAATTTGAAGAGGATCTGACAATATTTAGAGGTTGCTACCAGATGCTAAAGTTTAAGCCTATGCCACGAGGAATTCATTTAGACCAGCCATTGCAATTTTCTTAATTGAACTGATGTTAGCAGGTGAGAAAATTGCAAAGTGACATACAGTTGTGTGTGTAATTCATTATTGAACACTATAAATGACTTCTAGCAATTAGTATACCCTAATAGTACTCATGTTTATTTATTTATTTATTTATTTGATAAACAAACGTAGAAATAAATTATTTATTTTTTCAAACTCAGTGGTCTTTTAGTGTTTTTCTTTGACTAACAAAGTATGCAGTATACTTTTTAAGAAGCCCAATATGAAACAAAATGGTTGCCAAATGCATTATGGAAAAGATGTCAATAAGTAAGCAAGCAGTAAGTAGTTATTAATCAAATTATAGTTATATCATTGTGTTGGAGCATAGGCTGGACAAGGATATGTTGTGGCGTGCATGTCGCCATCACATACTAAAAATAATGTTGGAGACAGTGGTCATGCTTTCTCTTGGCCCATCCCAAGGTCCAGACATAGTGATTATCAGAGATTCCCGAGAAACTGGCGACTTATAGACCGATCAAAATAGAACACAGTGACATCCGATGAGTTTTTACAAGAAGCAATTTCCTGTCACAAACTTTTGGAGCTGACCATCACTTTCTTCGGCGGCGTTTATTCCAGGGGTATATCATTCAGTGCACCAGCTGGGCTGCATAGAACAAAGTGGATGGTCAAGAGTATTTATAGTCTTAAGATTTGGATGTTCAAGAGACAGTTCAAGTTGACAAGAAGAGAAGAAAAGGGGATAGCTGACATCTGCTTGTTCACAGTAATGCTGTATGTCAAAGTCTGGTTTCAAGCATCATATGCACCATTGGCTCCTCGAATAGACCTGGAGCTCTTGAAGGACATTGACAGATTGATAAACAAGGAGAAAAATTGTGCAGGTGCAGAGGTTGCAATGAAGACATTTCCGGGTCACTTCTGGTATCTGTCGGAGGAATTGGAGACTTTTGCGTTCTTTGATGATGGGGTCTCCATTGATTTATCAAGCGCCATATGGCTGCTCCTCTGGACAAAACTGGCATCGAACATCCACTAAAGAGAATACCAAGTAACCTCTGATCAGCTGGAAGCAACTGGAAAATTTTATCACGGAAAACACTAGAAGATTCTTCAGCATTACATGCATTCCAGCAAGTTTCATCCAACAAGATGTTGATACTTGGCCAAACGATGAGAACTACAAGTTTGGCCAAGGCCACTGCCACCTCAGTAAGAGATGTGAAATACATAGCAGAGCGTGGAGAACTGGAAGAAAATATTTTCCATAGAGGTGGCGATGGGTAATTGGGTATGCAGTTCCATTGACTTGCATTTCCTTAGACTCAATTTATGAGGTAAGTTTATGAGGTAATGAGCTCATGGACGAGTATAACAAGCTTCAAACAAATAATGACGATCATAAGCAGTTTCTGGAATATCGTCACAGATATCCAAACAGGAACAAAGACACTGATTCATTAATACATTAAGTAGTAACTGGAACTAAACATTTTAATGTTCACTTGTGTGTCTTGACCCAAATAGTAAATACTACCGTCCACCACTGCCCACCAGAATTTGTTTTGAATTTGTGCATAAGAATAGTAGGCCTATACAATATTCTATGTATTGTGTGCGTTTTTACAATTATTTGATATAATTATGTTATGTCCGGTAGCAACCTCTAAAACTCAAAAAATCTCCACAAACTTTTCAGTATTATTATTTTTGTACCTAAAACTAAAAGTTTGGAGGGTGCCTCGTTTAAAATTCCCCCAACAAATTTTTTACATGGAGCTAAGGACCACCCTAATATATATATGCATTCATTTATATATTCGTTCATATTCGTTTATATATTGCGTCATCTGAGCATGCTTATGCCACGCCAAGTACCAACTCGAGTCCAAAGTTTCGTGCGTATAAATAAAGTGTAACATTCATTTATTTAATGTGGTAAGATCGATCAACTTCTTAGCGGATATGCACACTATGTTGGATATTTAACACGTTTACAATTCCTCCACGGACCCCTTGCCCTCTCTTCTCTCCTGTCTCTCAATAATATCTAGGCTACTTAGCTCCATACATCGCAGTTTCCTGTTCAAAGTACACAGCATGCGATATCATAATCTGAGCAATGACTTGACTGTCGCTGTGAATTCGACATTCAGTGACTTAAACAAATGAACAGTCGCACTGACGCATGTTATAAGAGGTTTACGTTGCAAGTGTTTTCTTCTGAAGCGTAGAAAGAAACATAGCACACGCAGGAGGATACAACAGTCGAATCCAAAACTGGTACACCGCATTCTGCTGTGACAAATGAAGCTAGAGAGGCGAGTTGCCTTTACAGTTAATTTATGTACAACATACACGTAACATTATTATGTATAATTGAATTGGCATTATATGCATATTTCAAAGTGTACGGTAGAGACGATTTCATAATGCCTTTACTTTTGTTTGTTACATCTCTTTCTCTCTCTCTCCTCTTATATTTCTTGCTCTCTCTGTCTCTGTCTCTCTCTGTCTCTCTCTGTCTCTCTGTCTCTGTCTCTCTCTGTCTCTCTCTCTCTCTAGTTTATCTGTGCGTGGCTGCCTCATTCTTTTCCGCTGATCCAAGTTCTAAACTTTCTGTGCAAATAAAAACTGGGCATGACTAAGTGCTGTGTCAAATGGAATTAAGTATATGCTTTGCATTCACAGGTACTTTACTCACATAAACAAATAAACACAGTCGACTTTCTATCTGCTCCATAATTTTTATAACAGCCAATTTGACAAAGGTCGTCGTAATTAAAATGGAGCCATTCAAAGATCTATGACTGTCAGATGTCGTAGACTTAATAATTATGTTAGAGTGTCCAATGTGAACTTATGTATACATCGTTTCCACCGAGGTCGAGCTAAGGCGCCTCGTAGTAGCCGTCTTGGAGAGGCGCTATACAAATGCTCTCAACGAACGAATGCATCAACATTTTTAGACCCATAGAGCCTTTCCAGAACTTCTGCAATGCGCTGATTTATGTAAAACTATCGATGGCTTGTCTGCTGTAGTCCACTGTAAAAAGGTCACTTCTACAGCCTGGCAGAGTTCAGAGTTTTAGCTGCATGAAGTGCTAACAGTCTGTATAACAGGTAAAACATGGCACATACATTGAGGAACGGATCTGTCGTATTTAATGTAATGTTATGCAATTGATGAATCGCCATTCAACCACTCCATAAAAGCGATGCTTACATGGCTATTTCCTAACTGATCTAAACAAATGCGACTTAAGGTAGACAGAAAATGCGTGTTCAGTTGAATCTATTTAAATAGTAATATATTTGATGGAAGATTGTTCCGATAGACGAGAAAGCGCGAAGAGATCCATCACTGTTGCGCGGAGGCAAAGAACCTGTAAATCTCCACAGCTAGGATTGTAGCCCATAACTTATACATAGACTCCAGGTTCTATTGTGAAGTTAATTAGGTCAAAATTAAATAAGTTGTGCTATAGGCCCTACGCCTGTGATTATATCATTATAAAAGTTTCCGGAAATACTCTGCATAATTCCATGCATGACAATTAACTGTCAGCTTGGATAACTTCGTAGTTGCTAAGTTCCTGGTAGAGACGATCATTGTTCCTTGCATCGCTGTTGAGCACTTCGTAAGGATTGGCAACTTCTCCATTGGTAGCTACTGTAGCGACTCCCAGAGCCTCATCTCCAACATCACCTTCTGGTTTCTTTAGAGCCACATCGTTCAGTCTTTGATCGTTGGTTTTGGATGAGTTATTCTTTGATGTGCGATCAAATTCACCTTTCGAAGCGCCTCTCTTGAAATTCCTACAACACGCATAGTGAGCAATATGCAGCAACCGCAGTTTCTCACCAACAAACGTCGTAGCGATGAAAAATGTTATTATATGACCTTTGAAGTAGAATATTATTGAAAGCTACATGTATACTTACATACATTAAGTAAAATTTAAAAAATTAGAGCTACATACAGCTTAGTAAATTCGATTTCAAGTCATAATGGCGATTTTTAAACTGGCTAGTGGAACATTTACACCGCCAATCTGCAAAGCCGACTTCATGACAAGACGTGATATATTCTACAGCACATACTAAGATATCTTATAGAAGGTTTTAAAACTGAAAATTTATTTGATTGGTATTATTTTGTTTTATGTTAGCCATAAGGTACAAACTACAACAAAGAAGCATTTCCAAACAAAGTAACGAATTGCTGATTGATTTAACAAAGCGTAGAGTCATAATCGAACCATACCTGATCTGTTTTCTTTTCAAGGCAAAGATAACTCCCAGAATAACGAGAGCGGATACAAGTGGCAGTCCAACGCCAAGACCGACAGCCAAACCGACTTCAATGAAAATTGAAAATAACATTCAAATACAGAAGATATCAGAAAACGCACAAAACACATGTTATGGCTTCCATGATATTAAGCATTATTAAAATACTTGAAATTATTAGTTCACTGTCTCTTGTATATCGATGGACTAGTATTGTACAATGTATATCAGTATATTTCATCTAGTCTCACCTCTAGTAGCAATTTCGTTCTCTTTCGAATCGTCTGTAGAAGCTGGGAATACGGCCGTGGATGAAGAAGATTGAGATAGTTGAATAGCTTTCGACGTCGATGATATCAAATTGTCCGTGGTACCTGGAAGCAATTGCGAAGTCGTTGTCGTTGTTTTTATGGCACTTTTTGGTTGCACAGTTGTTTGGATTATACTGAACACTAAAGCAGTAATGGCAATGCAGGTTAGTTTTATCAAGTGAACGTGCGAATCATGTCAGCATACAGACCGACAAACCCTCTACTGATGTTGCCATTTTCATCACCATGACCACCAACGGTGCACCAGCGTGGCGTTGGTGATCATGGTGATGAGCACCAGCTTCGCCATCATTTGAAAGATTGGCTGGATATAGCTTCATGCTTCATGCTATTGGACTGAAGCGCTTCGTTTTTCAGAAACGTTGTCAATTTCATGTAAACTATCCAATATGTTGATAAATGGTCTTAAAACTCTGATAAAACATAGCACATTAATAGCAATAAAAGATAAGTATAACCATTAGAAGAAGAGAATAATCACTTGTTTGCTGTGGAAATTTTCCTTAGGCATCATAAAACAGTATAATTAATAATATTTAGAATATTAATTACCCCGCCTTAATAAGTAAACCTTGATATATTTTATGTGCTAATGATTAGATGGACCTGTTAGACAGATGAATTGGTGATTCTGATTACAGTCACATTCAATCCACTTCCAGTTGTAGAGATTCCTAGCACCAAGACAGATGCACTTCTTGTTGTAATCAGACGGATGACCATCGAACCAATTCGTAAAGTTGACTTCAGAACCTAAAAGGATATCATACATTTATCATATATCAATTCATTTTGGCGATATAATTACTTTATCACGTACCTATAGTTGAAAATATTCAATATATCGCATAAGCATGCAGCATATTTACTGATCATTCGCTAATACATTATCCATAAAGGAGATCATATAATGACGAATAAACTATAGCATCCAAAGAATTTCATAAGTAATCGCTGACGAGCGAATGGACCTTTACTTTCCATAATTATTGCTTAGCTCACAGCATCATGCTAAATACCTGTGTCGATCCATTTCCATTTTAATCGTCTGAGTCCGACCCAGTAATCAGTTGATGATGTTGGATAAAGCGCTGAGCTGTTCAATGTAGAAAAGGTATCTCTGTTGAGGTAATCGAATGAAGCTAAGTCTCCTCCTTCTCTCTGGCAGTTGATTCTGGCATCGAACCAAGATACTTTTGGATTGTCGTATTTTCTGTAGCATCTTCCATGAAACTGGAATCCATTGTCACCGCAGTTAGATGTGTCACCTGTAGGTAAGTTTTTTTTAAATTTATGTATGAAGGCACTTAAAATGGCTTATCTTTTTTTTATAGTTTTGAGCCGTTGTAGTATCGTATAATACCCACTGCATATTATGCAGTGGGTATGAGAGGTTCTTTCTGTAACGCTTTATGTGTCTTGATAATATACGTGTATACATAATAGTTTTTTGTAGTTTATTAATATTGGAATTCAAATCAGTCACAGAATAGGTCAATTCTAAAACTACTGATGAATATTTTTTGTAAGAGTTAGTAAGGCTGCCTCAAATTGAAAAGAAACTCAATGAAAACTTACGCTAGCTTTATAATAATAATAACAACGACGATTTCTATGGCGTTGTAGCACAGCCTTGCCGTTACAAGGGCGCCTCACAACCAAATAATATGACCAACGCCACTTAAAAAGACAACCCTTGCCAAAAGTGTATCTACTGAGAATGTTACTACATTTTAAAGAAACCACATTCCTATCTAAATAGGCCCCTATATAGTGAGTATTATATGGGATCAAATGAAGTCCGCACTATTCTATTCCCTATTCTGAAAATATAATACAAAGAGAGATGATAATTAATAAGTAAAATTTCATACCTGAATACTGACATAAATAGGATCTCTTGTCAGTTGGTTTGCTGGCCATTAGACTGTAATTCCCAATCAGGAGATATGCATATTGACGATAGTTCGATTCCGTCGTTTGTCCTTGGACATTAGTATCTATTGAGAGATAAAATAAACTGAATTGAAGATTTCTCCTATTCAATGCATATGAATCATAAACAGTGGCGTTATTGTGTTTACACAGATCAGATACAATATAACGTTCTCTGTCTTGACTATCGTAACACTAAAATGCGATAGAGTATGGAATGAAAAATTGTGTGATTTATTTCAAAGAAATTAAATGTGCTAATCGTTTCAGAAATGCAGTTTTCGAAATAAACAGAAGACGGAGTCCTCTAAACGCCTAAAAATTGAACAAAGGAATGAAGTAAAATAGTAATCGTATTCTTACCTGTAAGATATTGTCCGCTTAGCCATTGCCAGTTGATGAGTTCTAGCTGCGCATTCAGAATTATGTCGTTTTCAGTTAAAACATTATCTGAGACGGCATCATTGGCAAACTGTTCTATGTTTGTTTGAAGGTCACTGTTAGTAACCGATGCCAACAGAGATCCATTGAGATTATTTCTACACCAATCCTGGGCTCCCATTTGTGTCGTCCATTGGTTTCCTGCATTGTCTCTGATAGTTAAATTATATTCACCATAGCTTTTACTGTAGTAGGCAGAAGTTCGACCGCACACCAGTAACAAGTCTAAAACAACATTTAACAATTAATTATCTTTCTGATTATTTACTGTTTCCAATGAAAACATTTTACGATGAATCCTATTTTACTCATTTGAGACGAGTCAAAAAAGGAAACGTAAATGGATAATGTAAAACTCAAGCATGCGAATTATACCTCAAGCCTGTTTCAGTCTCTGGGATTCGGTGTCTTTGATCGATTGTTGGAATGCATTTGTCCTTTGAGTGGATATTGCGTTATGCTTAGCGAGGCTTGCTGCTGTCGAATTTAATTTTACAGTGATCCAGTTTACAGCGTATAAGAAGTTATTAAGCTCGGCCATCTTAAGGAAGTAAACGATAGGCCTATTTAATTCGTTTTCTGTAGTTGGCTAGCACGAATCATGTTAAGAAAGATCTGAACGTTTTTAAGACAAAGTTTAGGCAATCTCTCTTACCGAACAATGCCAGAAAATATATTTCGCAATAGTTCATCGCTGAAATATTTTGTCCTGAGCTAATCCATAATAAATCTGCTCCAAAGTAGGCCTAATATCTTCAGTATTCCACAACAGCTAAAGTATACGCAGAGAAAAATGCCTTGCAGTATATTTAGAGATCCCGGGTAGCCTAACTACTGCCAAGTGGTAGGCCTATAGCTATTTATACTGCAAAGAGGAAGCTAAAACAAGGAAGCTTTAGTATAGTTTCGATGCGTCATCAATGCTAAAGCAATTTGAAATCGTTCCAACAAAATGATTTGGCAGAGTAGCATTGGTATAAGCAGCCGCATATGTTGTGATAATACTAGTGCAAGATGTTCAACAAAACAGTACTGAATAAAGTGGCTCTGTGAAGCCAGGTTATTGTGTTGTATATGGATCACTCAGCGCGTCTTAGTGGTCCCACTTGCCAAGATGGCAGATGCCATACAGCCAGTTTAAACATAGTCTTAGCGCATGTTTCACCAGCCCACCGTGACGGTCGAGGAGTCTCAGTGTCTACAAACAATATGCTTGTATGAGCGTGCTAATGTCCCGCTAGGCACGAACTTGAGTCTAAACGTTTCATGCCGCATAAATCAAGTGCAAGACTTGTTAAATTAACACTCTGAAGACGAGCTGCATTGGTTTTCCAGTAACTTTTAGTAAACGCTCGTCGTTTAAGTATTAATATGAGACGTAGTAAAGTCGATTTTTGAGTACATGTTATGATTTTCAATTAATATACAATTCCACCACCGACTATTGCCCTCTCTTCTCTCCTGTCTGTCGTTAATATCTGCTTAGCCGCCTCTACCTCAGTTTGCCTGTTAGAAATATAGAAAATGAGAAAGTCCAATACCATAAAGCAATGCTTTGATCATCGCAGTGAATTCGATATTCAGTGGATTGGAACAAATGAACAGTTGTATTTTTATCTCATGATAAAAGAGGTTTACGTTGTTACAAGCGCTCTCTTTTCTACAGTAGAAAGGCATGGGCCATTCACAGAGGAATGCTATGGTCGAATCTACAACTGGAGCACCGCATTGTGTCGCGTTATATAAAACAAGATAGGCGAGTTGCCTTCACAGATATTTACATACACTATAGGCTACACGTAGCATCATTATTTATATTTGAAATGACATTATATACAAATATGAAAGTATAGAGTCAATTTCATGATACCATTTCTTCCGTTGCATCGCTCTCCATCTCCCACCATAGGCCTATAGGCTACTTTGCTCTCTCCGTCTCCCTCTCTCCATCTTTCTGCCTCTGCCTCTCCGTCTCCGTCTCCTTCTTTCATTCTCCCCTCCTCTCTCTCTGTCTCTCTCTCTGTCTCTCTCTCATCTGTTTGTCTCTCTCTCTCTCTCTCTCTCTCTCTCTCTCTCTCTCTCTCTCTCTCTCTCTCTCTCTGTATCTCTCTCATTTGTTTGTCTGTTTGTCTCTCTCTCTCTAATCTACATGTATCTCTGTCTCGCTTTCAATCATCCATGTTTCAACCTATCTGTCGAATTGAAAACTGTGGCTCGTCTTTGTGCTGTGTCTAGTAAAACTAGCACATACTTTGCTTACACATGTATTTCAGGTTCTTCACAGATATTGTCGTATATATAGATATACACCGTGTCTCAAAATAAACTGTGCAAAATTGTTTCTGTCAGAACTTCGTCAAATTTCCACCAATTTTAATAATTTTTGGTAGGTAGATGGAAAAATAGCTGAAATTGTATGCTATACATAAATTTTCCACCTCACCTGACTCATGTCACCGCACTACCTTGTTAAACACAGATGTACCAATTTCTTATATAACGCTTAAATTTTAACAACTAGCGTCTCGAAACGTGGCTGCACTGAAATCCATTTCATCGAGCCGGGTGTCAAAGTGAATGGGGCCTACTATCGCGACAACCTTCTTGCCCAGAAGCTACTGCCAGACATACGCCGGATATCCCAGGGCGAGTTTTTTGTCTTTCAACAGGATGGTGCCCCGGCGCATCGAGTACGCGACACTGTCTCTTTCCTGGAGCGAGAAACGCCCGACTTCATACCTCCAACACTGTGGCCGCCGAATTCATCGGATCTTAACCCAGTCGACTATAGCATAATGGAGTGTGCTGCAGGAAAAGGTTTACAGCTCCAGAATAGCCAACGTCGACGAACTCAAAACGCGTCTGATCGACGAATAGGCGCGCTTTGACCAGTCGCTCGTTGATGCTGCTATCGGCCAGTGGAGTCGCCGTCTAAGCGCTTGTGTCCGTGTAAGCGGGGCACATTTCGAGCACCAATTCTAACACTTTTAAGCAGATCTGTCATAACAATTAAAAACTCTGCTAAGTAAACCATATTTTACTTTACTGCGTGCTAATTAAGTCGTCAGGTAGTTTGTTGCATGCAAAAAAATTTAATCGTTATATAAGAAATTGGTACATCTGTGTTTAACAAGGTAGTGTGGTAACATGAGTCAGGTGAGGTGGGAAATTTATGTATAGCATAAAATTTCAGCTATTTTTCCATCTATCTACCAAAAATTATTAAAATTGGTGGAAATTTGACGAAGTTCTGACAGAAGCAATTTTGCACAGTTTATTTTGAGACACGGTGTAGAATGGCAGATATCGTAGACTTAACCTGTTAAGTGCCCCATATCCACAATCGTTAGCTCATTAAGATTTATGTGTGTATGCATCTTTCCGCAGAGGTTGGTCTGGGTACGCCCCTGAGTAGTTATCTTGGAAAGGCGATATATAAATGCTCGAAATGAATGAACGAATGAACGTTTGTAACTTATAGAGCCTTTCCAGAACTTCTGAAAGGTTGTGCTGATCCACGTAATGATAGCTATGGCTAGTCTGCTGTAGTCAACTGTACAAAGTCCACTTTCACTGAGTACTTGGTCTCGGAAGAGGTTGCTTGCATTGACTTATAGTAGTTTGATAGCAGGTAAAGCACTAAACCACACTGAGGACAAATCTGCACTAGGGCCTATCTAATGTAATTTTAATTAATGTAATATAACTGATGCAATGTTCTTCGAGCACCTCCCCCAAAACGCTGCTTACGTGGCTATCCCCATCTTATCTAAACTAGGTCGACTTAGATTCGACAGTGAATACATGTATATGTTCAGTAGAATCATTTCGAAACCGAACTACATCTAGTGTAAGATTGTTCCGATACACGATAGAGCTAGACGAGATCTCTTGTTAAAGCGCGGAAGCGAGAAGCCTGTAAATCTACACGGCTATGATTGGATCCCACCACGGGCACACAAACTCTAGGCTCTATTGTCAAATCAATTGCATCAAAATTAAATATATAGTTTCATCACAACTATAATTATAGCCTTTTAAGAGTCTCCGAAAGAGGTTTGCTATAACGCCATGCATAACAATTAACTGTCAGCTTGGATAACTTCGTAGTTGCTAAGTTCCTGGTAGAGACGATCGTTGTTCCTTGCATAATTTTTCAGCCCTTCGTAAGGATTGGCGACTTCCCCATCAGTAGCTACTGTGGAGCCTTCTAACACATGATTTCCAGCATCAGGTTCTGGTATCTAATAATCCGTTTCGTTCAAACTGTGATCGTTGTTTGCGGGTAAGTTATTCGTTGATGTTCGATCAAACACAGCTTCTGAAACTTCCCTCCTGAAGTTCCTACAGCACGCAAAATGTGCAACATATAAAAACCGCAGTTTCTCTTCAACAAATGTCCAAGCGATTAAAAATGTGGATAAGACAGATTTGAAGTAGAATTGAAAGCTATAGTAACATATAGTAAAGTAGAATATTCTACAGCTGATTATAAAATGACTCATGGAAGGTTTTAAAACTGAAAACTTTACTGATATTCATTTTATATTTACCATAATATACAAACTGCAATGAGAACAATATTTTATGAACAGAGTAACCATTTGCAATTAATTAATTAATTTAGCAAGGCTTAGAATCATAATATCAAACCTGCACTGGTTCGTTTTGAATACGAGGAGAATTCCCAGAATGACAATAACAGTTACAAGTGGTAGTCCAACACCAAAACCAGCAGCGAAACCGACTTCAATGAAATAGAAAAGAAAACATTAATTAAATGCACGAAAAATATCAGACAAACATAAATCACTTTAAAGTCCTTTTGATGATATGCATTATAAAAATGGATCATTTTCTGTCTTTAAACTGTCCTATCGATGTGGTTAATTCAGTCTCACCTCTAGAAGCAATGTCGTTCTCTTTCGAATCGTATGAATTAGCTAAAGATGCAGGCAATGAAGAAGATTGCGATGGCTGAATATCTTTCGACGTCGATGACCTCAATCTTTCCAAGATTCTTGGAAACCACTGCGATGTCGTTGTCGTGTTTATAATGGCATTTGTCGGGTCCACGGTTATTTGGTATCCACGGGCCCCTAAATCAACAAATGTGGATAAACAGTTTCGAAGTAGAATTGAAAGCTATGACTACATATATAGTAGAATATTCTACATCTGGTTGCTAAATTACTCATAGAAGGTTTCAAAACTAAAAACATTTCTGATATTGACCATAATTACACTATACACTGCGATAAGAAAAATAATTTCTCAATAAAGAAACCATTTGCAATAAATTACTCATACTAACAAGGCTTAGAATCACGACATCAAACCTGAGCTGTTTCCCTCCTAATGAAATAGACAAAATTATACACAGAAAACATCAAAGTAGAATCTCCCGTTCAACTGGAATCTATTTTCTCCGCAGTTGGATGTGTAAGTTTATTTTTATTTTTGTACGAAGGCACTAAAAATGGCTTATCTTGTCATCGTTTTAGTCGCTACATAGTCGTGTATGCAATGCTTATGAGAGGTTCTTAACGAGTGCTTACATACAAAACAGTTTTTCTTAATTTATTAATATTAAGATCAAAATCAGTCGCAGAGTAGGTCAATTCTAAAATAAATGAGGAATTTTTCTTGTAAGAGTTAATACGTCTACTTCAGATTGGGTCAGAAGAAACTCGGTGAAAACTCATTTAAACTTTATGCTATGACCGAAGTTACTTGAAAAACACCCTTGCCAAAGGAAAGTGTAGCTACTGAGAATTCCATTAGATTGAGTAAACCAAATTTTGGTACCCCATGTGGGGGTTCCGGGAAGCGGGGTGTACAACCCCTTCGGAACTCCGCGAAACCAATTGCGAGATCTAAAAGGTTATTCTTCTGTTAACTGTTGTACTGTTTACACGTTGGTTACCGAATAAAATTGAATTGAATTGAATTGAAATTGAGATCGAAATGCATCATGTAATTTAGGATAAAATGTAATCCCCACTCTGCAAAAATAACTTAACAGAGATGGTAATTAATTAAATTAAATTTCATATTTGAGTACTGACATAGATAGGATCTCTTGTCGGTTTCCCTTATAAATGCATATGAATCACAAACAGTTGCATTACTATGCTTACGTGAAGTTCCTTTGCTGGCCATTAGGCTACAATTCCAAACCCGGCGGCGACGTCCTCTTTTTCGTCGGAATGCATTAATCCATTTCACCACTTGTCCTTGGCTGTCAGTGTCTGTTGCAAGATAACAACTTGGAAAACATGCAAAATAAAGTGGCGTGAATTTTTTTTCTATTCAATGCATTATGAATTGTAAACGACTGTATTATTATGTTCATACAGATCAGGTTCAACGTTGAACCTGATCTGTGAAACCACAATGATGCAATTCTCTGTCTAAGATATCATAGCATTATATCAAGAGATATGCTTAATGTAGATAAGTAGAATCCGCCGTTTTTCCTTGAACTTCAGCGTCTGTTGCAAGATAAATAATGTCGATAAGGGTTCCCTAATTGTAACTGTAATTGTAATTACGACAATTTATATAGCATCGTTGGTAGCAAGCTACTTCTAGGATGCTTCACACAAACACAAATGCATCATAAATGCACATGAATCATAAACAGTTGCATTAGTGTGTTTACGTGAAACAGGCTCAGCAGACAGAAAATGCTCTCTCTAAGAACTATCATGAAAATATCTTGCGATATAACATGCAATGAATTCATACGTTGCGTGATTAGTTAAAAATTGAACACGATGATCGTTTCAGAAACTCGGTTTTCAAGTAAACAGAAGATAATAGTCCTCTGAACGCCGAGAAACTGCACTGAGGCGTAGAGTAATAGTAAACGTAGTCTTACTTGTAAGATGTTGTGCGTTTAGCCATTGGCAGTCGGTGAGTTGTAGTTGTGCATCCAGAGTTGTGTTGTTAGCACTTAAATAATTAACGGAGATGGAATCATTGACGAACATTTCTGTGTTTGTTTGAAGGCCAATATTAGTAATCGATGCCAACGAAGATCCATTTAGATTATTTCTGCACCATTGTTGGGCTCCCGTTTGTGTCGTCCACTGGGCTTGGTTTCCTGCATTCCCTCTGATAGTAAAACGATATTCGCCATAGTTTTCAGTATTGTAGTAGGCAGAAGCGCCACTGCATATCAGCAGTAAGTCTAGAACAACAATCAAAAACTATTTAACTTACCTCTTTTGCTTTGAAAAGGAAACTGAAATGTTACAGCCATGCATGAGAGCAACTAATACTAGTTCCCCACTCTAGGAATCAGTGTCATTTTAGGATAGAATGATTAATGTAATCACATATATGCATATCCCTATTCCTTGTGAATTAATGTCACTGCTGTGTAATAGATTGCTCGCATTTATTTATCGTTTCGAACGACATTTCATGACATTCCTAACTAGGTAAACTTTGATATCCATTACAATAGTTTAACGGACAGGTTTACGGCATATAACAAGTTATTAGACTTGATTATCTTGAATAAAACAATTTAGATATAGGCAAATAAAGTTGTCAGCCATACTGGGATTGCGCGAGTCATATCACGTGCCATTCCGAAATGCTAACGAATTTTGAAGTTAGCGATATTGTGTCTTACCGAACAATGCCAGACCAAATATACCATAATCTTTCATACTGAATAATATTCAAGATTGATTACATCTTAAAACTTTGCTCAAGTGACCTGTATTAGACCCGATTAAGACAACTGGAAATTGAAGAAAATTTCCTATGTGCTGAGAAAATACCTTAAAGTATTTTTAGAGACTAGGAAAATTACCCGTCAAGTGGTATATTAATCATTCTGCCTAAGAAGGTAAATGAAGCACAAGCAGTTTTTGTAAAATGCCTCGCCGAATCAATATCAAATAGGTCCAAGCCAATGCTCTTCAGTAAGGCAGTACCGGTACATTATTGTTAAGATAACAATAGTGCGATCGTCAACCCAGCAGCAGGCCTAATATTGATGCCGAACTAATGGAGTTGTGTTGTACAGCCATACACTTGTTGGCTGTGAGGGCAACATTTCCAATAGGCCTACGCCTTGAAAGGCCGACTAGGTGGCAGCGCAAGCCATGTATGCAATTTAAAGAAGGTTAGAGTCACCGCATATTTCATTGTCTGACTGTCACCGCAGAAATAGCCTCAGTACCTCCGAACTGTATAATTATTCTTTGGAGGTGGTTCAAGCCACGCCTGGTATCGACTTAAGTCAAAAATGCCTAATAAATACATTGTAAAGTTCATTCATTATTGGCAAGATATGGTAAATCTATTTCTGAGTTGAGATGCACAACAATTATACAAGAAATTCAATTCCACGACAGCTTTCTTTCTTGCACTTTCTTCTCCCTTCTATACTCTAATTCTCAGCCAACTCTCAGACTACTTGTAAGTATCTACACGGCCAGAGAAACGAGAGTCGGAATAGGGTGAAGCTATGTTTGTATGGATCTGGATACATAAGCAGGTCAACGTACACATTTCTTAAATTCAACGTTCACGTTCTTGTTTTGTCTACTAAATAAAGTTCCGTTCATAACAATATTTAAAATCAGTTTTGTTAGCGTGCAGAGCGACCCTGGTTGCGTTTTCTTGAAGCACAGCATAAAATGTACAATTACAATATCAATATCACACAATGGTCGCTTCAAATAGATTCATAATCCGTGTCACCCAACAGCAAAAGGACATGTGATGCTCCTATGGGAACATTCTCTTCTGAGCACAAGTTGAACAACATGTAATTAATAAATCTTTATAGGAGCATTCCTCTGAAGTTGTGTCTGAGCAACCAGACGGATACAATCCTCCGATTAACAAACTTTACGGAGCTCTAGATCCACCCTTTCTCTACTTCGGCTTCCTGTCAATCGTCAACGCCTCAAATTAGAACACACCAGGCCTAGCGGTCAACGAAAATCGAATCACTTTCCGAAATTGCGAGGCAGACCCCAACAGATAATTCACCCTCTACACCAACGACGAAAACCGCCGCTGGACCCATACGCGGTTCCTGGCAAGTTCCACGACCTCATAATGGCCCACCTATGGCCAAATTCATGGGGCATCGTGATGCTTCAAGAGTTCATTCATCTACTAAACGCAACTATATGAAAGTGTATATTTAATCTATCCGCCTCAGATATGCATAAGATAACGTAAATAAGCGTATTTTAGGGAACCCTCAAGAGCGCTAACATAACATAATGATGGTTTTAAATAGATTCCGCGCCCGCAACTGTAAAGTCAACTGGAAGACTTGTGTTGGCCAATCGGAAATATTTTCATATTCGCTTCATATGACGAATACGTGATGTTAATTCTGGGTTCAGTTAAACCTCATCCCTTCAAAAGCTAACGTTGGTATAGTACACTAAGAGCTACATGTAATGATGATCTTTGCAGGAGCACTCCTCTGTAGTTGAGAATTTCATTTTCAAGACCATGGGTAGGAATAGTCGTGCCGCCGTTCATAAACTTCGGCATCCGTCCTCAAGCCAACACAGCGGCCTCGAATAACAACATCCAAGGCTTACAGGTCAACGGCCAACAAACCACCTTCAGCGACTGTGGCGGGGACCTCGGCGTCCAATTCCTCATCTACACTATCAACAAAGGTGATATATCAAAGTTAAATGAGGTTCATATGAGAGAATGCGATCTGTTGTTCGCGAACATGTTGCTGGATCCGGCGGATAGCGTGATACCTGACGATTCATTCTTCATTGGAGAGACGAGCTGGGGAGAATGTGGCTGCTACATACAGAACGATAAGACTTCGAACATCACTGGCCTGAACATTGGCTTCAGATAAACAGATCTTCGTTTAAGATTCGTCTGAGTTTCTTTTAAACAGCAAAACCCAAGCAAAGTTCTTGCTTCAACAAACATAAATCATTGCAACGAATCTGATATCGTATCTTTAGTTATTTTTTTGGCCATTTATATAGCGCTTCGTTTTAGGCCTCCGTGAAGATCACAAACAGACAAAGCTTTGATATCTTCTTGCAAGTTTACATTATTAGAACATGTTGGCTTTCCACTTCGTATTTAAACGCTATTCACTATTACGATGGCATTGTTTCGAGTACTACATCTGATGTAACATAGACGCATACTAATATTGGAAATTACAAATGAGTTCATTTTCATATATACCCTGGCAAGACATATTTAGCCGTTTGAGTAACAGGTTGTACTTCAGCCCAAACAGAAGTCATAACTATTATGGTTTCTAGTGCAGCTGAATAGTGTTCTTATGTAACGGTCTGCAATTACAAACGTGCATTTCCACCACGAACAGCTAGGGAACTCTTTCAGCCTGTGTGAAGTCGCACCATGTTGCAGCCATTATTATAGCACTGATACTTTCTCGCCCCCTTGTGAGGTTCTAAAAGGACGCTATATAAATATCCTTTTACACGAATGGCTATAGGCAGACATACATAGGCCCCTACAGTTATACCTGTATAAACAGATAAATGACACTGTACGAAAGGTCACTCGTATTGGCTTCAGATCCTCAAAGCATATCATATAGGCCTATTTATCATATATGTGGATTATGTGTTGGCGTAATTGCATCGTTGCATCGTTTCGGATTGTCGTGTTTTCTGCAGCGCCTTCTTAAATTGAACTGGAATTCATTGTAATCACAATTAGATGACTCACCTGCCTGCATGTGATACAATAATTATGTCTATGTGAAAGTAAAACAAACCCAACCGAAGTGCTGCTGTTAGCCAATACACTTGCTGTGGCTATATCGTGCGGTGCATATTGTAACCTCCGATTAATATAGCGCCCTTTCAAGAGACACTTTTCGTCTGAGGCGCAACCAATCTGCTAACACAAAACTCCAATCAAAGAAGATGACTTGCACAGAGACATGAAGAGACCAAGGACCTCATGTCGTATACTTCGTAGGCAGACTAACCCGAATAGGTGGACCAACTCTTAGCCTCTGTGTTGCACTGTATAGAATCCTTATGGAAGGGAAGACCAAGTCACATTGCACAGCAGGACGAAGAGACCTACAGTCAGGAACGGATGGGATCGAGATACATGGCTCTCCTAAAATACGAAATCATCTCGCCTACCTACAAGGTAATTACATGTAAGCGTTTAGTTCTAAAAACTCATTGCTTTTTGCATGAAACTGAATATAATTATACCCAAGCCAGAATGCATTCAATGCAGATTTCAGTTTCCTGAGGCGGGACAGTCAACCATGGTCCGCGTGAATTCATGCATCGGAATCGTCGTGGCAACACTTTCGATGCGCATCTTCTTCACCTGCTGTGGAAACGTCAGTTCCGGTCAAAGGTCACACACAGATGACACGCAGTGGGGGGGGGGGAGCAGACAATGAAGGAGAAATAATGCAAGTTTGTTATTTTAGGGATCTAAAATCAAAACTGGTAGCACCGTCTCTTTCAATGTCCGTTCAGTTAGTATGTATACGCATACATTCCTTTGTATCATTTGCCTCTATTCTCATCTTTCTCTATGATCTATTCTTGGTTGCCTGCCTACCGTGTTACCTCTCTGTCTCTGTCTCTGTCTGTCTCTGCCTCTGTCTCTCTGTCTCTCTGTCTCTGTCTCTGTCTCCGTCTCTATCTGTCTATCTTTCACTCACTCACTAACTCACTCACTTACTCATTCACTCTCAGTTCCAGCCACTTTGTCGAATCGAAACTTGGTACACGACTTTGTGCAGCGTCAAAACACTATGTATAACCTTGCTCACAGTTTACTGTGATCCACTGATCTACCTGTAGATACCTATATCATAAAACTATGTTATCTGTATCTAATAAGCGCCACTATCTAATGACTAAACCATCAAGTATAGAATGCTGAAAGCATTTGGCTATCGTTCGCACAATCCAGGTTTTCTGTTCATCACACATCAAGTATTATGCCTACTTAATGCTTGAGTCAATATTCGAACAAAATTCATTCATTCATTCATTCATTCATTCTGAAAATTTATATAGCGCTCCTTCAAGATACCTACTCAGGTGCGCTCCCAGCTCAGCCACGGCTAAAAAAGAAAGACTTGAGCGATTTATGAAATGCAGGCAAATTATTCAGAGGTAGTAATCGCAGTTCCAGCGGGAGCCCATTCCAAGTGGAGGGACCCACAACTGAGAAAGCCCGGCGCTGCCCAATAGAAGAACGAGCACGCGGGACCAAGAGCTCCCCTCTGGCCGAGGAGCGTAGTGCCCGACGCGCTACGACGTCGGACACCGGGCGGCAAAGGTCACGAAGGTAAGATGGAGCGCAGCCTAGAAGACAACGAGAGACTAAGGCAGCGATCCGATAGGAAATACGCTGCGCGATAGGGAGCCAGTGCAACACATCGCGCATGTAGGCAGATACAGGAGCGAACTTGGGGATACGCCCGACAAGTCGAGCGGCTGAGCGTAGAACCCGATCCAGACGCCCTAAGACTCCGAGTGGGAGACCAGCTAGAATCGAGCAACAATGGTCAATTCGACTGGTAACAAAAGCATGGACGAGAACCAACGAGAACCAACCAAAATGAGTTCTATGTCTACTTCAAAACCACTAGATCAAATGTAGTTACTAATCCAAAATGGCGTAATTAGCAATTAAAAATAACGTAATTAGCAATTAAAAATAAATGTCTATGAGATTGTTCACGACTGCAAGAACATTAAACTAAATCATTTTGTACTTCATGACTTGCCGCAGTGATTACGTCCCAAGCTGTTGCACACGAGAAGAAATCGAAAAAAATCATATCCAAGTTGTCACACTCTTCCCCAGCTTGGCCTTCGCCGGTTGTTCTTCTAAAGAAGCGACGAGAAGAGTCACAAATAAATTCGACCTGCCTTTCACCTGTAGGCGAGAGTCTGTTGTCAAAAGAATGGCTGTCTGCAGAGTGTGTCTGGTATTCGTTCTTCTCGCATTGTGGTCGACTTCATTGGATGCAGGTTAGTTTTCTTGGTTACTCCGGTCACTTCTTCCTTGATTACTCTTTTCTATCATAAGTGTGTAACGTTGCTTTCGCAATCTAGAACAAGCTAACATGTGTCATTTAGCTGACCTAGATGCATTTCGATATTTGTCAATCGCCTTTTCTTAGGAACTTAGGGACTGTTACACTCAGATTTTGAAGTTGCACATTGGCGGTTTCAATTTTCTTAAATAACAGTAACCGCAATATTGCAAGTAACGCATTCTATGACGATGATTAGTAACATTGTTTTTGAAAGACGTCAAATTCTATAGTTTCTTCTCTGCAGCAAAAACTTGTAAGGCTATCAAAAACGCCAAGTCGAATGCACCAAGCGGGGTCTACACCGTCACCACGAACTCCGGAGAACAGATACAGGTAGGTTGGAAGCTTATTAACTAGTTGCCTTTTTCAAAATGTACCAAAACTTAAATATAAACTACTAGCGACTTTTAGCTAGCATAGAGGGGTGTGACACGGTGGCCGGTTGTTTGAAGCGCTCGGCCTTTATAGAGTAGAGAGAGAGAGAGAGAGAGATAGAGAGAGAGAGAGAGAGAGAGAGAGAGAGAGAGAGAGAGAGAGAGAGAGAGAGAGAGAGAGAGAGAGAGAGAGAGAGAGAGAGAGAGAGAGAGAGAGAAGAGAGAGAGAGAGAGAGAGAGAGAGAGAGAGAGAGAGAGAGAGAGAGAGAGAGAGAGAGAGAGAGAGAGAGAGAGAGAGAGAGAGAGAGAGAGAGAGAGAGAAGAGAGAGAGAGAGAGAGAGAGAGAGAGAGAGAGAGAGAGAGAGAGAGTACGGGTTCGAGCCTCTCTCGAGGCAGTCAGGACCTTGAACAAAATATGATATAGCTCTGCGCCATCGATGTTCCTTCGTATGGTCATGATTGTGCACTTCTGAGCTATAGAAGGATGGCAATCATAAAAATACAGTTGTATAGTATAATTGTATAAAGGCATTTCTCCGATGAAATCCATGGAAGTAGAAGAGCAACGGAAAGTCTGGATTTATTTAACTTTATCTCTTGCTTAACTTTATATTCAACTCGGTAGTTTTTCAGAGTCATATTCTATTTTCTTTAGCTCTACTGTGAGATGGGATTGAACGGTGGTGGCTACACTTTCCTCAGTCCAATGTCTTTGTCTTCGCTGACCGACTCAGAGCTTTCGACGATGTTCACAGATAGAACAACATTTCTCATACGCGTCCGAAAAACAAAATGGAACTCAGCCGTACGCAGTCCTCAGCCAAGTCTCCCCCGAATACTCGTAAGTGTCTGCGTACCCAGAGTATTAAAATAATGAGAGGCGGCGCACATTTAAAGCATGTGTGTGTACGTATGCAAGATAAACAGATAGGTAGATAAATAGATATATACATAGATAGACAAGGTAGATAGGCAGGCAGACAGACAGACAGATTTAGATAGGATAGATAGATAGATAGATAGATAGATAGATAGATAGATAGCTAGATAGCTAGATAGAATAGATAGATAGATAGATAGATAGATAGATAGATAGATGGATAGGATGGATGGATGGATGGATGGATGGGATGGATGGATGGATGGATGGGATGGATGGATGGATGGATGGATGGATGGATGGATGGATGGATGGATGGATGGATGGATGGATGGATGGATGGATGGATGGATGGATGGACAGACAGACAGACAGCTTGATGGATGGATGGATGGATGGATGGATGGATGGATGGATGGATGATGGATTGATGGTTGGATGGATTGAAGGATAGATAGATAGACAAATAGACAGCTTGATGGATGGATGGATGGATGGATGGATGGATGGATGGTTGGATGGTTGGATGGTTGGATGGATTGAAGGATAGATAGATAGACAGTAAGATATAGAAAGATCTAATCTCATGACTTGTATAACGTAATGTTTAAACATCGGTCTATTGTCGCATATAGAACAGTCGCAATCAAAATCACGATTCATTGAAGAATTCAGGATGAAATTCAATAAACGAAAGAAACGAGAAGGAAGGCCACTGGGGTATAAGTTGAGTCTTAAGTTTTTACCTGAATTAGATTGCGAATTCTAAAGCTTCGGGTCAACGACCGAAAATGCCCGAAAGCCCAACGTTGTTTGGGTGCGAACCCCATCAAGAGTCAAAGTGTTCGTGGATCGAGTGCAGTAGGTTATCTATTTGTATGAGGAGTGAGGAGTATGGCACAGAAAGACAGATGGGTGTTGAATAGCAAGAACGGTTCGATTTCAATAACAACGGAGCCGCGTTGTTGCATTCCGCTATGCATACATTGCATAGGCCTACATCGAGTAACTGCTGCAATGAGTTCTCATACATTGAACCGTTCGAAGTCCACATCACATTGACAGAAAATGCCGAAGAAGTACAGAATTAAGTCCCCAAAGTCTAATTTTGGCTCCTCTGGACAACCCTTCTGATAGGACGCAGCTCTCTCAACAAGCTTCAGCGCTGCGCTTAGACTTAGAGTAGCGCTTTAGAAATTTGGAGTGTACAACCAATATAACATGATGGTGGTTTGAAATGGATTCCGAACCTATCCCACAAAATCAATGGCACACGTAGGACATTTAGGACTATATCCACATGGGCTTCACATTGCCTACAAATGACGTTGCTTTGGTTTAGTTTTTCTTCAGTTTTCTTTAGTTTTTCTTCAGTTTTTCTTTCGTTTTCCTTTAGCTTGTCCATACGACGAACTATTAAAGACAGTAACATGTTTAATAATATTTGTAGGAGCATTCCTCTGAAGTTGGGTCTAAGCAACCATGACGGATACAATCCTCCGATTAACAAACTTTACGAGGCTCTAGAGCCACCCTACCTCTACTTCGGATTCCTTCCAATCGGCAACGCCTCGAATAACAACAGGCAAGGCATAACGATCAATGGATATAAACTCACTTTCCGAAATTGAGATGCAAACCCCAACAGCCAATTCGCCCTCTACACCAACTTCGAAGAAGCTCCTCCGACCACCACCGCGGTTCCTGGGAAGTTCTGCGACATCTTATTCTCCCGCCTGTTGCCGAATCCATCTGGTCGAGTGCTACCTTCAGATTTCTTCTTCTTTGGAGAGACGACCTGGGGAGGATGCGGCTGCTACCAACAGACCAATCAGTTTGAGGACATCACTGGATTCACCATTGGCTTCAGATAGATGGACCGAACTTCGTCTAAGATTGATCTTATTCTTTATCACAGCAAAAACATGCGAAACTAATTAGTTAGTTAGTTAGTTACCCGTTTATTACTGTTTAGTTAGTTAATTTAATAACCTGACCATTTATATTGGACTTTTTAGAGGCCTCAATGAAGATCATATACGTGCAATGCTTTGAGATGATTTTTCGACTGAGTTTACATGGTAGACCTTGTTTACTCTTCCTATGAAATACAGACACTTTTCTCTAAAACGATAACATTGCTTCTATTAAAACGATAACATTGCTTCTATTAAAACGATAACATTGCTTCTATTAAAACGATAACATTGCTTCTATTAAAACGATAACGTTGCTTCTATTAACACGACAACGTTGTTCCTTTGAATTGGTCAAAAATCACCAATATCCTAGCTTCGTGTAGGTGCCAATGGTGGATCTACTTGAAGATCAGTATGCCTTTCGCCCCACAGGATCAACAACCGCGGCATTGATATCGGTCTTCCATCATGTGACAGCCCTCCTCAAAACCAACCAATGTGTCACCCTTACCTCACTAGATTTCTCTAAGGCTTTCGACATTGTACGCCTTTCCACCCTAGCTGCCAGATGTAAATTCTGAACGCTAAATCGTTTCCTATCTGGTGCTTTTCCCAGCTATCCCTCGCATTAGAATGACTCTAACAAAAAAAGCATCGTATCAGAATAACTCTAACAATCATTCGTAGTCTATCATCCCATAATAAGATACAATCTTTTTTTATTTAAGCGCCTGCTAACCGCACTGGGCTGTACAGTGAACATACATATAGTAAAAACGGCAGCCACGCAGGGCGCCTTACAAACATGTATACAGTAGAAGCACATGATAAGAGTTTTACAGGAGTCGAATATAACTGTTTATACGGCAGCCACAGGGCCCCAGTCACGACCTACTATTCGTTTATCCACTGCCGCCACCTACCGAGTGGAAGGCTGAATAAACCTTAAGGGGTCTACGGGAATCGATCTTGGTATCTACTGCTCTTCACGCCAGTGGTTTATCCATTACTCTACGGGCCCCCCCATGCATTTTAATGTCAGTAAAATTAATGCCTAGAAATCAAAGGTAATTAAGTATCAGATAAATCATTAATAAAAAGTCCAATTTCCTTTTCATATTGGTGATAAATATAAGCATCGTCGTTGTCATCATCGTTATCGTCAATATCATCAGTGGGGTACCCTATCTGGAGCGTTGAGGTTTCTACGACTCTGCTAACCGTTCCTGTCATCAACCTCCTCTGGATTGTGTGAAACCTTAAGCTCAGTGGAAGCCTCCATTGCCCGGATCTACGCACACCTTGTTCATCCCACGAGTTTAACAAATGCATTCGTAGTTATATACGCTGGAAGGGCATAATTATAGCCTGATATAAGTATACACGGCACAGGTTCTATACTTTGACAGGTCCCCAACAGGCGTTACAAAGATATTTAGTGCAGAAGTTCGCAGTTACTAACTGGGGCTAAATGACAGTGGTGCTTATGGTATTGGAAATCCCGAAGTTAATGGTCTTATCTTTTTGAAAAACAATTTAATCACATGCCTTAAAAATAAAACCTTGGCACCATTATTCATATTTCCCAAGAATATTGCTCCTTCGAATGGACTTCAAACCAAGCAGAAGTCAACATCGCTTTATCATGCATTGCACGGTCCCTGTGGAACACACAGGCCAAGAAACATTTTCGACCAACTCTATTAAGTCGCACCTGAATGCATCAGTTAGCAACGTTTTGTGTTCGTTGTTAGTAAGTGAGTAAGTGCCCTTTATTGGCATCTGACAAGCGCACTTGCCGTGTAGAGTTGTTACATGCGTAGCAAAGGAACACGCATGGGTATGTACATACAAGCAAGCATACATACATACACAGATAAAAACATCTATTGCATCTATACATACATAATATAAAAGCGTATATTTACGCTAACAATGATTCTAAGTAGACCTTATGACACTGAGCAAGAGCTGAATGGTGTCTCTGATGTCGATGTCTAATGACCTTCTTTTCTCGAGACTGTTAACTTGATTAGGACCTACTTCGCTGCTCTTTAACCTGAATATTGCTATTTTTCTTCGAAGGTCACATTGAGTAACCGATGTCAACTGAGATCCATTAGGAAACGGTCTGCACCATTTGCGTGCTGCTGCTTGCACTGTCCACAGAGTTCCTAACTGTCCCTGGTACCTAAATTATATTCGCAATAGCTTTGCTCTAACCTTAGTCTTAATCTCCAGCGATACTTGAAAGTTAAGAATCAGCTTTTCATGAGGGCTGTGTTGGGCCAAAGTGGTTGTCATGGGATACCAAAGGAAAGTCCAGGTCGCGTTGCGAGAGAGATAAGAGAGAGAGAAGGAGGTGACAGGGAAAGTTCGACTGCATAATAACTAAGTTTGAAGCCACAGTAAGTAAGTAAGTAAGTAAGTAAGTAAGTAAGTAAGTAAGTAAGTAAGTAAGTAAGTAAGTATATCCTTTATTCAAAACCAACTGCTAACCGTAGACTAGTTGACTTTTTATTTTAAAATGAAACTTTAAGGAAGAAATCCAAGAGTCTAAATAACTGATACCGGTTTCACACTATAGGATTCAATGCCCCTATCACTGATACGATGTGAGAATTTGTATGTGTGCGATGGCGCGTGTCCTGATGTTTTGAGTGAAGGGGATTTGTCCAAATTGTTAGCAGAGTTAGCGATAATTTAAGCGTCTTACCTGATTGTGTTTCTCGGCCTGTTCTAATTGGGTTGCAGTTGGCAGATAAAGAATTACAGCCGTTGTCTGTGCTATCCGAAGCTGAAGGTAATGTCGTAGGTGAAAGGAGTGTCGACGAACTGTTGAATGGAGTTTTGGTTAGGCAGCGACACGATAAAATAACACTTCAAGGGTTGAGCATAACATAAACTTTGGCTGCAACGCAATTACGCGATAAATTGATACAAATCGCATACGATATCCCGGCATCGAGAAATGTTCGAGGCCTTGATTGAAAGTTTTCCTGGTTCTTGGTATAACGTGTTACACTGAATTTTTTGTGCGCCCAGGAAAGTTCCTGCTAAAGGATTTGGTTTTTCTTCGGTAGGTACATCTACCACGTGCTGTGGATAGGATGGGTGACACGCCTTATGAATTTGGCGGGAATACTGAATGTGAATAAATACGGGATCACCGCGTAATAGCGTGATATTGGTTATAGGTTGGTTCTGTGTTAGTTGTCAGTCTCGTTGAGATGTTATTGTGGGTCTCTTATTATGGATGACATTTGTATTCGTTTTCAACCAGGCATTTTAAATCTTTTTTAAGACTTGCTGATTTTGTTCTTCATTGTCCGAAATTTATACGCTGCTTCGTCTGTGAAGGGTATTATTTGCATTTAGATAGGTTAAATGAATAGTGTTTATATTAAACATGGACCTCTTGGCAGTTTCTCCTTAGACGAACTTATCACAAAATATATGCATAGATACATATATACGAACGTAAATACATAAATGCATGCATGCATACATGCATACGAACGTACATACATACATATAATATGCATGCATACATACATGCATAGGCCTACGTATATGTTTATCAAAGTAGACTTGTTAAACTGGACCTTATGACATTGATCAAGTCACAACCCGTACAAAGAAAGCCATGGCACGAGTAAAATGCATGGCTTCTAAATGTACATAAATGCCTCCTGACCTTCCTATTCCAGACTGTTTACTTGATATGGGACCTGATTTGCTGCCCTTTAACCTGGATTTGAAGCCTCGATTGCCCAAGTTTAGCTAAATTTATGGCATAGGGAATGAATGACTTCTTACTAAACCAGTCGACCGTGTAAAAAGCAAGTTTACCTGCATTCTCGGCCCAGTTAATGAGAACTGATCTAGAAGAAACAAGGATTCAACAGTTGTCCAATGATACATAAAACAGAATCAACATGCGAAGTTTATTCAAATGCTCTATTTGCAATAGTCAGAGGCGTCTACTCCATAGAAACCTTGGAGCAAATGCTCCATCCCAAAAATAGGGGGATCTGTCACTGTTTGTGCCATATTATTGGGGGGAGGGAGTGGAAGGGTGAAGAGGAGGGATGGAATGGGAAGTTGATCCAATGACTTCGGGGGATAGACGCCCCTGGCAATAGCTACTATACACTTATGAGGAAAGTTCAGAATGAAATCGCCAGAAGAAAGGGAGCATTATGATCTATAGAAGGATCCTCAGCCTTCACTGATTAATGGTGAAATCTTTTGGGTAGCTTACCACCCCTTACTGGTTCAGTGTACCTGTACCTTATATATTTTGCCTCTACCCATAGGTCTTCTCACTCTGGTTAAGGCATTCTACTACTGGAGATGTGGCGTTTGATAAGAAATTTCCACTGATTCACGCAATTTCACACTGAAGATGCGTTTTCCCACATAATTTTTTATTTTGCTCCTGCGATAGTTCTCTTTCTACTCTTAGTGAAGACACATTTTCTCCTCTGCATATTTTCCATACATTTCACTCCTATTCATAGTTCTCTCCCCCTCTACACTGATCCATACTATCTCTCACTGTAGATACATTGTTTCCATACCATTGGCTTCTGTTCACAGGTCTTGAACCTCCGGTTCAGACGAACTCCCATTGAAAATACACTTTCCCAAACATCTACTTCTACGAAGAACTCTTTTGCCCACTTTTTGACAACCACAAATCATTCCCAGGCCTAGTTTTACCTGGTATTTTTCGTTACTGTAAAGGCAGACGTTAACTCGGAGATGAGTCGACAACCAATCGTCTCAAATCGTCATCGCTGTATCGTACTTTGGTGCAATTTCCTCTGTACTGAGCGTCATTAAAGTTTCATTGAAAGTGTCTCATCCATCATCCAAACTCATCCATTGCTCTCGCGACCAGAGTTCCCATTTGCACGGACCTTCTTCTGCTATATAAAACACACAGATGTCGGCCATCTATGTTCAATTCTCTTCTGCTCACTGTACAGTCGAGGAAAGGAAGCTGAGAAATCTACTTTTCCTGTTCTACTAGAAGATCGTCTTCAGAATGGAAGCCATCAAGTTCTGTCTATCGTTTGTTCTACTGGTTCTGTATTCAGCTCAGAACGACGCAGGTAATATTCCGTTCTAGTTCGTCAAATACTTACTCGTTTTAGTTTCGTATGTTAAAAAGAAAGTTGGAGTTTGACGATTAGCAGCAGTTAATTTGTGGGATCATGCATCCGATGGGTTAGATCGCTTGCCTTGTAACTCGGAGAATACAGGTTCGAGCCTCATCCCTTGAGACGGTCACTGTGACGGTTATTGTGTGGGTACCTTGAGCAAGTCTTTCATTCACAATTGCTCAGTGCCATCGATTGGTCATTAGATAGTAGCGCTTAATAGAAGCGAAGCAGTAATAAGCAGCAATACGTAATATGTTAGAACGCTGCCATTGGTTCCTACGCAGCGATCGCTTCAGAGGAAGCTTGGACGATCACACTCAGCAATGGAGACGCTCGGCTAGAAGTTGCGCTGCGCAGTTTAATAAAATATCGTAGGAAAAATATCATCTGTAAAATTTACTCTACCGTGTGACACAATCGTTAAAAGTGTTAATTTATGAAAGAAATTGTGATTCTTCTCAAGATATGTCAACGATCTATACTAGGGTGACCACATTTCCTTTTTGCCATTCCGGGACGCCACAATGCTTCCAATCTAAGTCAAATTCAGCTAGGAGCTGGGCGCATTGAGGCGAGCGCTATACATATATTTGTAAGATTTTAGACCAAAATTAAACATTTTTTGAAGTTGCTTTAATTAGAAAAAACGAGCAAACGAGCCAAAACAATACAAATTGGTCAGTTTATTGCTCAAAATCAAAATTGCTTAAAATTAATCAAGCTTCAAACCTAGCTATTAAAGACTTGATAAAGTGATCAGGCCTACGGGGCCATGTTTTAGGCGATGATGTACAATATTGTACAAACATCATATCACTCCAATCCTCAAATCACTCCTTTGGCTAAAAATCCGAGAGTGAACTAACAAAGTCCTATCATTAACCTACAACTCCCTGCAATATTCCCAGCCCAAGTACCTCTGTGAATCCTTCACCATCCAGGCTACCCGCTCCACCCGGTCATGGGCAGCGATACGGGGAAGGGGCTCGAGGGGAACAAGACCCACCTTTGAGAGTGGGGAGGGGACACAGTATACAGTTGTCCACCAAGTTTGAAGAACACCAAAAAGGTCCCAACAAATTTTTCAACTCTTTTTTAACCAGATCAGTTCGAAAGTTTCCCGTGTCCCCCCCCACCTGTCAAACAAGATCGCCGCCAGGACGAGATATCTCAGTGTTTCTCGACCTCAAGTCACTACTCATCTCAAGTTCTCCAACCGAGCCATACGCAACATAGCACCACGCCTCTGGAACGATCTCCCCTCTGAATTCCGTAGATTCTCGGTTTATATTCCTCTATCACCCCGGGGCTTTCCACTCGAAGCTGAAATCTCACCTTCTCAAGTACTTCTACCCTGACTCATCTGATCCTCCGCCTTCAAGTTCTCGACTTAAACTACACCCGCCTTGACAGCTGCTCTGTTTCTCTCTTGATCTGGCCCTCTGGAAACCGCATTCGGACCTCCTTTGCCCTACTCTCTGGAAACACCCCCTGATTTGACGTAGCGCTTGTGAACAGGCTTGTGTCCTGCACTTGGCCTTTGAATGGCGCTTTAGAAGTTTGGAGATTACAAGTACGATTACGATTAGATATCATAGACATATCAGCCTCTATTGCAGAATGTAGACCCATATAGTTAGCCATACTCTTAAGATTAGGCTACATGGGGCCGCGGATTTGTAAATTTTGAACAACGCTGCATATTTATTTTGTTGATGGTATATTTTTACTTTCTTATTATTGGAATATTAAAATATAAATAGCAAATTCTATTCATTTAATTGTAAAAAAAATTCATTCCGGGACATTTCATTGTCCCGGAAAGGACGTGTCCGGGACGCGGGACATTTTTTCAAATTCCGGGACTGTCCCGGGGAATCCGGGACGTGTGGTCACCTATTCTATACTAAAACACTTATTGTAGAGCCTGACATGATACTTCCAAAGGCGTTGCATATGTGACCATCTAACTTGCGTAATTAAATACAACGGAGGGTAGGTCCTTAGCACAGATAAAATAATTTAGCTTCAATAAATCAAGAAATCATTGCTTGATATGTGTTTTTATTCTGTTCATCCATCTATAGCTACCAGTTGTCATCCATCTTGTCAGACCATAAAGGACGAACAACCGGGTGCGCCAAGCGGAACATACCTCATGCTATCAAACTCGGGAATTCCATTTCAGGTATCAACCACTGTAATACTAAATAACCAACTGATTAAGTTAATAAGCCAACAATTAAGTAAACAATTAAACGAATGAGTACATAAAAAGTATATAAATAAATTAGTTCGTCTGGTTACGTCGGATCAGATCAATTCAGCTTAAATTGGATCAGTTCAGCCATGGATGTTTGTGATGTTAAGAGACGCTGTTCCGTTGATGTTTCAGGTTTATTGTGAGATGGGTTTAAACGGCGGTGGCTATACTTTCCTGCCCATTAATGCTCTGTCATTTCTTAAAAACGATGAAATTCAGTCCATGTTTACCAACCGAACCTCATTCCTTCTTCGCGCTCGCCTGACAAATGGAACTCAACCATACGCGGTGCTCAGCCAACTCTCTGAATACGCGTAAGTATCAGGTCTATGAACCATCAGAAATATTAGCAATATCTATGTTTCGCAACCGTAATTTCAAACTCTAAAGCGGTACTTAAAAGCTAAGCGCAGGGTACCAGATTATTCACGAGTGCTGCGTCGTGTTTGGCGGGTTGTCCAGAGATACAAAGTCTGCTTGCTAGAGAGACAAGGATGCAGAGGATCTGCTAAGGTGGATTCCGTCTGGGATTAGAAAGATTGGAAGGTAAAGAAGAAGATTTTTGTTTTAGGAAGTTTTGCGTTTGGTAGAGTCGCTGACGTTGACCTTGCCTTAAACATTCCAAAAAACAATGCTGCAAAAGCAACGATATTTATATGTGTACTAGAATATTTACCCGTCATATATGACGGTTTGATGAGTACTCCCGTCATATCGTGTGGATAGGGAGAGGTAGTGCGGTAGGGTGTGAGGCAGACACCGTCCGTCCGTCTGTCTGGCTGTGGGTCTGTACGTCTATCTGCCTCCCTCCATCCCTCCTCACGCCCTAGCTCTGTCCGTCCCTCCCTCATTCACTGACTCCGTCTATCAATTCGCCTGTATCTCTGACCGTGCGTCTATCTGTCTGGCTGTGCGTCTGTACATCTATCTGCCTAGTGCCCAGTGTTCGTGGGCCTGTCCAATTTCGGGCCAGGCCCAGCAACATTCCCGGCGGGTCGGCCAGGAGCCTGTTCCGTACATTCGACAGCGCAGTGACGTGAGCATTCCAGACATTCCATTCCTTTATATATAACTGTCAATCAAATAGGCCATAGCTCAGAGCCTCAGTGTATATGTGCATTGTGCATGTATGTATGTCTTTGTGTGCCTGTCAATCAAATAGGCTAAGGGTCAAAGCCTCATCCAATCAAAATAGACCTAAAGCCGCACACAATATTGGCTCCGCCCGCTGGCCAAAGCATGAGTCAGAGCGTTTGCCGACACACAGATCTAGCAAATAATATGTATAGATAGTTAACTATTGCTGCTGACCCTTTGAGGACCGTTCTCTTCTCTGTGATCTACGTTGACGTCTGGACGTCTGTTCAAAAGATTTCCAGCCAAAACCACTCCTCTCCCCGGGATGACGTCCTTTAGGTATTGCGTTATATCTGCGTCCGTGCGCATGTGCGAAGGTACGTGCGTACGTGCATGCATAAATGGACGCATGATTGTAATTGTAATTTATATAGCGCCAGTTTTAATGTCTTCACTGACAAAGAGAACTGTTTTCAGGCGCTTGCGGAACTGGAAAGGAGGGAGAGCCTAAGGGCCTGAGGCAGGCGGGTCGAGCTGGAAGGGCCCACAAACGCAAAACTACATACATCCATATATACAATGCATCCATTCATACATCCATACACATGGCAGACTGCAATTGAACTGACACGGATTACCAATTATGATTAAACGCTAAAGAAATTATTAGGTTATATAAGAGTGCAAGACAATAACCATGTACAGCAGTAGATGTACATTACGGGTTTTGGCGCAGCACCTCACTATTCTATCAAATTTGTCAGGGGATGGTCTCCACCCCCACATTTTTTTTGCCCCCATTTAGTGTACGAATTGCGCCACCAAAAAACCTGCCAGCCAAAACAAAAAAAGGATCGTGAATTGCATTAACACATCAAACCGTAAAAGTCCCGTTTGCTGCCGGCCGAGACCCTCCCACGAGGCCGGCCCAAACCATTGGAGTGTGCCAGTAAAAATTATAGCCCACTAATCGTACGGCGGTGGTGCGCTAGGAATTACAGACTCACTACTCCAACCACCTACGATGAAAACTTTTATTTTGAGGTTCGCGGGGAAGTCCCAGCGCTGGTTAGTTTCTTGATTAGTTCTGCCACCATGGCGTCTTTGCTTTGACTCGGCAACTCTTTTTTTCCGCTCTTGCTTTGTATATCACGTTTCATCGTTCTATATTTTTCCTCCTCTCCCAGAATAAGTTTATATTCATCGTCGCTTATAGCTGTGTCTTCTAACGCCCGAGAAATATGGTCATGAACTGTGTTTAGCTTACTTTCCGCCAAAATACAAATTTCGTCGTGTTTTGAAGCTTTAGCAACAAACGATCGGCTAACAACATTTCCAATAATATCCAGAAAACTCGTCGCTATGGCCAAACTCTCCAGAACAATACCAGGAATAAAACCAATACCAGTGGCTAACATAGCTGCCCCACCCACCCCAGTTCCAAGACTAACTATAGCAAGGCCGGCCGAGGCCCCATTAGCCACATCTACAACCCTCTTATACTTCTTGCATAGTTGTCCCCGACTTATCGCCTCAGATCTCAGGAATGCTTCTACTTCACCGATCTTCTGTAGACGAAACGTCTGCGACTTCGTGTCTGACGAAATTGTCGGCTCCGTAAGCGTTGGATACAAAGCCATTGTTTTTTTATAGTTGCTCTATCAGTAACGTTACGTTTAACTCAATAGTTGAAGTACTTAAAACGCCTCTCTTTTTTCCTTCAATTCGAAAACTCGTTTGTCCTGGAATGAATATTGCCCTAGATGCATCAAATTGTCCACTTTGAATGTCAACTGTACGATCGATGCTACCCGCGGCTGTAATAACGCGAACTGACGCATCACCGGTGCTAACACCAAACATTGTAAGCCTCCAGAATCCGCGGTCTAATGAAATAACCTCATTATTAGTTTGCAACGTAATACATGGATAACGTGCCGCGGTCAATGGAAGCGTTTGCCACGAACTTTGAGTCACAGTTTTGGTCGCTGTGTAAATATCGCGGCTGTGGTAATCGTCCGATACGAAATCGATGTGGATTTGGGGAACCGCGGCTAACATATCCGCGGTGGGCTTAGGGATAGTATATCCCCAGTTGGTTAGTCCAACCAAATCATCGAGGTTGTATTTATGCATATTCGTTTCTCCTTTTTGTCGGAGATAACCCCGAATCTTGTAGTGTGAGTCGGCCATTATTAAGTCTTATGTGTCTCCAACTTTAAAATATGTGTAAATCTGGAAGTGAGATATGCCAAGAGTAGTTAGATTTGGTTGTGTACCAAGGACCGTCAGCCTGTAGTATTTGTATGCGGTGTCAGAGTCGATGGCAAACTCCTTTGCAATGTAAGTCAAAGCGGTGTGGGAGGTGAGGAGGTCTGTAAATACGAGGGACACTTCATTTCCATTCCTCGTTTTAGATACGCACCCACCGACCTTCCAGGACGAAATACGCGGGATACTACGACTATCAATTCTCTCAGACAGGCTGATTTTCCATATCCGCACTGGGACCGGGCATTCAATCTGTAACCAAGTCCCAATAATATCAGCCGCAGCGGGCGTGGCCCTCCACTCACCTTCAACACCCGAGTTGAATGCCATATGATCCGGGTAATCGGAAAGAGATGCGCTGGATGTGGTATAAAAACCCGTTTCGGAAATGGTTTTGGTCAGCGGGGGAATGTGACCTGTATGGTTTAAAAATTTGATGCTGTTCACGTACTGTCTTACAGCGGTCTCTTTACTGTCTGTATACCTTTTAACCACAACAGCCTGATTGTCGACATATTGTTTATTGGCCACGTTCAAAGGCTCCGTCGGTATTTTATTTAATTTTGTCATTTTGCCGGTTACGATTCTCGTCACCTGCCCGATACTCGCCGCGTCGGTATTAGTTGTTGAGGCCCCCGTGTAAAGCCCAGTCACCCTCTTACCGCCCATAGCTAAATTTCCAGTCATTGCGTCGCCAACTTTAAGCACGCAAGCGCTCCTGACCATAGCGTCTTGTTCTTCGGCGTAAGTTTTTGCAGCTTCGGCTTTCTGGTCTGCGTACCCCTTGCGGCGGCGGTCTTTTGATCTGTATACAACCTCACGGCCGAATTAATCGCGGTGTCCTGATCGACCGCGTACTGTCTAGCAGCAATATGTTGAACATCAACATATTGTTTGTTAACCACGTGCAACGACTCCGTGGGAACTCTATCGAGGCTTAATAGAGCGCCGGCGACCGCTGTTGACACTTGTTTCCAACTCGCTGCGTCGCTATCAGATCCTGGAATCTCTGTTGGAAGTCCAGTTACTCGGTGGCCACCCATGACTAAACTTCCAGTCATTACACTTCCAGATTTTAGCACACACGCGTTCTTGACGATAACATCTTGCTCGTTGACGTAACTTTTTACAATAACATCCTTTTCGTCTGCATACTGCCTAACGGAATCTCTCAGCACCTCGTTCTTCTCGTCCGTGTACTGTTTAGCATCGATAAGCTTCTGGTCTGCATGGCTCTCGGCCGCGGCCGCCTTCTGGTCCGCGTACAGCCTGACGGCAGTGTCCAGCAGAGCGTCCTTATCGTCTGCGTAACGTTTAACGAGACCAGTTACCTCGGAGCTTAAGCCGTCTGCATACAACTCAGCTTGGTGCGCCCGCTCTTTCGCGTACTCCGTTATTTGTTTCCAACTCCCAACGTCGGACTCCCCCACCAATTCATCCCAACCCTCGTCTTCGCTATCAGATCCCGGAGTGTCCGTGGGCAAACCAGTCAATTTATGACCGCCCATTTTTAGAACGCCAGACATCGTTCCACCGGTGAGTTGCAGGTTGTCCTGATCTACGATGTCTGCATAAGCCTTTGTCGCGGCGTCCGTTTCCATCGTCGGCGTTCCCACATTTGTCAGCCGAAAACCTCCAGCCGAAAGAATTCCCAGCATGGTATCACCAGCCTTGTGGATGAGCCCAGCGGCGCTTATCTGCCCTCCTCCCACCCCACCTCCACCGTCTCTTCCAAATTTATCAACCGGCATTTTTATATACAAAAAGGTGATGGAAGTCTAACATAGGTCAAGCACGATGTCTTCAAAATTCTTTCCGGCAGCGAGCTCTCTTAGCACGAGCAGACAGAGATGACCACATACCACATCATCGGGCCCCTGTAGCTGGAACGTTTGAGTTCTTATAGGATTTTTTAAATATCGAGAAATTTCGAGAGGTGGATCCAGCCCATAACTGTCAAAATAGACGGCTGTAGGTCCATCTATCCAATAAGCGACCCAGTGAGTACCGTCGCCGGAACCGGAATCTAAATTAACAACTCCACACTCCTTCTCACGAGCCACGGCGGGCAGACCATCTCGCATGAAAACACCGCGGAAATGCGGCAGCGCCCTGGCAACTTTCTCTATATCGAAGTTGCTAAGAGGTTTTAGTTTTTTTGTCCGATGTAGAGACCCGATCCTTTACACATTGGGCAACAACCACCACGAGTCTCACGCCCGAGATATAAACCAGTCCCGCGGACCTGGGCCTCGAGTTCGCGATTGTGACGCGCCGCCTCCGCCAGTGCAGCGTCGCTGGCCTGTTTGCTCTGCACAGCCTTTACTACCCCAGCGGTCCCACCAGCCACGGCACCCGCCGCGGATAACCCACCAAAAAGCAGCGGGAGGAGAGCCAGTAGTGGAAGAAATCCACCCATTTTAGTCATCTTTTTCAATTGCGTTTTGGTGAATCTCAGCTCCATGCCAACGCCTTCCGAAATCTTCTTCACGATTCGGGCGGCTTGAACTTTCGTAAGCGCGAGCTTATCGTCTCCACGAAGCTGGCCATGAGCGAGTCGGATCGTGGCACCAGTGCCGGCGCGCGCAGCTCTAGCTAATGTTTGCTTTTGCCCTTCGGCCAGTGAAAGGCCGAACGCAACGTATTCAGTTTTCATTTTTGGAAAAAATATATCTAAAAGAGGGCCTTGTATCTAAATGTGAAAAACCGATTTCTAGTAGACGACGTTGAATTTGCTGCCATCCGATTCAAAATTCAGGAGTCGGTCGCTGATCAGGACGGCATATGCTGTCGTATTATTTGGTACCCCTTCGTTAAAGTCCACCTTGATTTGTATGTCCTGTACAGAGGTTTTAAGTCGTTCAGATTGCCTGCGCACGTCCAGAACGAAGATCGGAAACAAATCTACAAATTCGATTGGTGTCGGTTGGCATGACGATTCACGCGCGTCTATGCCGCAATATTCTTCCTTGAAGTCACGTAGGGCCTTGTAAGCGCGAGAGGTTGTCCTCTTGGTGAAGTCGAGATTCATGTCAACCACCGGGTAGCGATCGCTGTTGAGCATAGCGAAAATGTTGCGAACCTGCACATGGTCAAACAGTGCCGGATTCTGGCCTTGATGTGCATTCTTTCCAGTCTGAAAAGCAACAAGAATCCAGCGTGGCTTTTCCGTGCCCGACTTAACACTCAAACGCCAGGAAAAAGTCGTCGCTCGTGGCACCGCAATGTTGTCGCATTGCATGGCGCGGAATGCTACAGGTACCTTAACCTTGGCTTCAATCTGCTTCATAAGCATGCTTTTATACTCCAGAGCGGGTATTATATGCGGCATGAACCAGGAGAGTTTAGTCAGCGCGATCTGGCCATTGGCCGCTGCGGCTTCCTTGAAGATCGCGTCTGCGTCCCCCTGCCGGCTCAGCAGTAAAGAGTGTTTAATCCCGTATACGACTTTGTGGTAATCATCGCAAAAGCCGAATAGATGTCTTAAGGGAACGATGAATGAAAACGTTCCAATAGGGACGGGTTTTCCAATGATCATCAGTCGACGGGCCTCGAAGCCGATATTCGCAGCCGCCGCTGCCGCTGTCGTGTCCTTTTGCCAACACATGTTTAAACCTTCGCCTTTGGAAAAATCATCGCCGTATACCAGCATGCCTTTCATCGTCGTGGCTTGCCCAGGTGACATGACATTCTCTATCTCGGTATTGTTAGCCAGGTATCGAATTTGAGAAAACATGTACGGGATAGCATTGTTGATGAATGACACCAACGAGTCTGCGATGTAAGCCGCGCCAGTTGATGTAATCCTGCCCTCCACAAGAAGGTAGCTCTTGGAAGGCTGTGTGAAAATGTCTTGGTTCTGGATGTCTATCTGTATGGCCTGGCCATTGTTAATAGCCGCAGGGTTTTGTGATTCATACTCGCGGTATTCAAACGATTCGATGCTATTATCATCGGGTACCGCCGAAGCGATGTCCAACATTTCACTCGGCACGTCAAATGCCGCCATTATTATAAGTAAAAAAGTTCAAGCTTCAATTATTAATCATGCTGTAAATGAAATTCATGTGTGGTGGGTAAAGCATTTTTTGCGTTTTATGAATTAGTCGGAATTTTTTTATTTCATTTTGCGAGAAACAGACCCTTGCCGCCGCGACTCGGCTTTATAGTTTTGAAACCGGATCCAGCAATGCGGCTGTTTATGTCGGCCATTGTCGGAACAACGGGTGGTGGACTCACAGCCAGTTGTTTTAAGTATTCGATGCTCTTGTCGCTGAGCGCCTTCTCCAAAGGTGCGGGAACCGCTATTGGTGCTTTTGCGCCGGCAACAGCGCGTCTCGCTTTCACGGCATCAACGATCTGCCTGACGGCAGACGCTGTTGTGGCCCCAGCTTTCACCACATTACCAACTACATCGGCAACGTTTGTTATTACGCCTTTATTCGCCGAAATGAAGGAGCCTGCACGGCCAAGGAAACCCGCGATTTTGGGTATCCAGTCGAAAAGTCCGCCACCCACGACACGACGCCGCCTTTTAATTCCAAGAACAAACATGAGAATATTTAAGTGTGAAAATCTACGCACTGCGGATGTGAAACCTTATAGTTACTGTCTCACCGCGGAGGTTTAATTGTTCACCATTCTGGTCGGTCAGCCACACACGAATGCCCTGTACGTTGCCAGCCGGTGCAACTGGTAGGTACACCAGATTTTTCGGAGACTCGATTACCTTGTAGCCGGGCGACACATCCGGGAAAAAACTGTAGATTACTGGCAGCTGGCTACCATTTCGATACGATCCAGAGATAATGTCACAATTTACCAGGATTGTGTCCACCCGGAGAATATCGACTGGATTTTCTCCCTCTTTATAACCAAGACCAAGCCTCTGAGGGTTAAAACCGAGCGTTTTCCTGATGGTAGATGCGGCCATATCTACCTTATAAAGGGCATTCGTAATTTTTATGAAAGCGCGTAGGGTAGATGCGTTAGCTCCTATAGTAATGGGAGAATTAAAGCCGAGTTGAACAACACCTGTCGGCGGCGGATTTTGCTTTTCTAACTGCCGGCTGATTTCATCATTAATCTGTGCGATCTCGTAGCTTCCGTCGGGCAAAATGATCGTCTTCCACGTCTGTAAATTGGTGGCGCTGTAGACGAACTTGTTATTTGAACTGTCAATGTTCGGAATCGAATTATAAGTTTCAAGATTGACCAAAGCAAGCTCAAAGCGTCTTTTTGGATCCAGGTACAGCGGCGGTGAGAAAGCCGTGGTCCACCCTGTAGTATCTGAGGAAACAACTATACTAAAATTTTCCTTAGGCTGCAAAAGGTCTCGAATTTCTTCGAGTAGTTTCTCTGAGTGTTCCATCTGAGCCATGAATTTTGTTTTCTATTTCTATTTTATGAGCATGTTTCTATTCAATTCGAGTGCCAGCTCTTTGGAGATCGCACCGGAACGCAGTAACTCATCAAGAATGGCGGAGATTTCGTTGCCGAGACCAGTATTTCCCGCGGCCTTAGAGGCCACCAAAAGCTGCAACCTCTCTACCAGGGCGTTTGGATCGTTGTAAAATTGCACCGCGCCGCCTCGAATCAGCTGGAACTTTTTACTTTTCCGGCCATGAATAGGCAGACCAGACATCTGTACGAGCTTTTTAAAAGTTTCGATTGCTTGAGGCGAATATTGCTTAGTCTTAACGAATCGTTTCGTTAACAGGCTGAACAACGACTCATCGGCCGGAGCTTCGAGCACCAGGTTCCCACCTTTAAACACTCTCAGTCTACCAGCAGACAGCGCGACGGGGTCAACGGAGAGCTCACCCAAGGCGTTACCTTGTAATTTCAGAGGAACGGCTGGAACAACAAAACCCTTTCCCTGTTTTGTGAGATTATGGCCTTTCAAAAGAAAACGAATTCTTTCTCTATAATCTTTTAAGGCTTTGATATCTAACGCCAGCGAAGCGACATTTTCTTCATCTGCACGCTTAGTAGCTTTCATTTTCTCTTTGCCCAGTGTGTGTCGGTTATACTGGTTCACTGCTTCAATAATCTGTTTAACAGCTACCGTGTTGTGAAGGTCAAGGTCGCTTGGTGGAGTAAAACCGTGCCGTGTGATTGCCGCGACGTTGAGATATTTGTTTGGATCTACTAACAATGCGGGGGGAATTCGGGATGTTGGAAGCGCTGGAAGGGCTGGAGCAGCCGTTGGAGCAACTGCTCCCACGGAATCACCGAACAAAGCCGCTATCGGGTTATAGTTAGCAGACTCTGAAATCTGCGCCGGCAAATCCTGTAAAGCGCTGGTAACTTTCTGCAGCTCCTTAGACGTAGCCGCCTGTGATTCAGCCGTGGCTGTGGCTATTGGTTTGAAAAGCTTTGCCGCATCGTACTGAAGGTTGGCTTCACCGAGCTTCTCATCCACGAAACGCTGTCTCAATCGATTTCTGCGAGCTAAGTAATCCTGAGTTAACGCGTCTCGCTCCTGTTTAGAAGAAACCTTTGTCCACATCGTGGTTGTATGTCGACTATATCTTGTAAGTTCTTAAGTGTGACAAGTTTCACAATGTGACAAGTTTCACAATGTGACTGATAATATCGTCACAACTGTCACGCTAAGGTATTTTTTTATACACATTCAATCAATCAGTAACGACAACTTTTGTCCACATCGCGTTTGTATGTCGGCTATATGTTGCCTATATCATGTCTTTAAATACTTGCCTTCGGCTTATAGAAGCGATCGAACCCGCAGCGATATTTTCCATCGTACACTTTGGACGTCAAATCTATGACTGCGAATCCATATGGTTGGGCAGCGCACTCGCTGAAGAACGTACGGAATTCATCGAAAGACATGTCGCCGCCTACGAACGTATCGTGAATGGCTCGTAAATTTTTGCTGTCTTGGTTGAAGAGGACGATAAGATTAGCATTGTCACGGATCGCTTGCTTCGGAATTCGAAAATAATTCTGTGTTAAGTAGAAGCAGTCCGCGCCACCGTGTCGACCCATAGTGAAATACCTTTCGATGGGCGACTGTTTTTCAAGCATGACGTCATCGAACACTAGAAGGCTTCTGGCATTCTTATTTAATGATTCAACTGGAACTATTTCATCTGAGCAAGAGTGAAAGGAAGCCACTTCCTTCCCGGCAACTTTTTCGAGTTCTGTTATCCAGTCCCGAAGAAACTGATATTTTTCCTGTCCCAGAGACTTTGAGTATAGATAGAGCCGGTCAAAACGTAGGTACCCCTTCTTCAACAGAAGGTTAAGCAGTAGGTTTGTTTTCCCACATCCGCTAGGCCCACAGATTATGCATCGTATGCTTGATGGCAACAACCAATGGTGGTGTTTTTTCCCATCGTCGGCTTCGAGATCGAAATTTGTTATTTCCATATAGAGACAACGAGTTATGATTGTATTCAACGAACACAATGTATTGCCTACGATGTAAGAAACATACTGAGACTTCAAATGAAACAATCATCGAGTTACGAAACGGTCGGCCAGCCAAGAAGGGAACCTGTGCCGTCTGCGGTGCAAAGAAGAGCCAAATTTTGCCTTCTAAAGTGCGAAAGCGCAAGACTCATGAGTCTAGCGGAGGCTCGCTACTGAATAGCGCTCTTAATATTCTGCCTCTGCCTGAGATGCATATGAGCCTTCCATCCGGTATGTCTTCGGAAGATAATCCGGGAGGTTCTTTTCAGAATACAGGAAAGTACTCTTACTGTGGACCATTCACAAAACTCGATAAACGGCTGTCACAGCACTATCACGGTGTTAATCAGCTCGACCGTGCGTGCCTCCACCATGATGTGGCTTACGCAGTTCATAAAGATACCCCAGGGCGTAACCACGCAGATGACATCCTCGCTGCAGCCGCGTCGAAGATCGCACTCACCGATGAAACTCCAGATTATGAGAAGAAGGATGCCCGGCTCGTATCGGCCATTATGTCAGCAAAGTCGAGGCTAGGGATGGGTGTCAGAACAAAGGGCCATAAATGAGTTTCATTTATGAAAACGCAAATGAAATTCATTTGTGTATGTGTTTACCTGTTTGTAATATATAGTTTTACTGAAATGTCTAAGCACCTTTCAACTATCTATTACAGCCCTAGAGGTTACTGGCGAGGTAAGGCTGCGGTGAAGAAACTAGCCGTAGCCGCCAAAGTTTCCGAGGCCGAGGCTCGTGATTGGTTGAAGAAACAAGCGGTGTGGCAGATTTATCTTCCTGTTCCACGCCGCATACCGCGTCCAAAGTTTGATGAAAATCGACCAAACGCCGTACACCAAGCCGATCTCTTGTTTTTACCTCACGATAAAGTAGGTCGAAAGACTTATAAATACGCCTTGACTGTTGTCGATGTTGCTTCACGATACAAAGAAGCAGAACCGTTGATCAACAAAAGTGCGACCGAAGTCGCCGCCGCTTTAATCCGGATCTATAAGAGGGGCCCATTAACTTGGCCTCGACTCTTTCAGGTCGATCCTGGACGCGAATTTATGGGTGATTTTACACCGTTGTTGGTGAAGCGCGGCGTTCTTGTAAGACGCGGACAGGCCGCAAATCATCGCCAACAGGGCATCGTTGAACGCTTTAACCGTACTCTAGCTGAGCGACTCTTCGGTGCTCAATACGCTCAGGAATTGCTCCTGGCTGCAAGGGGGTCATCCGAACGGTCAGTGGAATGGGTTCGCCGGTTGCCCGAAGTTGTAGCTACACTAAACGATGAGCCGACGCGCTTGCTCGACATGAAGCCGGTTGAAGCGATGAAAGCTGCTAAAGTGACACAGAAGCCCTCTCATTCACAAATGAAAACTCGTTTGTGGGGAATGGATGAGCCTATTCTCGGACACGACGTTCTCGTCCGCTATTTGTACGCTCCCGGCGAGCTTGAGGGTGGTAGCAAACGAGCCACCGACCCTAACTGGTCGCTCACTATCCACGCTATTTTGGATGTTGTTCGGCAACCTGTCCAACCGGCTTTATACCATCTAGTTGATGGGCCTGGCCGCGGTTTTGTCCGTGAGGAGCTGCTTCTGGTTCCTATGGGCACTGAGCTACCCCCAGATAGAATACTCAACCGTCGTTGATTTTGTAGTGCCCGTATGCCAGCGTTCTTATTCCGTCCGGAGATATCCACTTTTTTGTGTCTAATGGAGAGAGGCTGATCTTATTCTGCTCGTATACTCCGATTTGGTGGTCGTGGCTTCGAATCACGACTTGTGTGTGCCGCATCTCTTCTCGTTCGAACAGGCATTCCTTGTATAGCTCGTGGTGCAGATCCTTCTTCACAACTGCTCTCTGAACGCCTTTTGCTTTCCTGATCTCTGAACCACCCGATTTTAAGATCGAGTACATCTTCGGGCGCAGTCCCACGAATTGGGCTATGGCAACTCCGTTACATTCATCTTTGAACTTGCCCACGACTTTCTTGTTCTCGACGTCGTAGTAGGGGCTGTCTCTTGGAAACTCTGAGAGGTCGTATTGGTGTTTTTTATTCCACATATCGGCATAGGCGTTCGGAGTCTCCACCTGAAATAAGAGGCTATCTGTGTCTGTATATAGCAACTGGGCTTTTTCTCCGTACTCGTTTTTCACATCGTTGTACCAGAAGTTGTACATCAGATGCTTGCTGAGGTCGAGGACAGCCTGGCCGACATATACAGGTCTGTTTAACTTGAGCTTGTTCTTCAAACTATGAATCGCGGCGAGTTGGTCGTTGAAGATTTTGTGTGATATGTAGGCCGGGTCGGCAATTAGTTTGCGAAGTTTGTCAACTTTTGAGGTCGGTACCAGGTTAACTCTGATTCTTTTTCTAAGATTTTCCATGGTTTTTCCAAAGACCGCATTATTAGCCAGCTTGAAGAAATCCTTCTCAAACTCCGACGTTGCCTTCGCTCTCAATTTCGTATTCATCTCGATATATGGAGCCATCCATGCCTCCTGTCTAAACTTAATGACACGATGAATTTTAGAAACTCGTAGGCCCAACGAATGGTAGAGTTTGAGATTTCTATAATGGACCACATACCGCTCCTTAGGTCGTAGGCTTGGTACTAACTTCACATGCTTTGTGAACTTGCCTCCCAACTCGTTCATAAGCACATTCTGATAGTCACTCAACCACCCCTCTTGGACTGTCAGGGTCTCCGGTGCTAGGGGATAGTCGCTATGTGATTCGTGGAGGTGCTCCGGGTACTCAAGATCGACTTCGAGCAGGAAGCCTTCAGGCGCGTCGTCTGGAGTTTCCAACACTTCATCGAGAGTTGGACTTTCCCAGCTAAATCCTCCAACTGGTAATGACTGTTGCATCGCCCAGCCATAGAGGTTATTAGCATCGAGGTACATGATCCAGTTGTCTGGCTTCGTGGTATCGTAGTCGGGGCATTGTGGGTTGTTGGCTTTTGCGAAGCGCTTAGATACCATCGAGATTCCACCTCGGAGACCTTTCTCTACGAACAAATGCATATCTATATCGGTTAAAAGTTCGAGCTCGATCTTCGTCTTTTTCAACAAAGCGTCCCAGGCCATTCCTGGCAGGCTGAAGTAGTTAGCCGGGTCGAGACTGTAGTGCTTCATCGATGTCGATCTGAAGGTCTCGAATACATCGGCTAGCAGGAGTACATCCGTGCGGAGATACAAGTCGTGATAGTCACCTAGAGTTTTACAGTCAAACTCGTCCCACACTCGTTGTGCGTGTTGATAATCCTCGTCAGAAATGCTCTCTCGTGTGAGCTTGCTGTAGAACGCTTCCTTGGGTGGAAGTCGGTCTTCTTCGATTGGTATGTTTAGAGCCTCGAAGTCCGCGTAAATAATATACGGAGTGCGCATCTGTTTGTGATGGTTCTGGAATTTGAGGATATTTTCATCCTCTTTCGGCATCTCAATTCGTTGAGGCTTCTGACTGATGCCCTGACAATCTTCGATATGGGCATCCAGTAAGTCTTGTCTACAGAATATGTGAAGGCAGCGACGACATGGGTGTTTTTTGTTTTTGTCTTTGCTGTTTTGATTAAGAATTCGACCAAGGTCTTTAATCCAGACGTAGTGGTAATTCTCACCACTGACTAACAGTAGAAGATCGATATTATAGTCTCTATTGTTCTGCTTTGAGACATAAATTGGATACAAAGCTTTATCCCACCCGAAGACTGAGACGCTTATATTTGGGTTCTGACGTTCGAACTTACCAATATCAGTGACCTTCACTGGAAATTCCATACCGTCGAAGTTTAGCTCGAGGAGGTGTGTACGATACTTAGTAGGGCGTTGAGGGTCCTTTTCTGCTGGATACATTGCGCTTAGTATGGCCCACTCGAAGCAACGGTTGTCTTCATTCTTGACATTAATAACCGTACGAGGGGGTATGTACTTTGGTGTGGGAAAGTAGCTCTTACCTCGGAAAGGCTTATATCTTGCAAGACTGAGGTCTAGCGCCACGACCCGTCTCACCCTCCACCCCGATCCCTCATTGGTATACTCCTCGAGGAGTTTTAGTACTTCGGCCTTGGCCTTCCGAACAGCCCCTTGGATTTTACCCGCATTGGTAATTGGTTCTGCTTTGCTTCGAAAGTAGGTCGTAGTGGTAATAGTACCCGGGGTCGCGTTTCCATCGTACAACATGTCGACGGTCGGTGCCAACTTTTCCAAATCAACAGTCAACACTTGCGAGTATTTCAAACCGCCATTTTTCAAGAGCTCTTCGTTTAGCTGCGACTCAATGTTGTGCTCCATTGCACTCAAGAAAGCCAACGCATCTCCCTCCAACCTGTGGTTAAGAGGTACTTCTGCACGGAAGTCTCTCAGATGCTGATTGGCTAGCTCTCTGTGTACTAGAAAGGGTGGTGGTCCACCTCTATCCTTCTTATTTAGGAGTGGGTCGAATTCTGTCAGCAAGGCCTTACGTTTTGCCCCTCTATGCTTGCGCACTGGAGGAATTGGCCTTGGAAGCAGTGGCTTCAACAAGCGCCGTTTGACTGCATCTGGGATTGGTTCGTCTAAGATATTTTGTAGAACAGCTCGAAGAGCTGGGGGACCGGTAAACTCACCCAACAATTGTTCAATTTTTTCATTCGTAGACAATGCCATAGTTATAAATTATTTTATACTACTGTGGCAAACTTTTTCTTAATACAATAATTATGTCGTTTGTTCAAATGATAATTTTTGTTTACTGATATTCGATTGCCGCTTGCTCATCTGTATTACCTCAATACAATAACTACGTCGTTTGTTCAAATGGTAATTTTTTTATTCTACTGATATATTTGATAGTCGCTTCCATTCTTTATTAAATTCACGGACTAACCCACCACGTCGTATTCTTGATTGAATAGCATAATAGCCACACTTCATACACTCACCCAAGTGGTTTTTAATACCCCTTCTACATCTAGCGCAAGGTCTCGTCTCATAGCCATTTCGCAGCTGTGCTAAATGTTTGAAACAGTACTCCCCAATACATCTGCGACAGCAGAGTGTTGTTTTACCAATAACGAGCCACTTGCAAAAGTTTTGTCCTATCATTATGTTTTTTATGTATACCACAACCTGATCATTTATTTAAATTGAAAAATGACCCGAATGGTTTGGGCCGGCCTCGTGGGAGGGTCTCGGCCGTCAGCAAACGGGACTTTTACGGTTTGATGTGTTAATGCAATCCACGATCCTTTTTTTGTTTTGGCTGGCAGGTTTTTTGGTGGCGCAATTCGTACACTAAATGGGGGCAAAAAAAATGTGGGGGTGGAGACCATCCCCTGACAAATTTGATAGAATAGTGAGGTGCTGCGCCAAAACCCGTAATGTACATCTACTACAGCTGCTGTCCTCATCTATTTCTGAAACAGAGCCATACCTCTGATGCTTAGCCTCAACGACTACACGGGATACAACGCTCCGGTCAATAAAGACACCATCGGCCAACCATACTTGTACTTTGGATTCCTTCCAATCGCCAATGCCAGTAACAACAACCTTCAGGGGTTACAGGTCAACGGTAAACGTATCACCTTCAGTAACTGCGACCGTAACCCAAACAGTCACATGACCCTCTTCGCCAACTTCCGTGAAGTTCAGCCATACAACTACTACATTCCAGGTTCGTTCTGTGACCAGATCTTCTCCAACCTTAAGGCCAATCCTTCCGATCGTGTGATGCCAACGGATTACTATACCTTTGCGGAGACTCACTGGGGAGGATGTGGATGCTACACCGATACCAACCACATCTCTGGTATTATTGCGCTCAGCCTTGGATTCAGATAAACGAACCACTCTCCCTATCACCCAGGATGATACAAGATACATGATCAACTCTACGGCGCTGTTTTATGATGGAACCTGAGGATCGTCGATTCAGTTAACTAACCTCGACATTTATTTCGATCGCTTAGAACTAACATAGATAAAGACAGTGAGAAACATCATCCACCGTAACTATAATCTATATTTTATATTTAGTGTAGAAACAATTATTGTACTTCCTAACAGAATAATTATGTTAATGCGATTTCTTAAAGCATTGATGTTGATTGAAGTTGAAGTTTAGGTTGATTAGTTTTAATAAATATTCGGTCTGGATGTTTGATTGACAGCATTGTTGCGTATATATACATATATATATATACATATATATATATATATATATATATATATATATATATATATATATAGTGTATGGTTATATATATATATATATATAGTGTATGGTTATATATATATATATATATATATATATATATATATATATATATATATATATATATATATATATATATATATATATATATATATATATATATATATATATATATATATATATATATATAGTGTATGGTTATGCGTGAATGTTTGCGTTTGGCTGAACAGGTGTTGAGCAGTCAGCCAATTAAGCAAGAAGCATTGATTGTAAAACATAGAAGTAATAAATCGTAATACAAATGATAAAACAAGTAAGTAAATATGTAGGCAAGTGCCTTCCTGTCATCTATGAAGCAACCTGGTTATATCTCACGATTATGCGAGCGAGGCCGAAGAAAGTACCCGGACAATCTCATCGGAGGAAGCAAATCATGGAGGACATGCCCCGAAACCAAAGGATTGCAGCGAAGAGAGCATCGTCCGCCCTACAACCTAACAGGTCAAATGTAGGAGTATCATTTGGCAGATACCATTGTCTCTTGTTTACGTATCAAAGCAGACAGACGCTCTCTCTCCGCCATTGGTAAATCCCACCAGACTGGAGATGAGTACAACGTCCGCCACAGGTCAAATGTAGGAGTTTCAGTTGGCAGATACCATTGTCTCTTGTTTACTTCCAGTTAATCCATGCGAAACCAGGACTCGCAGAGCAAAAAGGGATTGTTTAGCTTTACAACATATGTTGTTAACGTGCGAGGAAAACGAAATTCTTCTCCAAAGGGTGACCCCCAAACTTGTGATTTCATTTACCCATAAGATCCCCGCAATGGGCGGAGAAGTATCCTGAATTTTGGTCCGGGGACGCCTAATTATGATTTCACACGACTTGCTATGATTTTGGCGCAAGTTGCAATTTCTATCCTATTCAGCTATGTGGGCAAGTTCAGAGTCAGTGGTTGCTATGTTTGAGGCAGGAATCACCAAGTGGCAATCGTCTACATATTTGAATAATCGGTTCTCTGCAGGAAGCAATTTTAGTTCAGAAATGGTGGTCAAGTATTGATTGGCCAAAGTCCCCTGTCCCATTAATAAGCATTGATACATTTATGATTTATAAGAGGAAATGATGCCACAAACTTAGCTAACCGAACAACAGGCGTTGTTTACTTGGATACGTCGCATGTGGTGTCGCGAAAGTGAATCAAATTTGGCCCGCTGTCTCTAACCTAATAATAAATTTCTTTTTTAGTTTAGGTTACCTGTATTACACAAAATTAAAAATACTGGAGAACAAAGGAATATATCCTTGAAGTATTTTCCCTCGGGGCGTCTGTGCTAAGAGCGCCTCTGGATAGTTATTCTGCCACTTTGTGTTTTGGCAGTGCTATGTCATCATCATCATCATCGTCGTCGTCGTCATCACACCACCACCACCACCACCACCACCACGACCACCACGACCACCACGACCACGACCACCACGACCACCACGACCACCACGACCACCACGACCACCACGACCACCACGACCACCACCACCACCACCACCACCACCACCACCACCACCACCACCACCACCACCACCACCACCACCACCACCACCACCACCACCACCACCACCACCACCACCACCACCACCACCACCACCACCACCACCACCGCCGCCGCCGCCGCCGCCGCCGCCGCCGCCACCACCACCACCACCACCACCACCACCACCACCATCCCTGAAGCGTTGCCGTTTTCAACATTCTGTCAACCGTGTTGATCATACGATCGTTGTTTGAATTGTGTGAAGCACAATGTTCAGTGGATGCAGATCCGCCTTCATTAAAATTCCGCCATAAGTGTTTCTTTACAGAAACATCGAAGTTTATGGTCTTACAAAAGACAATTTAAAAGTATTGTCAAATAATATTTAAAATGATTCTCATGATATTATTTATATTTACCCAGTTACTCCTTCGGATTGAACTTCAACCCAAAAGTGAATCAAGCGCACCGTGCTAGCCGTGTGCTGACGGTCCTTCTGGACCAGACAGCAAGAAAAATAATGTATCGAGTCACCAATCACTACTAGATATTATGTAGCAATGTTTGTGTGTTTGCTATATTCTTAAGAGATGTTATTTATACATGCAAGCCTACATAAAAACAAACGGACGTACATAAACATATGCAAACAAACACACAGGTGACTGTTAAAACTGGACCTAATAATACTGAAAAAGTGCAGTTCACTGCGTTTGCACGTGCATCAGTGCATCTTGACCTTCTTCCAATTCGAGATTGTTTACTTGATTTGTCCCCTGTTTTGCTGCCACTTAACCTGGATCTGAAGCCTCGATTAGTCAAGTTTATCTAAAGGTAACGCATAAACAATATCGTCAATGCAGTCGAGCAGCCCATAAGAAGCTGCATCTACAGGTTCAGACGCACCCAATGACATCATTTCCTCTGCATATTCTCGATGCATTTCACTTCTATCCATGGGTCGCTTTCCTCACTACACTAATAATTCATACAATCTCCCACTTAAGATACCGTCCACAGGTCTTGAACCTTTGGTTCGGACAAACTCCAATTGACTACACATTTTCTTGAACATTTACCTCTACCTATAGTTCTTTCCCCTAAATGTTGCCAACACAACTCTCTCCTGTTTACAATTTACTTGTTGCTTTGATTTTTGCCTACTCAGACGTTAACTTTGACACGGTTTGACACAATCACTCCATAGTCGTCATTTGACGTCATCGCTGCATCGTACTTTGGTGCAAATTTATTTTCGTCTGTAGGCCTACTTTTCTTTACATCATTCCAGTGTTGTTAGAAACAGTGTCAACCATCATCCAAACATCTCCATTGTTCTCGCGGCCAGAGTTCCCATTTGGACGCACCTTTTTCTGCTATAAAAACCGCACAGATGTCGGCCATCTATTCTCATTCCTCTTCTGCTCACTGTACGTTCGAGGGAAAGGAAGCTGAAGAAACCTACTTTCCTGTTCTACTAGAAGATCGTCTACAGAATGGAAACCATGAAGCTCTGTCTATCCTTTGTTCTGCTGGTTCTGTATTCAGCTGAAAACGACGCAGGTAATATTCCGTTCTAGTTCATCAATTACTTGTTGTTTTAATTTGGTACGCTGCATAGAAATTTGGAGTCTACGATTAGCAACTTACAGTTCATTTGTGGAACACTGTGGCCGACTGGCTAGAGCGCTCGCCTTGTAACTCGGAGAGTACAGGTTCGAGCCTCATCCCTTGAGAAAGTCTTTCATTCAGAATTGGTCAGCGCCATCGATTGGTCATTAGGTTATGGCGCTTAATAAATGCAAGACTGTAATAAACAACAATAAGCAATATATTAGAACGCTGCCACATGTTCCTACATATTGGACTTTTCAGAGGAGGCTTGAACCATCGCACTCAGCTGTAAAAAAGCGCTCAATAAGAAGTTACGCTGTGCAGCATCACTAAACATTTAATTAAATAATTTTTTTTAGAAAAACCCTATCTGTAAAACGTTCTCTATCGTGTGACGCAATCACCAGATAATGTTCAGCTATGAACAAATATTTTTGTGTAAAAAGTCTGAACTGAATCTTGGATAACTTAATGTACAGCCTTCACTGAAGACGTTGCACACGTGACCATCTAACTTACGTAATCAAAATACATATGTGGGTAAGTCTGAAGCACAGAGGAAGTAATTAATCCAGGTTAATCTTCATGTGTTTCATCTGATATTTTGTGAACCATCTTTGCGATTCCATCAGAGCTTCAACAATTTAAAAGTAATTGCTGGAAGATGTCTTTCTTTCAGTTCGTCCAACTAAAGCTACCAGCTGTAAGGCTATAAAGAACGAAAACCCGGATTCGCCAAGCGGAAGATACACCATGCAGTCAAAATCGGGAGATCAATTTGAGGTATATTACAACAACATACTTACAACAAACCGCCTAATAAAGTAAATAGGCAAATGGGTTAGTAATCAATTGATTAAATAAACAATTAAATAAACGAGAAGTAAAAGGTAGCTAAGTAATTGAGACATTGAGTCCCTTACCTAGGAAAACCCGCATTTTACCTTCTTGACCTCAGTCCGGAACCTGGGAGTTAGGAACTCAACTTTGTACAGCACATTCGTCTTTAATACTGTAGCTATTATTATCAGTGCCGACAATTCATGATCATTTCTCACTCCGTCTCTCATCTCCGGGTGCGGCCTCTACACTTGTCCATTCTTTCGTGGTCTCCAGCCTCGAATACAGCATAGTAGACTCCCGGCCTGCCGGTTGAAGTGCTCGCCTGGTGGGTCACATCCCTAAGTTTTTCCGTGTCTCGAGGGACATGCAGGATGTTCTCCACTGGCTCCCCATAGCCACAGCGCATTGCTTACCGGGTCTCGGCTCTGGTCGGGCGATGCATGAAGGGTTTGGCACCTCCATACCTGCCTGAGCTCTGCTGTTCCACTGTAGCCGTCCTGCGTCGTGGCTCCCTTCGCTGGGCAGTGCAGGCGGAGCTCCTTGTTCTTCGTGCTCTGAATGCTACCTGGCACCGCCGTGCATTGTCTGTAGCTGGCCCTGCGATCTGGAATCATAGCACTGAGAATAACGCCAATAGTCGACCCTGCATTGTTCCTTTCTGGCCTTAAGACTGTTCTGTTTGACCAGGGTGTGGCTGGGAGCGCTCCTGAGTAGATAATCTTGGAAGAGCCTCTATATGGAACCACTGTATCAATAATGCTGATGATGATGATGATGATGATGATGATGATGATGATGATGATGATGATGATGATGATGATGATGATGATGATGCTGATAATAATAATAATAATAATAATAATAATAATAATAATAATAATAATAATAATAATAATAATAATAATAATAATAATAATAATAATAATAATAATAAGAGGAAGTGATCCAATAAGTAGGTAAGCCTCCCACTCCATATGGGCAGCTGTAAAATGAACGGGCGCCTAACAGGCTCCCAATACGTGTTTTCCATAAGATCTTATTAATTGTACACTGTCACATGTTTCAATGTCACGGTTTGTCAGCGACCAAATCAATAAACAGTCATATATAAATTAAACCACTGTAGACTTACAATAACACTGCTTTAAAGCAAAAAATGCAACTGTAGTAAAATTATTAAAATGCATACTAACAACTTAAACAAGTGAACAGAATGTCCATACGCCGCGCAAAAACATAGTTCCCAATACCTGTGTAGTCAGAAAATCTTTGATGGTTAAGACTTGGTACCTTTTTCATTACCATAAACATTTCGAGATTTTATGCAAACGGAAATTCACATGATAAATTTACTGGCGTAGTGATACACTACAAAGATGTCATTACGATGAGGCAATAAAATGTTTGAATAAAAATAGACCTCCTTTAAAGCTGGTTTCTGACGAAACTGTGAACTAAGACTTGGAACCTTTTCCTGGATTGTGACACACACACACACACACACACACACACACACACACACACACACACACACACACACACACACACACACACACACACACACACACACACACACACACACACACACACACACACACACACACACACACACACACACACACACACACACACACACACACACACACACACACACACACACACACACACACACACACACACACACACACACACACACACACACACACACACACACACACACTCACATACATACATACATATATATATATACACATATGTTTACCAATATATAAAGAAAATCAATGGATGTTCCAATGATGTTTCAGATTTATTGTGAGATGGGTCTAAACGGTGGTGGCTATACGTTCCTGAATCCTAGTGCTCTGGCAGTTCTTACAAACGATGAAATTCAGTCCATGTTTACCAACCGAACCTCATTGCTTTTTCGCGGTCGCCTAGCGAACGGAACTCAGTTATACGCTGTACTCAATCAACTCCCTGAATACGCGTAAGTATCGGTCTACGAACCGTCAGAAATATTAAGTCTCTAGTGTTTTGCAACCGTGATTTAAAACTCTCCATGACGCTACTCAAAAGCAAAGCGTAGGGCACCAGATAATTCACGAACGCTGCGTCATGTTCGATGGGGTTGTCCAGAGATACAAAGTGGAAGTCCAAGCCTGCTGATAGAGAGACCAGGAGAAACGGATTGCAGAGGATTCCGTCTGGGATGAGAAAGAGTGGAAAGTAAAGGACAGGATTTGTTTGGCTGGCGGGTTGTTCATGTTGACCTTGCCTTCAATTCTTCAGACGTAATGCTACAAAAACAATTTTATTATAGGTTTGAGCGCCTCTGAATGGGCTATACCGCGAGAGGCGCTTTATAAATGCCCATTTACCATACAATACAATACAATGTAGTTAGCTCAGTAGTTAATGAACCCTTGAGGATCTCTCCCATCTCTCAGTAGGCCTATCTCGGTAAATAAATAAAAAAATCAGGTGTTAAACAGCTGAAAATGAAGGAGTCTAAGATCAAAGTCTTGACGGATCATAAAGAGATTCCCGGCCAAAACCACTCCTCTTAACATCAGCATCCATGCTCTATCCATTCATTCATTCTAAGGATTTGATATAGCGCCTCTTCAAGGTACCTGATACCTATTCAGAGGCGCTCCCAGCTCATATATATATATATATATATATATACATATTTTTCTTTAATCAGTAGTCGTCGCATGGATGAGACTTTATCTCATCTGTTGTATCTTCATCCAACGCCACTTCCTTTTGAAAGCAATCACCTCAGATGACTTCGGCTGTTATACATGACGCCGACGTGGCAGTGTGATGACCTTTTGACCCAAGCACTCTCTTGGAAGAATCCACGATCGTCGCTGCCTTCTACGCAATCTGGCTTATCCTTAAAGATGTAGCCTTCACATTTTAGCGCCCTTGCATAATGTAGCGCCAAGTAGCGTAATCGTAATTGTAATTGCAAATTTATAAAGCACAACTCAGAGAAACCATCAAAGTCTAGAGTGGCATCTTTTTGGATCTGTTCGATAGTCCTACATGCATACATACATAATATATACAAACATACATGTACATACATACATACATACATACATACATACATACATACATACATACATACATACATACATACATACATACATACATGCGTCTTGAATACTGCAATTCTCTTTTCCTCAACCTTGAATCCACTCAAATCAAGCGTCTACAGCTTATCCAAAACTCACTAGCCAGAGCTGTCACTGGACCACCCAAACATCATCATATCACTCCTATCCTCAAATCACTCCATTGGTTAAAAATGTAGTCATCGTCAAGACCTAACCCTAACCCTAACCCTAACCATAACCATAACCCTGACATACATACATAAACGGTAGATCATTACTGTTTTACTTAAATGTTTTGATGTCTGATTCGTCTTGAGAACGGTGTTGTAGAAGTCATTAGATTAAATAAGAGTGAAATTTAATCGCCATGCAGTTGATGATCCTAATCTTTCTCTCAAACAGACACATACCTCTGATGGTTGGGCTCAACGACCACACGGGATACTACCCTCCGGTCAATAAAGACGCCATCGGCGAACCATACTTGTACTTTGGATTCCTCTCAATCGCCGTTGCCAGTAACAACAGCCTAATAGGGTTAGAGGTCAACGGCAAACGTGTCGTCTTCGACAACTGCGACTTTACCCCAAGCGCCCAGTTAACCTCGTTCCCTAACTTCCGTGAAGTTCAACCAGCCAACAACACCTACGTGCCTGAGTCTATCTGCCTCAATTTCATCCCCCTCTTTAAGCAAAATCCGTCCGCTCGTCTGATGCCATTGGATGATTTTACCTATGGGGAGACTCAATGGGGAGGATGTGGATGCGACTCCTTTACATTTGGCGGTGGAGTTGTTGTCACGGGAGCCATAGGATTCATATGAGCCAGCCTCCCTCGTCGGCTTCAGACAAGGTCGTTCAACAGCGTCTTCGATTCCGTGAACTTATCTCGAGATTTAGTTTGATTGGTTAGAACTAATGTAGATAAACATTGTGAAAAAGATCGTCCACGACAAATATCTATATTTGACATTAATTTTAGTATAGAAACAAATTGTGCTTTTTAACAGAAGTTATTTTATTAGTTAAATATTTATATTAACTAGTTGTCTATATTAATTAGTTCTTTCAGAAATAACGTTGAACTTCAATAAATATTACTGATTGGAAGTTGCATTTAATTTACGGTCGCTTTTGCGAAATGCGATACACCATATTGATATAATTCCATATAAATTCTTCGTAATCGTATTCGTATTCTCCAAACTTCTAAAGCGCCACTCGAAGGCCAAGCACAGGGCACCATCATCACGAGCGCTGCGTCAGATCAGAGGGGATTTCCAGAGAGGAGTTCATAAGAGGTCCAAGTCCGATTTCCAGGGTACCAGATCAGGAGAGGCAGAGCAGCTGTCAAGGCGGCTGTCGTCTACGGCGAGAATTGTTGGAAGGCGGAGGATCAGATTAGTCAGGGTAGGAGTATTCGAAAAGGTGAGACTTCAGTTTTGAGTGGAAAGCCCGGAGGTGATAGATAGAGGAACATGAGGAGGAGGAGGAGGAGGAGGAGGATGAAGGACGGGTTGCAATGATGATGGAGGCACTGAGAAACTGTGGAATTCAGAGGGGAGATCATTCCAGAGGCGTGGTGCTGTTTTGGATATGGCTCGGTTGGAGAACTTGAGATTAGTATACTGACTGGGGGTCGAGAAAGACCGAGATAGGACGATGATCGGGTGTAGCGTGTTTTCTGAATGGTGAAGAGATCACGAAGGAACTTTGGCTGGGAATATTGTAGGGAGTTGCATTTTAGTGATAGGACTTTGTAGTGGATTCGCTCTGGGATTTTTAACCAATGGAGTGATTTGAGGATGGGAGTGATATGATGATGTTTGGACGTTCTAGCGACAGCTCTGGCTAGTGAGTTTTGGATAAGCTGTAGACCCTTGATTTGAGTGGATTCACGATTGAGGAAAGAGAATTGCAGTAATCAAGCTTTGAATGAACAATGGAGGTAGCAATGGTGGAGGCAGCTTGGGTCGTATGCGTCGGAGGTCACGAAGGTGCATGAAGCAGGAGCAATCAATCAATCAATCAATATTCGTTTAATTCAACAAATCCAGTTGACAATAACGCAACAGATTACAGAAGCATGATAATAATAATAGAATGGAAAATAAAGGGATGTGTTAATTAATAAGCATCTTTGAACAAAACACGAGGAATAAAATTACATTTATCTTTAGCTGGAAGAGTGAAATTGTGAGTTCTTGTCCTTAAGTCGTAGTCATTATGTCGTGGGGGAGGAAATATAGCGCGAGAGGTTTGAGATGTGGTAAGAGAAGGAGAGGTTTGGATCAAAAATAACACCAAGATTGCGAACAGGGGAGTCAGAGGTGAAGGTGAGAGACCAAGGTGCGACCGTACGTACGGTACGTACGTTATTTTTTTCTATAACGTACGTAAGGTAAGCGTACGTTATTATGCCGTACGTTACCGTACGTTCACATCTGTCATGACGAAAATAAATACATAACATTATGCACAAGAAAAGTCAGTAATCGTTGGTGATTGACGGTCGTAAACAATTTTAACCATTACATCAGTCATCTGTGGCTGTTCAATGATCTCTACTTTCAAACTTTTAAATTGTTCCAAATTGTTAATATTCTGTCTAATGTATAGGCCCCTAGTGTGAAGAATATTAAGATTTTACGGCACAATTTATAAGATGTTCAGTGCCAGTGGTCATTTTATTGGTAACATTAAATTTCGGTGCTGTTCGTAAATAACTAGGCCTGCGTACGGGGGAGACCAATACTGTAAAGCTAAACTGATGATTTTTGACGTACGCGTACCTTATAAGACTATAGTTATATTGAGGTTCTTTGTGAATGATCAGATAATTGTGTGGCATTTTTAACGTACGCGTACGGTACACGTACGTTATTTTTCTCGATAACGTATACGGTACGGTACGCGTACGTTATTTCGAGAGGTAACGTACGGTCGCACTATGTGAGAGACGATGAGTTAGTCGAAAGGTTTTATGGAAGGATCAGGGATTTTCTTGATTTGATCAGGAAGACCTAGGATGATGAATTCAGTTTTGTAAGGGTTAAGGCAGAGGAGATTGGATGTCATCCCAGATGACAGCCACTGTGAAATAAGGTTAACCACGTTGAGTAGCTGTGAAAAATGAGCCTGTGGAGAAGGATATGAAGAGTTGGGTGTCATCTGCATAGAGATGGTGGTCGACAGAGGAGGATTTTATGAGATGACTTAAAGGAGTGGTATAAAGGACGAAAGCAGTGGACCCAGGACGGAGCCTTGAGGGACACCACAGGAAAGAGGGAGATTCAACAGTAGGTACGCCAATAAGCCGTGCTAGATTGGAAAAAAATCGATTTTCATCACAAGATGTGAAACGTTGGGACGAAGTTTTTGCTACACAATGTCAAATTACAGTACAATACTATGCAAATGTATCTGATATCGTCCTCCTTCCAAAGGGGATCCGAGGTGCACACACGGCAATACGACGGAACATCGATGGCAGTAATTATCTGTGAGTGAAGGAATTGCTCCTGGCCCATAAACACAGTACACAGTAACCGTTTCGGAGGAGGAAGCTAGACTTCGTACTCTCTGCTTTACAGATCGATCACTCTAAGACTGGATGGAGCACTCGTCATGTAACGCGCATAGAACGGGTTCTAGTCTACCCTGAGACGGTTACTTGGTGGGTACTTTGAGTCTGTCCTTCACTCATAGTTGCTCAGCGCCATCGATTGATGTTTAGTCATTGGTTAGTGTCGTTACAATAAATACACAAATAACAGTTTACTAGTAGGCTACACTATCTCTTTTTAAAAGGAAACTTAACGGAATAACTTCGAGTGTGAATATCTGATACCGGTTCCCGGCTATAGGTTTCTGTATCATTGATGGATTGCGAATAGCTTGCATTTATTTCCTTTATGCACCCTTTCCCTTTCCTAAGCCAGGAATGCAATGCTGTCTAATATAATATTTTAGGACCTAATAATGGTAACCCATTAGACTCAATTGAACAATCGCACTGTATTAATTTGTAATCCGTAGTTAGATAACATGAGTCAAATTAAGAGACACAAAAGAATTTTAAAACTGATATGTGGCCTAATGTCTCTTACCAAATAATAAATTTGTTTTATATTTAAGTTACCGGTATTACACAAGATTAAGAATACTGAGAAATGAAGGATATATCCTGCATGTTGAAAAAATACCTTGAAGTAGCTTAAGAAACCTGGAGTAACTACACTTCAAGTGATTTAAATATTCATTAAACAAAGAAGGCAAGACCAGCAAAGGCAAATTTTGTAAAGATTGAACGCGTCACTGAGAAATCGGTTCAACAGATGCGCTGCTATAAGACAGTAATAATTAAAATAATTAACGAGAGAAATTAGCTCTGATATAAGCCCAACAGTACTCGTGATGGTGTAAAGTGGTGTTCCACAGCAAAACTTCTTGGAGGTCACATGCAGCATCACTTGCGTATCCGCTGAAAGGCCAAATACGAAGTAACGAAGCTACCATGGATGCAGCTCAAAAAATCATACAGCTTTATTTCATTGCTTCACTGTGACATTCTTCAATAGTTGATCGGGTGAGCTCTTTCATCACCGCTGCCCGTTTGAATTGGGGTCACGCTTTTTAAGGTCCCAATGTACGGACCGTTCTACTCCTATATTTGAATCTTTGAAGTCTTTAATCGTAATCGTAATCTCCAAACTTCTAAAGCGCCACTCAAAGGCCAAGCGCAGGGCACCAGCCTATTCACGAGAGTTACGTCAAATCAGAGGGTGTTTCCAGAGAGTAATCCAAAAGAAGTTCGAGTCCAGTTTCCAGAAGGCCAAATCAAATCGACCGTATGCATTCTTCAATGATGAATGGATCGGGTGAGCTCTTTCACCACCGCTCCCCGTTTGATTTGGTGCCACGCCTTCTAAGGTCCCCGTGTATCAATCGCTATGCCTGAGATTAAAACCTCTGAAGTCTTCAGGGTTTGCATACCACGCTAGGCATCAATTCAAGTCCAACGCATGACGATTAGTCAATAAAATGCGCAAAATTCAATCAGTAAATCTAAGACATCGTATTAACAATTCTAACCTGAGATGCACTACCACGGAAGAACAATGTTTCACATTTAAAATGCACTCGTTTCAGAGTAATGAGACCTACACATTGACCAAAACGTGTGGGTAAAATTATCATCATCACTAGGATGTCCCTCTCTAAACGTTTCCCTTTCTTACGGGGACTCGTTGGTGTAGTGGTATGTTCGATGCCTTGTAACCGGAGGGTCGCAGGTTCGAATCTACCTCAAGCCACTGCGTAGCGAAGTCTTGTGTACTTCTGAACTTTGTAACGAGGGAAAAATCAAAATAAAGTTGTATTGTATTTTGTATTACGTTCTGCCAAACGTGTTGATCATGCGATCATTGCTTGGGTTGTGTGAGTTCAATGGATGCAGATCCACCTCCACCGTCCGATTCCATGTGTGCCTTCCTTCTTCGTCCAAGGGGGTTTTACAGAAGAGTTGAATATCATATACTCTGGAAAGTTATTTAGCTTTCTAAATATATATGGCACACGTTGTTATACTGATAAAGGTTCCCAAAAGATCATAAATGTAATAAATCTTATATTGCTTATATTTACCCAGTTACTCCTTCGTATTGAACTTCAACCCAAAAGTGAATCAAGAACACCATGCTAGTCGTGTGCTTAGTCCTTCTGGACCAGACAGCAAGAAAAATTATGTATCGAGTCGCCAATCACTACTAGATATGTAGCAATGTCTGTGCATTTGTTTCATTCTTAATACACAAAACAGTCAACAACTGGGGTCATCCTCCTTCCATTCTTAAGAGGTGTTATTTAGAACCCCTATATACATAAAGGCCTACATAATTACATACGGACTACAAATATGCAAACATACACACACGTGTATTTAAACTGGACCTTATAACACGGAAAAAGTGCAGTTTACTGGTGTTTACAAATGCATCAATGTTTCTTTACCTTTTCCAATTCGAGATTGTTTACTTGCTTTGGGACCTGCTTTGCTGCCATTTAACCTGGATCTGAAGCCTCGATTAGCCAAGTTCATCTAAAGGTAACGCATAAACAATATCGTGAATGCAGTCGTGTCGTGCGAATGACCTCCCAAATCATTGAACCGTGTGAAAATAAAGTTTAGATACATTTTGAGTCCAGTTTACGAGATCTGACCTGGAAAACTAAATAAACACGGATTGAACAGAATGATACACAAAACAGTCAACAATTGGAGTTATTCAAATACTCTTTTGCAATTACAGCAACTAGTAAAACTTCAGAATGAAATCAATATGAGGCAACTGAGTATTACGATGAAATCCTTTATTGATTAATGATGCGATTTCAGGGGAACCCTGCATTCCTCACTGATGCAGCGAAGAAACCTTCACCCATGCATTTCCCCCCTACCCCTTAGTCTTTTCTCACTGGTTCAGACTTTCTACCACTTAAGATACGTCGTGTCATAATGGATTTATTTCCTATTTCCACTTATTCACGCTATCTCGCACTGAAGATGCATTTTCCATATATTTTGCTCCTGCCACAGCTCTCCTTCTGCGGGTTCAGACGCTCCCAGTGACACATATCCTCTGCATATTCTCCATGCATTTCACTCCTATCCATGGGTCGCTTTCCTCACTCCACTGATTCATACAATCTCCCTCTTTAAGACACTGTTCACAGATATGGAAATTTTGGTTCAGACAAACTCCAATTGATACAACATTTTCTTGAACATTTACTTGTACCTTTTGTTCTGTAACCTAATTGTTGCCAAAACAACTCTCTCATGTTTATTTACCTGATGCTTTGGTCCTGTGTACGAAGACGTTAAATTTGACACGATTTGATAAACAATCACTTCATAGACGTCATTTGTCGTTATCGCTGCATCGCACTTTGGTGCAATTTTCATCTGTACTTTCCTGAACGTCATTCCAGCTTTTACAAAACAGTGTCTACCATCGGCCAAACATCTTCATTGATCTCGCGGCCAGAGTTCCCATTTGCACGGGCCTTTTTCTGCTATAAAAACCGCAGGGATCTCGTCCATCTACATTGAATCCTCTTCTGCTTAGTGTGCGTTCGAGGAAAGGAAGCTGAAGAAACCTACTTTCCTGTTCTACTAGAAGATCGTCTACAGAATGGAAGTCATCAAGTTCTGTCTGTCGTTTCTTCTACTGGCTTTGTATTCAGCTCAGAACGGCGAAGGTAATATTCCGTTCTACTTCTTCAATTACTTATTCGTTCTAGTTTCGTATGCTGCATAGACATTAGGAGTATACGATTAGCAACAGATCATTTGTGGGAAACTGTGGCCGACTGTTTGGAGCCCTCGCCTTGTAACTCGGAGAATACAGATTCGAGCATCATCCCTTGAGACGGTTACGGTGTAGGTTCCTTGAGAAAGTCCTTCATTCAGAATTGGTCAGCGCCATCGATTGGTTGCTTCAAGCGGAGACGGTTACTGTGTGGGGACCTTGAGCAAGTCTTTCACTCGCAATTGCACAGCGACATCTATTGATCGTTGTACTGTGGCGCTTAATAAATTCTGAACAGTAATAAAATACAATGAGCAATATATTAGAACGCTGCCACTGGTGATCTTTTCTGAGAAGCCTTGAGCCATCGCACACCGCTGCAGAAGATCGCTTAGCAAGAAGTTACGCTGTGCAGCGCAACCAGAAATGTAATTAAATAATTATTTTAGTAAAATCCAATCTGTAGAACTTACTCTATCGTGTGACACAATCGCCAAATAATGTTCAGCTATGAACAAAGTTGTTTGTGTCAAAGATCTGAACTAGGCCTAAATCTTTCACACACATTTGATATAGAGCCGAGAAAGGTGTTGCACACGTGACCATCCAACTTACATAATTAAATACGACTGGAAGTAATTCTGAAGCACAGAGGAAGTAATTAAGCTAGGTTAATCTTCATGTCTTTCATCTGATATTTTGTAAACCATCAGAGCTTCAACAGATTAAGAAATCAATGCTAGAAAATGTTTTTTTCTGTTCATCCATCTACATAGCTACCAGTGGTCCTTCATCTTGTAAGGCTATAAAGAATCAAAACCCGGATTCGCCAAGCGGAAGATACGTCATGCAATCGAAATCGAAAACTCAATTTGAGGTATGTTACGGCATCATACTAAGAACTAACCACCTAATAAAATTAATAGGTAAATGGATTAGTAATCAATTGATTAAATAAACAATTAAATAAATGAGTATGTAAAGGAACTTAGGTGATTAAGAACTTGAGTCCTTCACCCAGTAATACCCACAGTATACCTTCTTGACCTCAGTCCGGAACCTGGGAGTAATTATGGATGAGGAACTCACCTTTGTACAGCATATTCATCTTTTGTGCCGTTGCTGTTTTTATCAGCTCCGATAATTCATGGTTATTTCCCGCTCGCTCTCTCCCGGAGCGGCCTCTACACTTGTCCATTCTTTCGTGATCTCCAGCCTGGACTACTGCATGGAAGACTCCCGGCCTGCCCGTTGAGGTGTCTTGACAGGGTCCTGCGCACGGCTGCTCGACTGGTGGGTCATATCTGTTTGTGTGGCCTAGTCTCAAGGGAGTGCAGGACGTTCACCACTGGCTTCCCATACCGGCAGCGCATTGCCTGTCAGGTCTCGGCTCTGGTCCGGCAATGCGTGGAGAGCTAGGCACCTCCATATCTGCGAGATCTTTGCTATTCCACTGTAGCCGTCCTGCGCCGTGGATCCCTTCGCTGGGCTGTGCAGGCGGAGCTCCTTGTATCTCGTGCGCTGAATGCTACCCGACAGCGCCGTGCATTGTCTGTGGCTTGCCCTGTGACCTGGAATGGGCTCCCCGTTGCACTGCAAAAAACGCCAATAGGTGACCCTGCCTTATTCCTTTCTAGCCTTAAGACTGTTCTCTTTGACCAGGGTTTGGCTGGTAGCGCTCCTGAGTAGATAATCTTGGAAGAGGCTCTATATAGAACCACTGTAATAATAATAATGCTACTACTACTACTACTACTACTACTACTACTACTACTACTACTACTACTACTACTACTACTACTACTACTACTACTACTACTACTACTACTACTACTACTACTACTACTACTACTACTACTACTAATACTAATACTAATACTACTACTACTACTACTACTACTACTACTACTACTACTACTACTACTACTACTACTACTACTACTACTAATAATAATAATAATAATAATTATAATAAAAATAATAATAATTATAATAAGTGATTCAATAAGTAGGTAAGTTGGGAGGGGATAGGTGAATCATTCCACTCTTACTCGATGAATATAAGTTCTTGAAGGACACGGTAAGCTTCCTGTATTTCGACTCTGTCTTCCACTTCCTAGGGGCAGCTGTAAAATGACCGAGTGCCTGACTGGCTGCCAGGGCGTGTTTTCCATAAGACCTTGCTAATTGTACACTGTCACATGTTTCAATGTCACTTACTGCGGTTTGTCAGCGACCTCATCAATAAACAGGTATAAATATTTATAAATTAAACCACTGTTAACTGAAAATAATACTGCTTTAAAGCAAAAAATGCAACAGTTGTAAAAAAATTGAAAGCATACTAATAGGTAAACAGAATGTCCATACGCCGCGCAAAAATATAGTTCCCTACTGCTCTGTAGTCAGATAATTTTTTATGGCTACCTTTTACATTACCATAAACATTTCGGGATTTTATGCAAACAGAAATTTATATGATAAATTTACTGGCATAGTGATACACTACAAAGATGTGTCATTACGATGAGGCAATAAAAGTTTTGGATAAAAATAGACCACAGCCTCTTTCAAGCTGGTTTCTGACGAAGCTGTGAACTAAGACCTGGTACCTTTTCCTGGATTGTGACATACACACACACGCGCGCTTGATGTTAAATATATATATATATATATATATATATATATATATATATGCGTGTGTATATTTATATAAATTAAGCGGTTAGTCGATCGTTCCGGTTAGGTCAGGTCCTGTGAGTTAATCAGTTGAAGCCAGACCTGCAGCTAAGAAAATCAATGGATGTTCCGTTGATGTTTCAGGTTTATTGTGAGATGGGTCTAAACGGTGGTGGCTATACGTTCCTGAATCCTAGTGCTCTTGCAGTTCTTACAAACGATGAAATACAGTCCATGTTTACCGACCGAACCTCTTTCCTTCTACGCATGCGCTTGCCAGACGGAACTCAACCATATGGTGTACTCACACAACTCCCTGAATACGCGTAAGTATCGGTCTATAAACCATCAGAAATATAAAGTCTCTGGTGTTTTACAATTGTAATCCCGAACTTTCTAAGGCGCCACTCAAATGCAAAGTACAGGGTACCAGATAATTAACGAATGGTGCGTCGTGTCCGAGGGGTTGTCCATGCAGGGATACAAAGTGAAAGTCCAAGCCTGCTTGATAGAGAGACCAGGAGAGAAGGATGAGAAAAACTGGAAAGTAAAGCAGAGGATTTGTTTGGCTGGGGTGGGGTCGTTGATGCTGACCTTGCCTTGAGTTATCCAGATACAATGCTACAAAAAGAATTTTATTATAGGTTTGTAGTTAGCTCAGTGGTTAATGACCCCTTGAGGATCGGTCCCTTCTCTCAGTATCTAAAAAAATATCCAAAAATTCAGGTGTCAAACGACTGAAAAGATCAAATTCTTGACGGTTCAAACAGAGATTCCCGGCCAAAACCATTCCTTTTAACAGCAGTATCCGTGCTATATATATAATATATATATATATATATAATATATATATATATGTGACGCCAGGGCTCAAAACCCGTCGCTTGTCGCTTCCTAGATATTGAGTTAGAAGCCAAAATAGGCGAGAGGGGTTAAAAATATTGAACATTCTTCAATTCACCAGTTTCCTACGGATTTGCCATAATTTGCAATGTAGTTATCCGATTTTGATGCCGTTTGTTTTATTCCATACAGGATATAGCCCTTTATTGCCCAGCAAATTTGTAGTACAATCAAGTAATGATTACTGAGGACTTTGATGACACGAATATTCCGAAATTTTTTTTCCATTTTCTCAATATAAATTAATGAAAGAATCAAACGAGCATAACTTCAGTTAGCAAAAAGATATTTTCATTCTGTAAAAGGTATTTTGAAGCAGATTAATTGTAGAATATGACTAAATAAAAAGATCAAAAACCGACATGTGACGGGTTTTGACCCCTGGTGTCACATATATTATATATAATATATATAATATATATATATATTATATAATATATATATATATATTATATATAATATATAAATTAGATATATTATATATATATTAGATATATATTATATATATATATTATATATACATACTACTTTCATCAGCAGTCGTGGCATGGATGATACTTAATTATTCGCATCTTATGCGTCTTCAACCAACACCAGTTCCTTTTGAAAGCAATCACCTCAGATGACTTCGGCTATTATATATGCCGCCGACGTGGCAGTGTGATGACCTTGTGACCCTGGGACTCCCTTGGAACCCACGATCGTCACTGCCTTCCACACAATCTGGCTTATCCTTAAATATGTATAGCCTTAACATTTTTCGCCTTTGCATAATGTAGTGCCAAGTAGCCTAATCGTAATTCTAATTGAAAATTTATATAGCGCCACTCAGAGACCATCAAAGTCTAGCGTGGCATATTTTTGGATCTGTTCTATAATCCTACATGCATACATACATAATATACAAAACATATGTACATACATACATACATACATACATACATGGGAGATCACTGTTTTACTTAAATGTTTTGATGTTTGTTGCGTCTTGAGAACGGCGCTGTAATAATAATAATAATAATAATAATAATCTTTTTCTTTAATTAAGCGCCTGCAAACGCACTGCGCTGTACAGTGAACATACATTATAGTAGAAACGGCAGCCACGCAGGGCGCTTTACATACATGTATTAAGTAGAAGCACATGACAACAGTTTTACAGAATCGAATATAACTGCTTATGCGGCTGCCAACATACGGCGCCAAATCACGGGCTACTATTCATTTAACCGCCGCCTAGCGAGTGGAAGGCAGAATTAACCTTAAATTAACGGATGTATGCGGGGTTCGATCTTGGTATACCTTCAGCTCTTCACGCCAGTGTGTTATCCATTACTCTACGGGACCCCAGAAAGCGTTAGTTAGATAAGAGTGAAATGGAATCGCCATACATGCAGTTGATGATCCCAATCTGTTTCTGACACAGAGACATACCTCTGATGATTGGTCTCAACAACCACACGAACTACTATCCTCCGGTCAATAAAGACGCCATCGGCAAACCATACTTGTACTTTGGATTCCTCCCAATCCCCGTTGCCAGTAACAACAGCCTGAAAGGGGCAGAAGTCAACGGTCAACGTGTCATCTTCGACAACTGCGACTTTACCCCAAGCGGTGAGATAACCATGTTCCCTAACTTCCGTGAAGTTCAACCAGCCAACAACACCTACGTGTCTCCTGCCATCTGCGTCCAGGCGTTCTCCCACCTAAAGCAAAATCCGTCAGCTCGTCTGATGCCATTGGAGGACTTCATGTATGGGGAGACTCAATTTGGAGGATGCGGATGCGACGCTTACACAGCCATCGAAGGAGTCGTTGCCACGGGAGCCATGGGATTCAGATGAGCCAGGGTCCCTCGCTCGCTTCAGACATATTGGTTTCGTCTTCGATTCCATGAACTTATCTCGAGATTTATTTCCACTGCTTAGAACTAACGTATATAAACCTAGTGAAAAAATCATCGTCGTTAACTATCTATATTTGATATTTAGCTTGAAACAAATTGTGCTTTTTAACAGAGGATTTTATATTAATTAATTGTTTATATAATTTAGTTTTTATATCAATTAGTAGTTTCAAAAATTGCGCTGAAATTCAATAAACATTACTGATTGGAACTTGCATTTCTTTTAATTACAGTCGATTATGCGTATTGATAATTATAATTCCATATAAATTCCTAATAAATTTGAACAATAGGTACGCCAATAAGCATTTCCATAGATTGGAAAACCTTGAATTTCATCACAAAATGTGAAACGTTGAAGCGAAGTGTGTGCTACACAATGTCAAATTACAACACAATATTATACAACTGTAACTGATATCGTCCTCCTTCCAAAGGCGCTCTGAAGTGCACAGACGACCATACGCCAGAACATCGATGACCCTAGGCACCTGTGAATGAAGGAATTGCTGGTATTCCCCACACAGCAACCGTCTCAGAGGAGGAGATTGAACCCGTATTCTCCGCATAACAGGCCGATAGCTCTAAAACTGAATGTAGGTCTCGCTCGTCTTGCAACGCGCATAGAGCTGTTCTAGCCTCCCCTGAGACGGTTACCTGGTGGGTACTTTGGGTCCTTCACTCGTAGTTGCTCAGCGCCTTCGATTGATGTTATTCCGGTAAGTAACGTACGTTCGCACTTTGGTTCTAGTCTCTCCTGAGACGGTTACCTGGTGGGTACTTTGAGTGGGTCCTTCACTCATAGTTGCTCAGCGCCATCGACTGATGCTTGGTGTGGATTAGTGCCGTTGAAATAAATACACAAATAATAATAATAATAGACAATCTAGTCAATCTGTTACCTTTCTTGCAAACTATTTAAGACATAATATGTTCCAAGACACGTAAAATTAAAACTTCATTGACGAATGACATATGAAATATCGCAACACAACACATGTTTAAATAAAGAATAATATCGATAATAGCAGAAGCAGGTGATAAAATAACTCATCTCTTCTTATATGTTCACATTTAATTACTTAATTTTGAAAAGTCGGCATTATGCACCATGTACCTCACAATAAAATGCTCAGAAGAGTAACCTAGACCTAAACGAGAGACAAAATCAATCCAAAAACGACAGGTTACCACAATAAAGCAACATTAAAATGTTGCTTTATTGTGGTAATTTTCTAATGAAATTTTCATTAGAAAATTTATACATGTAAACTAATCGCAATAATTAAACCGAATTTGATATTGCCCTCTTTCTGAAGTTCAGATGTGCCCGCACTACCACACATCGATGGCGCTCAGCAGTTGTTCGTGAGGCATTTGATCAATAACTTCTCTGGCGTGAAATACAATCGCCATGCAACTGATGATCTATATCTGAAACAGTATTACTTCTGATGCTTAGTATCAACAACCACACGAGATTCAACCTCCGGTCGATAAAGAAACCATCGGCGAAGCATATTTGTACTCTGAGCTCCTCCCAATCGATGTGGCCAGTAACAACAGTTTTCAGAGGTTAGAGGTCACGATCAACATATCACCTTCAAGATCTGCGACCGTATCCCGAACAGTCAGATAACCCTCTTCATCAACTTCCATGAAGTTCAGCCATCCAACTACTACGTTCCTGGTTTGGTCTGTGACGAGATCTTCTCCATCTTTTTTTTTTATAGAATCCGTCTCTCTCTATCATCTCAGGACCATACGAGATATGAAATGGTACGGTTTCTGCTAATTTATAAAGCGCCTCTCACAATGCGAATTATTCCGAGGTAGTCTCAGAGTCGAAATATACAAGACTAAGCTATGAAAAACAGAGCGAGAGATAGATAGATAGATAGATAGATAGATAGATAGATAGATAGATAGATAGATAGATAGATATATAGATAGATAGAGAGAGAGAGAGAGAGAGAGAGAGAGAGAGAGAGAGAGAGAGAGAGAGAGAGAGAGAGAGAGAGAGAGAGAGAGAGAGAGAGAGAGAGAGAGAGAGAGAGAGAGAGAGAGAGGAAGTAATGTAATGTAATGTAATATAAACATTTGTAAAGCGCTCCTCGCAGCAGAGCTATTCAGATGCGCTCTCAACGTGATAGGCTCGTGTAAAAGAAAGGTCTTTAAGTATTTATGTGAAGCTGGTGAAAACGCCCCGAGGAGGATCCTGCTCCGGATCTCAGAAGGAAGTTCAAAAACCCACGAAGTTGAACTTGAAGCCGTTTTGTGAGTGTTATTGACCCTGCAATTATGATTACTTATAGAAACTATTTCAAGAAATATGAAGTTATTTGGTTTAATGTTACATTTAATAATTGATAAAAAATATTTTCATTTCGTTTGGGGGCCTCCGAGATTTGGGGCTTTGTTGTTGATCTTAGTTGAAGTTTAGGTTGATTAGTTTTAATAAATATTCGTGTCTTAGTGTTTAATTGATAGCATTTTTGCGTATATTGGGCGCGTATAATGCGTCAATGTTTGCGCTTGGCTGAATAGGTGTTGAGCAGTCATCTATGCAAATCTAATTAAGTAAGAAGCATTGACTGTAAAACATAGAAGTAATAAATCGTAACATAAATTATAAAATAAGTAAGTAAATATGTAAGCAAGTGCCTTCCTGTCGTATATGAAGCAACCTGGTAATGTAACCCTTCACTGTCAGAGGATCACATCGCGGTATCTCGCGATTATGCGAGCGAGGCCGAAGAAAGTACCTGGATAATCTTTTCGGAGGAGCAAATCCTGGAGGACATTCCCCGGACCCGAAGGATTGCAGCGAAGAGAGCATCGTCCGCCCTAAAACCTAACAGGTAAAATGTAGGAGTATCAGTTGGCAGATACCCTTGTCGCTTAAGTTTACGTATCAAAGCAGACAGACTATCTCCCTCCGCCATTGGTAAAATTAAATCCACACCAGACTGGAGATGAGTACAACTTTCGCGGTCGAACGTACAGCATCACGGAGGCGACTTCCAGTTAATCCATGCGAAACCAGGACTCGCAGAGCAAAAAGGGATTGTTTAGCTATGCAACAGATGTTGTCAATGTGGAGGAGAATCCAATTCTTCCGAAAGGGTGATTACCAAAAGTGTGATTTCATTTACCCGTAAGATCCCCGCAGTGGTCGGATGGGTTCGGGGACGCCTAATTATGATTTCACACGACTTGTGAAGTTGTTGTGAATTAGGTGCAAGTTGAAATATCTAGCCTATTCAGCTATGTGGGCGAGTTGCGAGTCAGTGGTTGCTATGTTTCAGGCCGGAATCACCAGTAGGGTCAAAGTACGAAATAATCGTCTTCATGTTTGAATAATCGGTTCTCTGCATCAAGCAATTTTAGTTCAGAAATGGTAGTCAAATAGCTGATTGGCCCAAGTCCTGACCCCTGTAATTGATACACTTATGGGGATATGATTCCACAAACTTAGCTAGCTGTACAGGAGTTGTAAACTTGGATACGTCGCTCGTGCTGTCGCGAGAGAAGGGAACTACCCTTGAAGTATTTTCTAGAAACCTGGAGTAGTTACCCTTCAAACGATATGAATATTCATTCTACAAAGAAGGCAGAAGCACGAAAGGCAGTGTTTGTAAAGATTCAACGCGTCACTGCACAATCGGTCCAACAAAATGCTCTCCTGTGAGAGAGTTCGTAATTGACGAGATAAAAGTAATTCTGACACAAGCCCATCAGTACTGATGACGTCAGGTTGTGTTCCACAGCAGCACTTGATGGATCTACATGCAGCACTTGCGTATTCACTGAAAGCCCGACTGGATGGCAGCCATGTTTACAGATGATAAAGTTCATACTGCATGTTTCATTACTAGACTGAAGCGGTGTGCCTCCCTACTTTAGGCTCTTAAAATGTAAAGTACAACTTTTCAACAGCCATCTTATGGCCTGCCTCGACCTTGTTCATTTTTCAATGAATTGATTTGATGATAATCCATTCACCGCTGCTGAATATTTGAAGTGTTGCTTAAGGTCCCCGTGTATGTAATCCTACTTGTAAACCCAGTGAGACCCACGCATTGATCACAACCGTGTAGATAACAATAGTTCCATGGCAAGTTCATATTTAGACAATAGGCCTACTGTGAGCCTCAGTTAAAGCAAGAAAACTCGAATTTCTTGAGAAAAAAACTAGGCTACTGATAAGTTTAAGATTAAGATTGGGCGTGCTCTCACATACGCCCAGGGTCAAAGTACGAAATAAATGTGGCGAACCCCCAAAAATTGCAAGAAAACGTTTCATGCTGATTTTCGGGTGCATTAGGTCTGGAGAAGTATATACTAAAAGTTACCGAAATCGGGTCACCGGAAGGGGTCAAATTATGGCGCCAAAAAGATGGCCGCCAATGGGGAATGAATGACTAAAATGTACACACCTTGGTTTAATTTAGAAATGACTGTTAGAATCAAATCATGTAACAATTTGCTAACAGGACTGGTGTTTCTAGGCTAAATTGACCCTGCTGAAAACGAAAATCGCGGTTACATGGAAAAACAAGATGGCGGACAAAATATCTTGGAATGGCTGTAAGTGAGGTCATGTATGTGATGGAAACATGATTTTAGAATCTTAATTAAAATTTTCAGGGTCAAGGAATGCGACGGAACTAAAGACACATAAGTAGCACTGAAAAAAATGTCGAACGAAATGGCGGCCAAATATCTTCGAATGGCTATAAGTAAATCATGTATGTAAAGTCGTGTATATGATGGAAGCAGATTTCAGAGTCTAAGTTAACATTTTCGGTGCCAAGAAATGCGGTGGAACTAAAGACACACATGTAGCACTGCCGAAAATAGCAAAATAACAGACAAAGTGGAGGCCAGTCTGGAGCAGTGTTTTCTTTGTCAAAGAATAACAAGGAAGTATTGTATTGTATTGTCACTAGAAATTTATAAAGACCCTCTCGCAGAATAACACTAACTATCCAGAGGTACTCTTAGCACAGAAGCGTCGGGGAAACAGAAATGCCTTTAGAGAACGCGAGACCGATGAGGAAAAACCGGTCATTAGTTTGGCCCTGAGCAGACAGCAAAGGCTATTTCAGATCGTGGGACCCACTACAGCAAACGTGCGGTGCTGGGCCGTGGCAGTTTTAGAGAAGAAAAAGATCAAGTCGATTCACAGAGCGCAGTGAGCGAGAAGGAGATGCAGATAGCGGCTTTCGCAAATAGTTGGAGAGATACTTCGGGGCAGTACCCTGCTGAGATTTAGGTACAAGGAGGAGGATTTTTTACCGGATGCGTGCGGCAATAGGAAGCCAGTGCAGGACATAACGCATGTAAGTAGAGATACAGGGAGTTGAGCGATGAGCCTAGCGGAAGCATTTATAACAGATTGAAGGGGTGATACGCTGCTTAGGGAGACCATACGGAGCGAGTTGCAGTAGAGGCTTAGAGGTTTATTCCCCCCTAAGATAGAACGTCATTACAAACTACGTAAGCGACCGCATGAGTTTACTCTCCCTCCCAAGGATGACTCTAACTTTATCCCTAGAGTTCTGTACCTTGCCCTTAAATAGTCGCCTAACTTGTACCTGTTACCAATTTCAGTGGATTATGGTTGTCGAGCTAGTCTTTAATTTATTTTGCCGCTTAGTCTTGTTCATGTACCATTTTGCGGTTTGCCAACGTGTCAATAAACGAATAATAATAATAATAATAATAATAATAATAATAATAATAATCGTAGTCCAAGCGTGAGCAGACATATGCGTGAACTACGGTGGTAACGACAGAAGCTGAGACCGAGCGTCTGATGGCCCTGAGACGCCTCAGTTGAAAGAAGCAGGAGCGAGTGATCTTGGAGATATGCTCTGGGAATGTCAGAGATTCAAGTTTGACTCTGAAGTCGTGGACGATGGAAGAGTAGGTGTAAGCAGGGAATTTCTCAGTCAGTAATGTAAAGACAAGTTTAGCAAGCTGCTGCTAAGTCCCAAACCAGATCAATTGAGTCTGAGCAGTGTTGAGGCAGAGACGGTTAGTCGACACCCATTAGTGAAGGTGAGTTACAAGTTGGTCAATGGAGCGAACAAGGGAGTTGATCAGTTGATGGACCATGTACAAAAGCCTGAGCATCATCTGCATAAAAATGGCCATTTGCCCCATGTTTAGTACAGGATGGGACCGAGCACCGAGTCCTGGAGAACACCAAATTCCACCTCTGTCCACTGAGTCCTGGTTTCACCAAGGACAACCAGCTGTGAGCGGTCAGAGAGGTATGATTTAACCAAATAAGACGAACACCAGATAGGCCACAGCACAGCTCCAGTCGCTGAAGGAGGATTTCATGGTCAACCATGTCAAACGCAGGTAAGACATCAAAAAGCGCTAGGAGAGAGACAGATGAGAGTGATCAATAGCTATATAAATATCAGACAGAAGGGATACGAGAGCAATTTCGGTGGAATGGTGGCCCCTGAAGATTGGGCGGCCGGCAAAAGTAAAGCTTGCTCAAAGTAGGGGAATAGCTGGACTGAAACTAGTCTTTCAAGGGTCTTTGAGAGGAAAGACAGATGGGAGATGGGCCGGTAATTCTGACAGCCATTTTGGTCAAGGTTTTGCATTTTCAAGGGCGGGATAACAATAGCGTGTTTTTGGGAAGCAGGTAGATAACCCTCAGAAAGCGACCTGTTAAATTTGTAAACTCTAAATGGAGCTAAATCGTCTACAATGTTCACCAACAATGAGGAAAGAGGGTCCAGTTCGCATGATTTTTGTTTGATGATCCAATTATATGACGAAGTTCCGTTTCAAGGATTGCAGGAATCCTTCGAAGGTGTGTTTCGTGTGGGAGAACTGCGGAGGAGGGGCATCAACAGTCTTCGCTCGAAGATCAGCAATCTTCCATGACATCATCTGTTGAAAATTTTCAGCAGAAAAGCAGGAGGACCCACCGAGCGCGTACCCTGTCCCACTAGGCCGGAGATTGAGGACCAAAGACGTTTTGGGTTGTTTTCATGTTGTTCAACCAGGCCCTCATCGGTCTCGCGGCTTCTGTGATAGGAGCGCCTCTGGATAGTTGTTCCGCCACTTTGTGTTTTGGCAGTGCTTTCTCATCATCATCATCATCGTCGTCGTCGTCATCACACCACCACCACCACCAGCATCATCATCATCATCCCTGAAGCGTTGCCGTTTCCAACATTCTGCCAACCGTGTTAATCACACGATCGTTGTTTGGATTGTGTGAAGCCCGATGTTCGATGGATGAAGTTCCGCCTTCACTAAAATTCCGCCCATGGTGGTTCTTTTTAGAAACATCGAAGTTTATGGTCTTACGAAAAACAATTTAAAAGTATTATCAGATAATATTTAATATAAATCTCATGATATCATTTATATTTACCAACTACAAACATACACACAGGTGATTGTTAAAACTGGAGCCAATAATACTGAAAAAGTACAGTTCATTGCCATTTCAATGTATCTTGACCTTCTTCCAATTCGAAACTGTTTACTTGATTTGGAACCTGTTTTGCTGCCACTTAACCTGGATCTGAAGCCTGGTTCATCTAAAGGTAACGCATAATCGTGAATGCAGTCCTACAAAGCCAATGAACCCTCCTTCTACAAGTTCAGAGACATAATTTCCTATGCATATTCTTCCATGCATATCACTTCTATCCAAGAGTCGCTTTCCTCACTCCACTGATTCATGCAAACTCCCACTTAAGATACCGTCCACAGGTCTTGAACCTTTGGTTCGGACAAACTCCAATTGATAACACATTTTCCTGCACATTTACTTCTACCCACAGTTCTTTCCCCTAATTGTTGCCAAAACAACTCTCTCCTGTTTATTTACCTGATGCTTTGGTCCTGTGTAGGAAGACATTAACTTTGACACGATTTGATAAACAATCACTCCATAGTCGTGGTGTGACGTCATCCCTGCATCGTACTTTGGTGCAAATCTAATTCGTCTGTAGGCCTACTCTTCTTTACATCATTCCAGTTTCTTGGAAACTGTGCCAACCATCATCCAAACATCTCCATTGTGCTCGCGACCAGAGTTCCCATTTGCACGGACCTATTTCTGCTATATAAACCGCAGGGATCTTGTCCATCTACGTTCAATCCTCTTCTGCTGACTGTGCGTTTGAGGAAGGGAAGCTGAAGAAATCTACTTTGCCTGTTTCAGTCAAGAAGATCGTCTACAGAATGGAAGCCATCAAGTTCTGTCTGTCGTTTCTTCTACTGGTTCTGAATTCAGCTCAGAACGACGCAGGTAATATTCCGTTCTAGTTCATCAATTACTTGTTGTTTTTATTTGGTATGATGCATAGAAATTTGGAGTCTACGATTAACAACAGTTTATTTGTGGGAAAATGTGGCCGACTGGTTAGAGTTTTGGCCTTCTAACTCGGAGAGAACAGATTCGATCCTCAACCCTCACACGATTACTGTGTAGGGACCTTTAGCAAGTCTTTCATTCAGAATTGGTCAGCGCCATCGATTGGTCATTAGGTAGTGGCGCTTAATAAATGCAAAACAGTAATAAACAACAATAAGCAATATATTAGAAAGCTGCCACATGTTCCTACATATTGGACTTTTCAGAGGAGGCTTGATCTATCGCACTCAGCTGCAAAAGAGCGCTCAGCAAGAAGTTGCGCTGTGCAGCATCACCAAACATTTAATTAAATAATTTTTGTTAGAAAAATCCAATCTGTAAAACTTACTCTATCGTGCGACACAATCACCAAATAATGTTCAGCTATGAACAAAATTGTTTGTGTCAAAAGTATGAACTGAATCTTAGACAACTTAATGTAGAACCTTCACTGAAGGCGTTGCATACATGGCCATCTAAGTTACGTAATTAAATACAACTGGAAGTAGTTCTGAAGCACAGAGGAAGTAATTAAGCTAGGTTAATCTTCATGTGTTTCATCTGATATTTTGTAAACCGTCATCTCGATTCCATCAGAGCTTCAAGAAATTAAGAAGTAATTGCTGGAAACTGTCTTTCTTTCAGTTCGTCCATCTAATGCTACAAGTTGTAAGGCTATAAAGGACGAAAAACCGGATTCGCCAAGCGGAAGATACCTCATGAAATCAAAATCGGGAGATAAATTTGAGGTATATTACAACAACATACTAACAACTAACCAAATAATAAAGTAAATAGGCAAATAGATTAGTAATCAGTTGATAAAATAAACAATTAAATAAACGAGATGTAAAACGTAGCTCAGTAATTAAGACATTGAGTCCCTTACCCAGGATAACCCACATTTTACCTTCTTGACCTCAGTCCGGAACCTGGGAGTTAGGAACTCAACTTTGTACAGCACATTCGTCTTTAATACTGTAGCTATTATTATCAGTTCAGACAATTCATGGTCATTCCTCACTCCGTCTCTCATCTCCGGGTGCAACCTCTACACGTCCATTCTTTCGTGGTCTCCAGCCTCGAAAACAGCATAGCAGACTCCCGGCCTGCCGGTTGAAGTGCCTTGAGAGGGTCCTACGCACGGCTGCTCGACTGGTGGGTCATATCTGTAAGTTTTGCCGTCTCTCGAAGGACATGCAGGATGTTCTCTACTGGCTCCCCATAGCCACAGCGCATTGCTTACCGGGTCTCAGCTCGAGTCCGGCGATGCATGAAGGGTTTGGCACCTCCATACTTGCCAGAGCTCTGCTGTTCCACTGTAGCCGTCCTCCGCCGTGGCTGCCTTCGCTTTAACGATATGTCATTACGATGAGGCAAAACACTCTTTGAATAAAAATAGACCTCCTTTTAAGCTGGTTTCTGACGAAACTGTGAACTAAGACTTGGTACCTTTTCCTGGATTGTGACACACGCACACACGCACACACTTACGCACACACGCACACACTTACGCACACACTCACACACAATAAGAATAAAGCGGTCAGTCGATCGTTCCGGCTAGATGAGATCTTGTGAGTTCAGTTGAAGCCAGACCAGCTAAGAAAATCAATGGATGTTCCAATGATGTTTCAGGTTTATTGTGAGATGGGTCTGAACGGTGGTGGCTATACGTTCCTGAATCCTAGTGCTCTGACAGTTCTTACAAACGATGAAATACAGTCCATGTTTACCAACCGAACCTCGCTCCTTTTTCGCGCTCGCCTGGGGAACGGAACTCAGTTGTACGCTGTATTCAATCAACTCGCTGAATACGCGTAAGTATCGGTCTATAAACCATCAGAAATATTAAGTCTCTACTGTTTTGCAATCGTAATCTCGAACTTTCGAAGGCGCTACACAAATGCAAAGTGCAGGGTACCAGATAATTCACGAGCGCTGCGTTGTGTCCGAGGGTTGTCCCGAGATACACAGTAGAAGTCCAAGCCTTCATGATAGTGAGACCAGAAGAGAAGAATGCAGAGGAGCTGATGAGGCGAACGCCGTCTTAGGATGAGAAAAACTGGAAAGTAAAGGAGAGGATTTGTTTAGCTGGCGGGGTCGTTGATGTTGACCTTGCCATGAATTCTCCAGACGCAATGCTACAAAAACAATTTCATTACAGGTATGTAGTTAGCTCAGTAGTTAATGACCCCGTGAGGATCGCTCTCCCTTCTCTCAGTATCTCCCTTCTCTCAGTATCTCAGTAAATATCCAAAAAATCAGGTATCAAAAATGAAGGAGTCCATAAGATCAAAGTCTTGACGGCTCATAAAAAGATTCCAGGCCAAAACCACTTATCTTAATTAACAGCGACATCCGTGCTATATATATATATATATATATATATATATATATATATATATATATATATATATATATATATATATATATACTTTCATCAGCAGTCGTTGCATATATATATATATATTATATATATATATATATATACTACTTTCATCAGCAGTCGTTGCATGGATGATACTTAATTATTCCCATCGTATGTGTGTTCAACCAACACCACTTCCTTTTGAGAGCAATCGCCTCACTTGACTTCGGCTGTTATAATTATATGCCTCCGATGTGGCAGTGTGATGACCTTGTGACCCAGGCACTCCCTTGGAAGAATCCACGATCGTCGCTGCATTCTACGCAATCTAGCTTATCCTTAAGGATGAAGCCTTAACATTTTGGCACCCTTGAATAACGTAGTGCCAAATAGCGTAATCGTAATGGTAATGGCAAATTTATATAGCGCCACTCAGAGAAACCATCAAAGTCTAGCGTGGCATCTTTTAGATCTGTTCGATGGACGTAAATGTACATGCCTACATAGGGGGCCTACATATATACAAACATACATGTACATACATACATATTTTCACTGCAGAATACTGTTTTACTTAAAAGTTTTGATGTCTGCTGCGCCTTGAGATCGGTGCTTTAGATAGAAGTCATTAGATAAGAGTGAAATGCAATCGCCATACAGTTGATGATCCTAATCTGTTTCTCAAACAGAGACATACCTCTGATGCTTGGTCTCAACAACCACACTGGCTACTACCCTCCGGTCAATAAAGACGCCATCGGCGAACCATACCTGTACGTTGGATTCATTCCAATTGCCATTGCCAGTAACAACAGTCTTAAAGGGTTAGAGGTCAACGGTCAACGTATCATCTTCGACAACTGCGACTTTACCCCAAGCGGCGAGTTAACCGCGTTTCCTAACTTCCGTGAAGTTCAGCCAGCCAACTACACCTACGTGCCTGAGTCTATCTGCCTCAATTTGATCCCAATCTTCAAGCAAAATCCGTCTGCTCGTCGGATGCCAGAGGAGTACTTCACCTATGGGGAGAGTCAATGGGGAGGATGTGGATGCGACACTTTTACATTTGGTGGTGGAGTTGTTCTCACGGGCGCCTTCGGAATCAACTGAGCCAGCCTCCCTCGCCGGCTTCAGACATGGTGGTTCAAGCGCGTCTTCGATTCCGTGAACTTATCTCGAGATTTAGTTTTATCGCTTAGTTACTAATGTAGATTAAACTTGTGAAAAATATCATCCACGATAACTATCTATATTTGACATTTAGTATAGAAACAAATTGTGCTTTTTAACAGAAATTTTTTTATTGGCTAAATATTTATATTAAGTAGTTGTCTATATTAATTAGTTCTTTCAAAAATAACGTTGAACTTCAATAAATATCACTGATTGAAAGTTGCGTTTAATTTACAGTCGATTTTTTGCGAAATGCGATACACCGTATTGATATAATTCCATATAAATTCTTAATAAATTTGAAAAGTAGGTACGCCAATAAGCATTGCTAGATTGGAATAACTGATTTCCATCACAAAGCGTGAAACGTTGGGACGGTGTGCTACACAATGTCAAATTGCAAAACAATACTATACAAGGGTATCTGATATCGTCCTCCCTCCAATGAGGTTCTGAAGTGCACACACGACAATACGACAGAACATCGATGGCAGTAATTATCTGAGAGTGAAGGAATTGCTCCTGAACACAGTACACTGTAACCGCGTTACAAGCCGATCACTGTAACGCTGGATGGAGCGCTCGTCATGCAGCGCGCATTGAGCGTTTTTAGCCTCCCCTGAGATGGTTACTCGGTGCGTACTTTGAGTGGGTCGTCCACTCGTAGTTGCTCAGCGCCACTGCTGGATGCTTTGTCAATGTATTGTGGCGTTACAATAAACACACGATTAATAATAATTGATGATCTAGCCAATCGGATACCTTGCCTTCAAAGTATCTATATATTGACTCCTCCCTCACCTTTACTGAACATATCTCAACTTTGACTCGCTCCTGCTACTTCCAACTGAGACGACTGAGATCCACTGTACCTAGTAAGTAAGTAAGTAAGTAAGTAAGTATGTAAGTAAGTACTGTCTTTACCTCCATTGTGCATGCATTCATTTGCTCTCGGGTTGACTACTGTAACTCGCTCCTCCTCGGTCTCCCCATGCTACGCCTCTCCCCCTTTGCTCATATCTCCACATAAATGACTGAAGTCTTACACTGGCTCCCGATTACTTCGCGTATCCAGTATAAGATCCTCCTTCTGGTTTCCAAGTCCCAGCTACGGCTTGCCCCTAAATACCTCTCTGACCTTATCCGGTACCTCTCTCTGCAACTTCAGCTCGTCCTTTGCGCTCTACTGGCCGTCTTGATCTCTTTGTCCCTCGTACTAGGACCACTCTGGCCCAACGTCGAGCTTTTGATGTCACAGGTCCCTCTGACTGGAATGGTCTTCCCTCTCGACTTCGAACTAAACTCATGATGGAAATCTTCCCTGCATCTACTCGCTTGCGCAAGACATTTCTATTCCAACGGGGCTCATACACTTAGGGCGCCTCTGAATAGTTTATACTAGATACGATGCGATACGATAATATGTTCCAAGACACATCTTATTAAGTGTTCAGTGGCGATAGGCATGTGATATATCGCAACACATGTCATGTTTAAATAAAGAAGTCCAACAAGCGAAAAACAACACAACAATTATTATATTAGAAGCTGTAAAATAACTCATTTCTTCTGATATGTTCAGATTTAAGTGCATACTAATGAAAAATCGTATGAAAAATGTGAGGCACAGGGTGCATCATATGCACCCTGTACCTCACAATTAAAAAACCAAGAAGAGTAACCTGGACCCAAACGAGAATTATGATGAAGTGTAGAAGAGAAGGAAATCAATCCAAAACAACAGCTTCCAACATTAAAGCAACAATTCATTACAAATTGTATACATGTAAACTAATCGTTAATACATTACAATATTTAAACCGAATTTGCTGTTGCCGTCTTTCTGAAGTTCAGAAGTCCCCGCATTGCCACACATCGATGGCGCTCAGCAGTTGTTCGTGAAGCATTTTATCAATAACTTCTCTGGCGTGAAATACAATCGCCATGCAGCTGATGATCTATATCTGAAACACAGCCTTACTTCTGATGCTTAGTATCAACAACCACACGATATACAATCCCCGGTCGATAAAGAAAGCATCGGAGAAAAATACTTGTACTTTGGATTCTTTCCAATCGCCAATGCCAGTAACAACAACCTTCAGGGGTTAGAGGTCAACGGTCAACGTATCACCTTCGACAACTGCGGCCTACCCCGAACAGTCAGACGATCCTCTTCGCCAACTTCCGTGAAGTTCAACCATCCAATACCTACGATCCTGAAACATTTGCCTACACTTAACGATTTTCTATGTAGCTCTATTGACAGTGAACAAGAGCTGACTGGTGTCTATGATGTCATTGACTCGTGACCTTCTTCTTGTCCTGACTGTTTACCTGATTAGGACTACTTCGCTGCCGCTTAACCTCAGGGCTGTAGTCGAGGGTCTACGCGGGCATACAGCGTATACTCACCTCTAGAGGCCGTATACTCACCTCACAAAATATTTAGATTTATTTATATTAAAATACTGTGGCGTATACTCGCAAAATACTGTAGCGTATACTCACCTCTAATTTGTTTCGGAAAAATAACCGGTAGCGTATACTCATCTCTAATTAGTCTCTCACAGATGGCCGATGTCACTGGATGTGTGGAGGCCAACATTGCAGGGCTTATTCTAACGTGCAGCTGGACACAAAGTGTGTAGTTGGGAAAGAAAGTTGTGCAGTTAAAATTAAGATGTTGTGCAGTTACATTTTGTAGACCTAATTGTATTTATAAACTAACGAAAGTAGCTAATAATGGAATATTTAAACCAAGCTTTTGGTTCGCCGAGTCCGAAATAAGCCAAATAACGATTAGTCAAACCAGGGCATATTTTAACTGTATAACTACTGGGACAAATGTCCCAGTAGTCTTAGGATTTGTCCCAGTAGTCAGAGCGATTTGTCCCAGGGAATGTATGTATAAAGTACAACTAGTGGGACAAACGTTGGAAGAATTTAAAGATTTGTCCCAGTAGTATAATGAGAAAGGTATGACATTATTGTTGAATGAGCCCTTGTTATTGGTTGGGAGACCCGAGAAAAGAAAATTGTAAAAGAAGGTGATGACTAAAAAAAAAAAAAAAAGGTCATCAACTTTTTTCTGAGATGAATTTTGAAGTTTTTGTTAGAAAAAGTCTAAAAGTTGTAATTTTTTGAAGATTAATTCCTTAAAAAAGTTCTTCTGGCCGACTTTCTCCGACCCATGGCTGATTTTGTCCCAGTAGTCAAAATTCCTTAAAATATGCACTGAGTCAAACGAGATTAAACGCGAGCAGTAATTGCAGTTTGCCGTTTGTAACATAAAAAAGTTACATCCGAAACAGTTACGAATAAGTCGGACCATAGGGCTTCCTTGCTTTGTGGCTGCAACTTGGGAAGGCATATACAAGAAAGATCGCAAACGCGTAGAGCGTCTCCCAACTTCCCTAGCTATTCCACACGGAGGCTGGCATGAATTAACGTCAGAGATCAAAATGCTTTTGGTTCTGCAACATTTGCGGTGTTACCTTGAGCAAAAGATTCGTCGCATTCTGCCTTTTCGCTTCCAGAAACTGTAAATATCCCCATCAAGCAACTTTGTTTTGCTGCTTTGGTGTGTCTTTCGTTCTATGCGATCGTTTTTGCAGCCACACAAGCACGGAAGTAGAAGCAGAAGAAGCAGGAGAACGAAGAGAAGAAAAAAACCGAGAAAGAGAAGTAGAAAATGAAGAAGCAGAATAAGGAAGAGAAGAAGCAGTGGCAGAATAAGAAGATGAAGAAGGAGAAGTAGCAAAGCAAATAGCAGAAGGAGGAGGAACAGGAGGAGAAGGAGAATAAAAAAAAGTTTTAAAAGAGGAGAATAAGAAACGAAAAAGGCTGAAGTAGGAGTATCAGATTAATGAAAAGAAGCTGGAGAAACAGTGGACAAGTTGCAGATGCTATTGAACGTCTGCGTAATGCTGTCAGATGGGTTAGAACAGAGAAGCCGCTGTCTTGGAAGCCCGCCCGTCGTAATTATTAACAGACTCAGTTTTTAATTTGTTTTTGATCTTCCATTGAGCCCATCTCAGCGTTCTCTATCGGTGCTGAACCGCCAGTGCACACTCCTGAGGTAGCAACAATAAACGACAACAAATCTTTTGTTCTCTGTTGCATCCTTTTAAATGTACCGACTGTGCACTGGCGGCGATCTTGTTTTACAGGTGGGGGGAACACTTTTGAACTGATCTGGTCAAAGAGTTTTGAACTGATCTGGTCAAAAAATGTTCTTACCTTTTATTGGTGTTTCTTCAAAATTTGGGAGGCAAATGTATGGTGTGTGTCCCCACTCTCAAAGGTGGGGGCTTGTCCCCCTCAAACTCCCCCCGGATCGGCGCTGTGCGTCAGTTTACTACAACGCAAGCTTTGATATTCACGGGATTGTGTTTCCTCATTGTATATCATCAGAAACAGATGCACACCCACTCGACAGTGATGACACACAACATAATGCACACATTTTGACATGTATAGCAAAGCGATTGCCTTATTTTACTAGGGTGCAGATTCGTAATCTGATCATAGCGCTGCAGGGCTGAATTTGTCTCAGAGTCACTAGTTTTGTGCGCTGAGGCTCAATCTGTTTTTGATCAGACCAGGCCCGGCTCAAGACATTTGGCGTCCCTGGGCAAATCGGCAAATCGGCGGCCCTAAGCACAAAAAAAGTTGATGACCTTTTTTTTAGTCATTCACCTCTTTTACCACAAAAAAAGTTGATGACCTTTTTTTATTTTTTATTTTTATTTTTTTTTATCATTTACCTCTTTTTACAAATAATAATAGTAATAATAGTACAAATTTTTTCCGAAAATTGGAAAATTGGCGGCCCCTAAAATCGGCGGCCCTGGGCGGCTGCCCACTTGCCCATATGGACGAACCGGGCCTGGATCAGACATAAGCGCATGAGTGTCTTCATTATGAAACTGAAGCCGAAAGCGTTTGAATGGGAAAGCTTACCCGATTCTTCCCACATTTCCCTTTCTGTCTTTGCAACAACTCTATACTTCGCTTCCGAACACTATAGCGATCGTTTAAAGGTCATCAGTCTGCCACAGTTACATTCAACTGTCATTCGTCCATAGCTCTTGCTACTGGAGAACAATTGAACTATGTTTTACTTATTCCTTATAAGGTTTAGGCCAGGATGCCGTTTTATGAATCGTCTTTGAACAGCCTTAATTAATTATGTCCACCCGGATGCCATAACATTGAAATAATAATATGCACTGAAAATTGCCAAAAATGAGGCGAATTCAGTGTTTAATTAAAATGTCATATCTTATTAGCTTCTGGGAGCAAACCCCTTGACAAAGGGCTTTGCCCCTGGACCCTACTGGGGCACAGCCCTCTGACCCCCTAATTCGCCCTTCATGTGTAGTTGAGAAAATTCCTTAGAATAAGCCCTGCAACATTGCTTCGCAGCCGAAGACAGGTTGCAGAGCGTTACAGCAGTCTGTGAGCACCAATGCAGGAACTCTCTCGGCCTTTTCCAGTTGAGTGTCGACTGTTCAGTTAGTAGCATTGAACTCCTTAGGATATAGTCTTATAGTAAACTTTTATTCCAGACGAACAGTCCATCAACTTCTATAAAGGCGCTTTACAAATTTGAAATAGTAACCACAACTCTAATAATTCCTAAAATTTATGTTCGAGCTATATTCAAACTAACCACAGACCTAGTACGAAGTCACGAGATAAATGTAGTTGCCAAAAAAATGACGCAGTTCACATTTGGAAATAATTGTTTGAAGTTGGGTCTGAGCAACCATGATGGAATTAATCCTCCGTTTAACAAAGCTGACGGCGCTATACGTAGAGCCACCCTTCCTCTACTTCGGATTCATTCCAATCGCCAACTACATAATTATAAGGCATAACGATCAATGGATATCAACTCACTTTTCGAAATTGCGATGCAAACCCCAACTGTCAATTCGCCATCTACACCAAACTTCAAAGAGGCGCTGCGACCACCTATGCGGTTCCTGGCAAATTCTGCCACCTGTTGTTCTCCCGCCTGTTGCCGATTCCATCTGGTCGAGTGAGACCTTCAGATTCTTCTTCTTTGGAGAGACGACCTGGGTAGGATGCGGCTGCTACCAACAAACCAATCATTTTGTAGACAACACCGAATTCACCATCGATAGACGGAGCATCTTTTAAGATTCATCCTACGTTTTATCACAGCACAAAGTACATGCGACACTAATCAGTTAGTTAGTTAGTTACCCGCTCACTTCTGTCTAGTTAGTTAATTCCATACACCTGACCATTTATATTCGACTTGTTAGAGCCCTCAATAAAGATCATTTAAGGAGAAAAAGCTTTGAGATGATTTTTCGTCTGAGTTTACATAGTAGATCTTGTTGGCTTTTCGTTTCAAATATAACTACTTCAATAACATTGCTTCTATTAGATGCATATAATTTCCATGCATTCTAGTGCTAACAAAAACAACAACATTAAGGTTAGAGCTCATTCAATATCAAATAAATGATTAATATAAAGTCTAACCTCTTTTTCAAATTGGTCATGTTCATCATCATCATCATCATCATCATCATCATCATCATCATCATCATCATCATCATCATCATCATCATCATCATCATCATCATCATCATCATCATCATCATCATCATCATCATCATCATCATCATCATGATCATAATCATGATCATAATCATGATCATCATCATCATCATCATCATCATCGTCGTCGTCGTCGTCGTCATCATCATCATCATCATCGTCGTCGTTGTCATCATCATCATCATCATCGTCATCGGCATCATCATCATCATCATCATCGTCATCACACCCACCACCACCACCACCACCACCACCACCACCACCACCACCAGCTTCATCATCATCCCTAAAGCGTTGCCGTTTCCAACATTCTGCCAACCGTGTTAATCACACGATCGTTGTTTGGATTGTGTGAAGCCCGATGTTCGATGGATGAAGTTCCGCCTTCACTAAAATTCCGCCCATGGTGGTTCTTTTTAGAAACATCAAAGTTTATGGTCTTACGAAAAACAATTTAAAAGTATTATCAGATAATATTTAATATACATCTTATCATATTACTTATATTTACCCAGTTACTGCTTCGGATTGAACTTCAACCCACGAGTAAATCAAGGGCACTGTGCTAGCCGTGTGCTGAAAATCGGTCTGGAGCAGACAGCAAGAAACATTATATATCGAGTTGCCCATCACTACTTGATCTGTAGCAATATTTGTGCATTTGTCATAATATTCTTAAGAGGTGCTATTTAGATGGCCCTATATACATGCAAGCCTAGAGAAATACATACGGACGTACATAATAATAATTATGCAAACATAAATATATGCAAACAAACACACAGGTGATTGTTAAAACTAGACCTTATAACACTGGAAAATTTCAGTTCATTGCGTTCAGACGTCCATCAGTGTATCATGACCTTCTTCCAATTCGAGACTGTTTACTTGATTTGGAACCTGTTTTGCTGCCACTTAACCTGGATCTGAAGCCTCGATTAGCCAAGTTCATCTAAAGGTAACGCATAATCGTGAATGCAGTCCTACAAAGCCAATGAACCCTCCTTCTACAAGTTCAGAGACATAATTTCCTCTGCATATTCTTCCATGCATATCACTTCTATCCAAGAGTCGCTTTCCTCACTCCACTGATTCATGCAAACTCCCACTTAAGATACCGTCCACAGGTCTTGAACCTTTGGTTCGGACAAACTCCAATTGATAACACATTTTCCTGCACATTTACTTCTACCTACAGTTCTTTCCCCTAATTGTTGCCAAAACAACTCTCTCCTGTTTATTTACCTGATGCTTTGGTCCTGTGTAGGAAGACATTAACTTTGACACGATTTGATAAACAATCACTCCATAGTCGTGGTGTGACGTCATCCCTGCATCGTACTTTGGTGCAAATTTAATTTCGTCTGTAGGCCTACTCTTCTTTACATCATTCCAGTTTCTTGGAAACTGTGCCAACCATCATCCAAACATCTCCATTGTGCTCGCGACCAGAGTTCCCATTTGCACGGACCTATTTCTGCTATATAAACCGCAGGGATCTTGTCCATCTACGTTCAATCCTCTTCTGCTGACTGTGCGTTTGAGGAAGGGAAGCTGAAGAAATCTACTTTGCCTGTTTCAGTCAAGAAGATCGTCTACAGAATGGAAGCCATCAAGTTCTGTCTGTCGTTTCTTCTACTGGTTCTGAATTCAGCTCAGAACGACGCAGGTAATATTCCGTTCTAGTTCATCAATTACTTGTTGTTTTTATTTGGTATGATGCATAGAAATTTGGAGTCTACGATTAACAACAGTTTATTTGTGGGAAAATGTGGCCGACTGGTTAGAGTTTTGGCCTTCTAACTCGGAGAGAACAGATTCGATCCTCAACCCTCACACGATTACTGTGTAGGGACCTTTAGCAAGTCTTTCATTCAGAATTGGCCAGCGCCATCGATTAGGTAGTGGCGCTTAATAAATGCAAAACAGTAATAAACAACAATAAGCAATATATTAGAACGCTGCCACATGTTCCAACATATTGGAACTTTCAGAGGAGGTTTGATCTAATTGCTGCAAAAAAGCGCTCAGCAAGAAGTTACGCTGTGCAGCATCGCCGAAAAATTTAATTAAATAATTTTTGTTAGAAAAATCCAATCTGTAAAACTTATTCTATCGTGTGACGCAATCACCAGATAATGTTCAGCTATGAACAAAATTGTTTCTGTCAAAAGTCTGAACTGAATCTTAGACAACTTAATGTAGAGCCTTCACTGAAGACGTTGCACACGTGATCATCGAAATTACGTAGTTAAATACATCTGTGGGTAAGAATGAAGCACAGAGGAAGTAATTAAGCTAGGTTAATCTTCATGTGTTTCATCTGATATTTTGTAAACCATCATCGCGATTCCATCAGAGCTTCAACAATTTAAGAAGTAATTGCTGGAAAATGTCTTTCAGGTCGTCCATCTAAAGCTACCAGTTGTAAGGCTATAAGGGACGAAAACCCGGATTCGCCAAGCGGAAGATACCTCATGGAATTAAAATCGGGAGATAAATTTAAGGTATCTTACAACAACATACTAACAACTAACCAAATAATAAAGTAAATAGGTAAATGGGTAAGTAATCAGTTGATAAAATAAACAATTAAATAAACGAGATGTAAAACGTAGCTCAGTAATTAAGACATTGAGTCCCTTACCCAGGATAACCCACATTTTACCTTCTTGACCTCAGTCCGGAACCTGGGAGTTAGGAACTCAACTTTGTACAGCACATTCATCTTTAATACTGTAGCTATTATTATCAGTTCAGACAATTCATGGTCATTCCTCACTCCGTCTCTCATCTCCGGGTGCAACCTCTACACGTCCATTCTTTCGTGGTCTCCAGCCTCGAAAACAGCATAGCAGACTCCCGGCCTGCCGGTTGAAGTGCCTTGAGAGGGTCCTACGCACGGCTGCTCGACTGGTGGGTCATATCTGTAAGTTTTGCCGTCTCTCGAAGGACATGCAGGATGTTCTCTACTGGCTCCCCATAGCCACAGCGCATTGCTTACCGGGTCTCAGCTCGAGTCCGGCGATGCATGAAGGGTTTGGCACCTCCATACCTGCCAGACCTCTGCTGTTCCACTGTAGCCGTCCTCCGCCGTGGATCCCTTCGCTGGGCTGTGCAGGCGGAGCTCCTTGTTCTTTGTGCGCTGAATGCTACCCGGCAGCGCCGTGCATTGTCTGTAGCTGGCCCTGAGAGACCCGGAATCATAGCACTGCGACTAAAGCCAATAGTCGACCCTGTATTGTTCCTTTCTGGCCTAAAGACTGTTCTGTTTGACCAGGGTGTGGCTGGGTGCGCTCCTGAGTAGATAATCTTGGAAGAGCCTCTATATAGAACCACTGTATCAATGATGCTGCTGCTGTTGCTGCTGCTGCTGCTGCTGATGATGATGATGCTAATAATAATAATAATAATAATAATAATAATAATAATAATAATAATAATAATAATAATAATAATAATAATAATAATAATAATAATAATAATAATAATAATAATAGCGGAGGACGAGGCCTGATTTTCCAGAAATAACAATAAATAGTCTAATATCTAAGTCCCCGAGGGATCATATGTACCTTGGGGCAAAAGAAATATAAAAAAAATAAAATAATAATAATAATAATAATAATAAAAAGAAATAATAATAATAAGTTATTCAAAAAGTAGGTAAATTGGGAGGGGATAGGCGAACAGTTCCACTCTTACTAGAAGAAAATAAGTTCTTGAAGGACACGGTAAACTTCCTGTAGGTCGACTCAGTCTTCCACTTCCTAGGGGCAGCTGTAAAATGACCGAGTGCCTGACTGGCTGCCAGGGCGTGTTTTCCATAAGACCTTGCTAATTGTATACTGTCACATGTTTCAATGTCACTTACTGCGGTTTGTCAGCGACCTCATCAATAAACAGGTATAAATATTTATAAATTAAACCACTGTTAACTGAAAATAATACTGCTTTAAAGCAAAAAATGCTACAGTTGTAAAATTATTAAAAAGCACGCTAACGGGTAAGCAGAAAAATATATTTCCCTACTGTTCTGTAGTCAGAGAAACTTTAATGGCTAAGACTTGGTACCTTTTACACGACCATAAACATTTCGGGATTTTATGCAAAAAGAAATTCGTATAATAGATTTACTGGCGTAGTGATACACTACAAAGATGTGTCATTACGATGAGGCAATAAAATTTGTGGATAAAAACAGACCTCCTTTCAAGCTGGTTTCTGACGAAACTGTGAACTAAGACTTTGTACCTTTTCCCGGATATATAGGGACACATACACATGATATAAATGAAGCGGACAATTAATCGTTCCGGTTAGATGAGATCTTGTGAGTTCAGCTGAATTCAGACCAGTTAAGAAAATCAAAGGATGTTCCAATGATGTATGTTTCAGGTTTATTGTGAGATGGGTCTAAACGGTGGTGGCTATACGTTCCTGAATCCTAGTGCTCTGACAGTTCTTACAAACGATGAAATACAGTCCATGTTTACAGACCGAACCTCGCTCCTTATACGCGTTCACACGCCAAACGGAACTCAACTATACGGTGTATTCAATCAACTCCCTGAATATGCGTAAGTATCGGTCTACGAACCGTCAGAAATATAAAGTCTCTAGTGTTTTACAATTGTAATCTCGAACTTTCTAAGGCGCTACTCAATTGCAAAAGCGCAGGGTACCAGATAATTCACGAATGCTGCGTCGTGTCCGAGGGGTTGTCCAGAGATACAACGTGGAAGTCCAAGCCTGTTTGATAGAGTTACAAGGAGAGAAGGAGGCAGAGGAGCTGATAAGGCGGATTCCGTCTTGGATGAGAAAGACTGAAAAGTACATGGAGGATTTCTTTAACGACATTCTATGGCTGGCAGGGTCGCTGCCTTGACTTCTCCAGACACAATGCTACAAAAACAATTTTATTATAGGTATGTAGTTAGCTCAGTAGTAAATGAACCCTTGAGGATCGCTTCCATCTCTCAGTATTTCAGTAAATATCCAAACAATTCAGGTGTCAGAAAGCTGAAAATGAAGGAGTCTAAGATTAAAATCCTGACGGCTCATAAAGCGATTCCCGGCCAAAACCATTCCTCTTAACTACAGCATCAGTGCCATTGGTCCTGCTTTCATCAGCAGTCAGCGCATGGATGAGACTTGATCTCTTGTGTCTTCAACCAACACCAATCTCGCCTTTTCTTAAAGATGCAGCCTTAACATTTTAACGCACTTGTACAATGTAGTGCCAAGTAGCGCAATGATAATAGTAATTGCGCATTTATATAGCGCCACTCAGAGAAAACATCAAGGTCTAGAGTGGCATCATTCTGAATCTGTTCGATAGCCCTCCATACATATATCCATAAATCGTCTCTGAGTAGTTCTCTTGAAGAGGCGCTATATAAATCTATGAATGAATGCATGCATGCATGCATAATATAAAAGGCAGAATACTATTTTAATTAAAAGTTATGATGTCTGTTGCGCCTTGAGAGCGGTGCTTTAGATAGAAGTCATCAGATTAGATAAGAGTGAAATGGAATCGCCATACAGTTAATGATCCTAATCTGTTTCTCAAACAGAGACATACCTCTGATGATTGGTCTCAACAACCACACTGGCTACTACCCTCCGGTCAATAAAGACGCCATCGGCGAACCATACTTGTACTTTGGATTCCTCCCAATCGCCGTTCTCGGTAACAACAGCCTGAAAGGGGTAGAGCTCAACGGACAACGTGTCGTCTTTGACAACTGCGACTTTACCCCAAGCGGTCAGATAACCTTGTTCCCTAACTTCCGTGAAGTTCAACCAGCCAACAACACCTACGTGCCTGAGTCTATCTGCGCCCAATCGTTCCCCTACCTTAAGCAAAATCCGTCCGCTCGTCTGATGCCAGTGGACGACTTTACCTATGCGGAGATGCAATTTGGAGGATGCGGATGCGACGCTTATACAGGCATCGAAGGATCTGTTCTAGCGGACGCCATGGGATTCAGATGAGCCAGCGTCCCTCACTCGAATCAGACATATTGGTTCGTCTTCGATTCCGTGAACTTATCTCGAGATTTATTCCCATTGCTTAGAACTAACATATATAAACCTGGTGAAAAAATCATCGTCCATAACTATCTATATTTGATATTTAGCTTGAAACAAATTGTGCTTTTTAACAGAGGATTTTATATTAATTAATTGTTTAATATAATTTAGTTTTTATATAAATTGGTAGTTTTAAAAATTGCGCTGAAATTCAATAAACATTACTGATTGGAACTTGCATTTCTTTTAATTACAGTCGATTATGCGTATTGAAAATTATAATTCCATATAAATTCCTAATAAATTTGAACAATAGGTACGCCAATAAGCATTTCCATAGATTGGAAAACCTTGAATTTCATCACAAAATGTGAAACGTTGAAACGAAGTGTGTGCTATACAATGTCAAATTACAATACAATACTACGCAAATGTATCTGATATCGTTCTCCTTCCAAAGGCGCTCTGAAGTGCACACACGACCATACGACAGAACATCGATGACCCAGGCACCTGTGAATATATATATATATATATATATATATATATATATATATATATATATATATATATATATATATATATATATCGCAACACAACACATTTTAAATAAAGAAGTCTCACAAACGAAGAACAACATCGATAATAGTAAAAGCAGGAGATAAAATAACTAATCTCATCTTATATGTTCACATTTAGTTGCTTAATTATGAAAAGTCGACTACATAATACCCTAGGCCTATACCCCACAATAAAATGCTCAGAAGAGTAGCCTAGATATAAACGAGAGATGAAGCGTAGAGAATTACAGTATTTATAAGATATGAAGCGTAGAAGAGAACAAAATCGATATAAAAACGACAGCTTCCCACAAAAAAGCAACATTTCATTAGAAAATTTATACATGTAAACTAATCGCTAATACATTACAATAATTAAACCGAATTTGATACTGCCTTCTTTCTGAAGTTCAGAGGTGTCCGCATTGCCACACATCGATGGCGCTCAGCAGTTGTTCGTGAAGCATTTCATCAATAACTTCTCTGGCGTGAAATACAATCGCCATGCAGCTGATGATCTATACCTGAAACACAGCCTTACTTCTGATGCTTAGTATCAACAACCACACGACATACACCTCCGGTCGATAAAGAAAGCATCGGAGAACCATATACTTGATATTGCCCTAATGCCCAATCTACGTTGCCAGTAACAACAGTTTTCAGAGGTTAGAGGTCACGATCAACATATCACCTTCAAGATCTGCGACCGTATCCCGAACAGTCAAATGACCCTCTTCACCAACTTCCATGAAGTTCAGCCATCCAACTACTACGTTCCTGGTTTGGTCTGTGACGAGATGTTCTCCAACCTTTTGGAGAATCCGTCTCTGTCTATCATCTCAGGACCATACGAGATATGATATGGTACGGTACCTGCTAATTTATAAAGCGCCTCTCACAATGCGAATTATTCAGAGGCAGTCTCAGCGTCGAAACAGACAAGACAAAGCTATGAAAAAGAGAGAGAGAGAGAGAGAGAGAGAGAGAGAGAGAGAGAGAGAGAGAGAGAGAGAGAGAGAGAGAGAGAGAGAGAGCGAGCCCAGGAAGTAGGGTCCCTCGCAGTACCAAGGGAGGGGAGTTCCATAGGGATGGGCCCACGACCTCACCCGGGAAACGAACAGATCAAGCCGATTCAAAGAGCTTAGGGGTCGATGAAAAGAAGCGGACAGAGATTTACGCATCAGGTCACAAAGGTAGGCTGGAGACAAGTCTTATTTACGCCTTAGAGACTTGATGGTGAATATGATAGATTTTTTAAATAATATTTGTTTCTGCATAGACAGTTATTTTTTCTGCAGTGAACGAATCCATAGAGAATTATTTTTTAATTCTTTATTATGTCATTTCTTGGCAATGCATTTATCTCGTTGTTTTAAAGTCGACCTGTGCTTAGCACGAACTTTGCCCGAGCATTTAACATTGTTGGAGTTGTTATTGCAACCGCAAGTTTGTAGGAGTTGACGGGCTGTTCGTCTGGATTAAATAAAATGAGTTTACTATAATACTATACCCTAAGGAATTTCAGGCTACTAACCGAGCAGTCGAGACACAACTGGAAAAGACCGAGAGAGTTCTTGCATTGGTGCTGGCCGCAATACTGCTGTAACGCTCTACGACCTGTTTTTGGCTGCGAAGCAATGTCATCCTTCGCAGGCCCAGTGACGGGAGGATACCCAGACGTTGCGTCATCTGCTATCTGCGAGAAGCTGCTTGTTGGTGGGATTAGTGTGTCGCGAGCCTCTTCAATCTTCATCGACCCTATTCAGTCCAGGATCTCGGAGCACAGTGTACGCTTCGAACAAAAATAGCAACTTTCAGATTAAAGAGCAGCGAAGTATGCCGTAAATGAAGTAAACAGTCATGAAAAGAAGCAGGTCACAAAACATCGACATCATAGACACCAGTCACCTCTTATTCAGTGTCGTTGTCCATTTAGAATCATCAGCAGCATAGGTAAACGTATATATATATATATATATATATATATATATATATATATATATATATATATATATATATATATATATATATATGTGTGTGTGTGTGTGTGTGTGTATATATATACACACATGTTCCTATAATTATGTGTATGTATGCATATTTGTACATATAGACATACCTCCTCTTTATTTTATGCACGGCCGGTATCCCCTCTCTCCTCCCCATCCATGGGGCTTCAGGCCACCTCTTTGCTGACGATGTCCAGGCTTATGTTCATGGGCCTCCTTCCTCTCAACTTCTTCTTGCTCAGCGCATCGAAGCTCTTTCTCATGATCTTCATACCTGGATGTCTTGCAATCGCCTCTCCCTATATTCGTCCAAAACCCAATTTATCTGGTTTGGCACTCCTCAGCAACTTCAAAAACTCGACTTTGCTGTGCTGTCTCAAAGGTTTCCGTTTTTCACTTTCTCGTCTAGCGTTCGTGATCTAGGAGTGACCCTTGACAATTCTCTCACCTTTACTGAACACATTTTCAAACTCACTCGCACTTCTTATTTTCACTTAAGGCGCCTTAGAGCTATCCGTCGCTCTCTCTCTCTCATCTCCAATTTTCACTTCAATTGTCCATGCATTTGTCTGCTCTAGAATTGACTACTGCAATTATTCCCTCCTCATTGGTCTTCCCAAAGTCCGTCTTGCTCCTCTTTAGTCCGTTCTCAATGCTGCTGGTAGACTAATTGCCCGTCTTCCTCGATTCTCTCATATCACCACCTTTATGGCAGAAGAACTTCACTGGCTCCCGCTTTCTGTCCGCATCCAATTTAAGGTCCTCATCCTTGTCTCTAAGGCTCAACTTGGTTTCGCTCCAAAATATTTATGTGACTTAATTCATTGCCCTCACTCTGCTGCTTCTCTTCGTCCTCTTCGTTCATCTGAGCGTTTGGACCTCCTAATTCCCCGTGTCAGGACTTCTCTGGCTCAATCTAGGTCTTTTGCCTTCATTGGCCCTGCTCTTTGGAATGAGCTTCCTCCGTTCGTTCGTTCTTCAATTCTCTCAGGTATCGTCTCTTCCTCTTTTACCTTTCTTAAAACTTGCTTTATCTTTCGGGGTCAGCGCTTCTGAATGGCCCTTCCGCTAGAAGCGCTTTATAAATATCTGAATACAATACAATACCAATGAGGCACTCATGAATAAGCAGGTGCTTATCTTTCAAGTAGAGCCTTGGAAAATCTTAAGATTACGACTAAAATTACAGCAAAGCTATTGTCAATATAATTAATAAATTATGGTATCGGAGACAGCCAGGAACCCTGTGGCCGGCGGAAGCGGCAGCGTGGAAATGATTGCAGACCGTATCGTAATAGATCTCTATTGACATTGATTACCCACAGTGGGCTTCGAACTAAAGCGGCAACATTCAGGTCAAAGGACAGCGAAGTAGGTCCTAATCAAGTAAACAGCCTCGAGAAAAGAGGTCACTAACCATCGACGTCATAGACACCAGTCGGATCGTGTTCAAAGTCTCGTATTCAATGTCTATTTAGAATCATTGTCAGCGTAAATATTCGCTTTTATATATGTATGTATAGATGTTTCTATCTGTGTATGTATATATATTTGAATGTACCTTGCCATGCATGTAACTACTTTACAGAGCATGTGCGATTGTCAGATGCAAATAAAGGCTACTTACTTATTGACAACAAACAGTAAGCATTCCTCGCTGATCCATTCAGGTGCGACGTAATAGAGGAGGTCGAAAATGTTTCTTAGGCCTTGTTCCACAAGGACCGTGCTATGCACGATAAAGCGATGTTGACTTCTGTTTGGTTTGATGTTTATTCGCAGGTGCAATGCTATTGGTAAATATGAAAAATGGTCCCCATGTTTTATTTTAAGTCATGTAATTAAGTTGTTTTTAAAAATGTCTCGTGTTAGACCATTAACTTCGGAATTTATAAGAACAAATAAGCACGCCACCCTTTAACACCATTAAACCATTTACTGCCTTCTTCTTTGGAGAGACGATGTGGGGAGGATACGGCTGCTACCAACGGACCAATCAGTTTGACGACATAACCGGATTCACCATTGCCTTCAGATCTATGTGGACGGAACATCGTTTAAGATTCGTCCTATGCCTTATAATAACAAAAACATGCGGCACTACTTAGCGTTAACTCGTTAGCTAGTTAGTTCGTTACCTGCTCCTTACTGGTCTTCCCAAGGTCCGTCTTGCTCCTCTTCAGTCCGTTCTCAGTGCTGCTGCCCGTCTTCCTCGATCACCACCCATATCACCACCTTTATGGCAGAAGAACTCCACTGGCTCCCGCTTTCTGCCCGCATCCCATTCAAGGTCCTCATCCTTGTCTCAAAGGCTCAACTTGGTTTTGCTCCAAAATATTTATGTGACTTAATTCATTGCCCTCACTCTGCTGCTTCTCTTCGTCCTCTTCGTTCATCTGAGCGTTTGGACCTCCTAATTCCCCGTGTCAGGACTTCTCTGGCTCAATCTAGGTCTTTTGCCTTCATTGGCCCTGCTCTTTGGAATGAGCTTCCTTTGTTCGTTCGTTCTTCTATTCTCTCAGGTAACGTCTCTTCCTCTTTTACCTTT